>VZSV01000021.1:5327878-5364890 GCA_013398735.1 Nothocercus julius
GCGTTACGTTATATATCAGAGATCTGGAGTAGAGAAATGAATGTCACCTGCTGATAGATGAAACAAATCATCCTCCTACAGTGTATAATTTGAGTTACTGATTCTTAGAAATTAAACTGTATTTCATGATGCCTAAAATGCTGTGCTAACACTATCATAGAAAGCTGTTATTTGAAACTTTTATTGTAATTTATTATTATTATTATTATTATTTCTAGTGATGGAACTCTGTGAAGCAAGCATTTCCATACAACAGAATGAAAAAGAAAAACTGCTTCCCTGTTCATTTTCTGGCCCTGGCACTTGCAGAAAAAAAAAAGCCTTTACCAGAATTACACAGTCTTTTTTGTTTGCTAGATTTGTCAATTGCTGTCTTTTCCTCACAAAATACTGTGTGTTGTGGTAAAGTCTGCTCTCTTATAATTAGTGTGTGTAGGCTGAATCTACTAGACATATAAAACAATGAAACCAAAAGACATGCCTTACGAAGAAAGTTTCAATGTACCTTCTGAAAAAAGGGGAGAAATTGAATTATAACCCCAAGCACCTATTTTATGGGAGTAGTCTTATAGTCTGAAGGTTGCTTTGAATTATGTTGTGCCTTTTTATGATATCGTATAGATGAAGTAACTGTATTTGAAAGGGAAAAGAAGTGTAAAGATGCTGAAACCAAACACATTTGTCAACGGTCAAATGTTTTGGTTTCCTATGCAAAGATGCATCTGCTGGAATGTAAGTCTATATTTAAAAGAAATGCTAAGAGGAACATTACCAAGGAGAGCAGACAGACCCAGTTTGTTGTCTTTAGATTCCAAATCGGGGTTTATTTTTTTCAGATATATGGAATTATTTGCTATATTTTCCTTTTATATTTCCAGTTGGAACTGAACTTAAATGCTTTAGTTTCTCAGCAAGTACATCTCGTCTCAGACATGCTAGAATCTGGATGTGCACAACCCTCTCCTTGCTCCATATGCTGATCCTACAGTATTTCTCTTCTGCTGAGTCTCTGTTCTGATGCAGTGGGTGAGTGATATGGGAGATTGACTGAATTCTTGCCATTTTTATTACAGGGTAGAGAGAGCTGCTTACCAGGCAGCTGGCAAGAGGAGTGCTGTGGCCCTGCCACCTCTTTCAGCACAGGCTGCTCGAATTCGCCCCCTCCTTAGTATGCCAGTGCTCCCTAATCAAGGCATGAAAGTGGTTAATGTTATAGGGTCTGTCATGAAAAGCCCTCGCTCCAGCCTGAAGAACTGTCAGAAACTGTAGCAATGATTGTTCTTCAGCTGCTGGTCTTCTTGGTATTTTTTCCACACCTTTCTTTTAAAAGACTTTGCTATCTTGCTGATCTATGTGCCACTGTGTACCTGCAGATCCACATGCTCTGATAAACCATTGTGTGACACTGAGATGGACCCTGACAACACAGGATAGTTTCCTATTTTTTAAGTGTTGTATCAGCTTCCCGAGGTATACACAGGAGTTGATTGTGTCATGCACTAGCAAGGCAAACTCCCTCCCCCATCTCCCATAAATAGTCTTCCACACAACTATAGACAGTGACGTATTTATCTATGGACCACAAAGTTTTTGGCAGCAGCTAGCACTGAAAAACTACAGGGAGGAAAAAAAAAAAAAAGATGAAAAAGATGTAAATTTCCTTTCCTCCTCTTTTCAGTTTACAGAAACTTATATGTCTGCAGACCACATAATGCTCTGAGTACCCTTTCTATGCAGTGCATCTTTTTGTATGATTGAAGTATGAACAGTCACATTTGGGCACACAAGAAATTCATTATCTTAATGTATTGTCCAGTTTATATGAGTCCCAGTTTGTATATTTGGCAGTTTAATCAAGAAATGTACTACAGAAAGTCAGCTCATCAGAGATGGTACAGGCAGGTAAGGTAGGAGATTCCTTCAGCCTTTGAGGATAGGAAACTTTTGCAGCCTCATATCCATAAAAAAAATGAGAATGTATCCAATTTGGGGAATACAGTATCTGTTATTTCTTAATATCGTAATGATTTAAAGATAATGTCTGCATTTATTGCCAGACAGCTTATGTTGGAGCCTCTGTGTAGTATAACAGGCTATGTGCATGATAGGGTGCTCTTGTTGGCTATTCACCTCTTGGTGGTCACTAGCAGACATCACCTAAAGCGTGTAGTTTCCCTTTTAAGGATTAAAACAGATGGCATGAATTTCATCTCTTCTAGTGGAGTTTTGAAAAGCACATGATTGCTTTATAATAGCATCAAGTTCTAGTATCTGTCAAAATGTCATCACATTCTTCTCACAAAATTAAGCCTTCTCCCAGCACGTCAATTGGAGAGTGTCTGAGATAAAATTCACTAGTTTTCTGTGCTCCAGTCGGATTTTCTAAAAAAGCATACAACAGTTTAATTTATTACAGTCTTGGTGACCTGCCTGCAACTCGTTTTCAACTTTTCACACTTGGAACCATAAATGTGGACTTCCTGCATCCTTTCCTGCCAGCCTGAGCTGGGCAGCAGGTGAGCAGGAAGTTGACACGAGGAAAGGGAAGCAGAAGAGTTAGAGAGCAGCCAAGGTCTACTCAGGCACGCTGTTAGGGTCAACTACAAGTGAACTTGGTCCCTATTGGATCACCTGGACAATGTCATGGCAGTTAACATGTTGTGCAATTAGGCTGAATCACCAGGCAAGTATATTCTGGGACTGGGAAATTCTTCTGGAATCATCACATTTTACCAGTGGTTGTTTGGCAGTGAGCTACAAGTGTATGCCTTGAGGTGGATCAAAGTGCAGCAAAGGGTACTTTATGGCAGTGGAGAAAATTGAGGATGCAAGATGAGGATTTCAAGAGCTGTTGCTACAGGTTGTAAGAGTAGTTGTCTTGGATTTTGGTCCCATCTTGATCTCATGAAGTCTTTATTGTGAAATACATCAAACCAATTCTAATAAAATCTTGTCTTCTATGCTTAACATCAATCAACTTTCAGTAGAAGCTTTCCAGGGAAAAGGGTCTTGGAAACAGAACTTCTATTTTGTTGGGGTTTTTGTTTGCTTGTTTTTAACACAGTCACTTTTCTGTTGCTTTTAAATTACTGTACCAAGTGGTTTGAGTGTAATTTGAAGTTGCTTGCATGTAATATATTACTTAATGCCAGAGAGTTAAAAGCATTGTAGCATCATCTAGAGGCCAGATGTAAACTACAGTGCATTGTTAGTCTTTCAGTTGAGTAAAGCACACAAATGGATGTTAAAAGATATGAATACGAGCAGGGTTTACCAAAGAATATATATGCCAGAAAATAAATGTTTTGTAATGAATTTCTAACCAGCAAGGTACCAGTGCATGAAAGCATACACTATGTATCAGTAGATGTGTTTGGGCAAATTTGAAATTTTGTCATCTGAGCTTGTAAATAAATAATAAAAAGCGGTAAAATAACTTATAATCTGAGTTCCAATTTGATGGACAGCTGACAAGTGAAATAAAGAGGCAAGTCCTATGCCCTGTTGAGCAATTGCAACGTGTGACAGATTTGATTTGTGTAGCAACTATGTGACTCAAGTTTATCCTTTTATTTAATATTTCTCCTTTTATTTAATATACAAAGAATAAGCTTCTTTGTTTCCATTTACAAGTAGTAAACTTGTCCATAAATAATCTGTTTGAGGGTTTAATATTCCAATAGACTACAGAAGTTTGGAAAGTTATCAGAAGCACAAATATACACAGCAGGCAGGAAAAGTGAATTTTTGACTTCAACAAAGGAGTTAAATGGGCATCTCCAGTTGCCATGCAGGGGTATTCAGAGGATTTTCCTGAAGCTCACTTGAAAGTTGTTTATAATCTAGTTTTATTGCCTTCCTGTGCTTTACAGTTTTCAGAAAGTTGCATCATCTCCATTTTGTATGTATGGAAACTGAGCAGATGCTTGCTGACTTATTCAAACTGCTCAAATTAATTTGGTGAGTGGGTAAAGTTGAAAATTCAGCTGGTTCTCTTGTGTCTTATTCCTGTATTCCAAGGCCTGTTGGCCCAATAAGAGTATAGGTTGATATGGTGAACAAATTAATTGTCTGCAGATGTACATGAGTCTAGAAATATAAATGCAGGAGTACTGGCCTGTTATATAGATTTACTGCCCTTTAAAGCTAATGTTTCTTACTGGGACATAATGTCTGGCTCAAATTAGAAAATCTCGTGAGATGTCAATGCTGCAGATTGTTATATTGCATTGACAATCTCTTGAGGAGATGGGCTGTGCTTTTTTCAACCTGGACAAACAAAATAAGCCAGCTGAGATAGCAACCAATGAGCAATTACCAGATAGGAGAAACTAGGGAGAGACGAGGCAAACTCTCTGAAGTACTTTCCTAAGCTTTTTACTTTGTGTGCTGTTGTACTTTGGGGAAATACCTCCAAAAGGGTCAGCGGCAGCGGAGGTTCTTCTACTTAAACCTCAGCAGGCATGTCAGTGCCGGAGTAGTTTTTGGCTGTTTTGGAAGCTAAAGACCAGTCTGTGAAATATTCTCCTCTTTAAATGTAAAGCTTTCATCAAAACAGATCTCACCATCTGACAGCATTTCTGCATCTCCTAAAAATGTGAACTCCTTCAGATTTCAAATGAAATGGCCTTTGTTGGAGCCTTATTTCCCAGCAGAGATCGGTGCCAGTGCCGGTATCGGTTTGTTGACAACAGAGTTTTGGTTGATATCATGTGTGATGTTCAACCAAAGCAAGCCTGTTCCAAGTATTAATATAAAATCTCTCAAAGAATTGGAGTCCAACAAACAGATTATTAAACAAATAGCCATAGTTATAGTGAAGAGTTTGAAAACCTGAATTTGTGAAAGGAAAAGAGAATTTGAGCTTGTTACACATAATTACGTCTATTCTGAATTAAAAGGACATGTACAGATCTTTAGATACTCAATTTTAATCAGGTGAATAAATATATTGAATTAAGTAAAAGCTTACGTTAGGGTCCTTGTTTAAAGCATGGTCTAATTTTCTTGTTTTGTAAGTGCATTTTAACTTCCTTTTGTGGATTCAGAACATTAAAAGGATATGTATAGAAATGTTTCTCCATATGTAGGGTTAATATGAGAATGTTTCAAAAAAAAAAAAAAAAAGGCAATTAGATTCTAAAATTAGCATTTCTTTTTTTTTTTGCCCATATCTTTTCCTTTCTTTGGGAGATTCCCTTGGAAAATCCCATAATTAACCCTTTGCCATTTCAAATTAGACTTTCTACAAAACAGCACAGTATTAAGTTAGAAAAATTAAAGTAATAAAACCTAACCAATAACACTTTCTAAGCTAAGAATAAAAACTAAAAGTTAACACAGAGAAATCAGTTTAACATGTGCATTGCAAGTAAAGGTAAAATAGTGAAAGGTACAAAGGCAGACCACAGAAGCTGTCTATTCATAAAAGCATCCATTTTAGTTATTACTTTAAAACTTGTGAAATCTATTAGTTTGAAATTGTTAACCCCTACGACAAAACCCACTGTACAGTCTGATCTGTGCTAGTTTCAGAAGTACCTGGAGCAGTGCTGAGGTTCAGGGGATTTTTTTCCCTTGGTTCCCTCTTTGGCCTTTCCTCACTAGCAGCTCCATTAATGAGTCATTTGTAGTGTCTAAAAATTTGGTCTCAACACCAGGCACTGATGTGACTTTTATTTAAACTACATAGGCCTTGTTGAAATCTCCCAGTATTAGTATTTCCTGACACCACAATTAATCTTATGTCTATGAAAGTCAGTGGCATCAGCCTAAAATGTGGCCAGAAGATCACTTACAAATTTGGAGCTAAAGGTTGGATCAAAAATACGATGGTGTGCGAATGTTTTCATTGTTTTAGAAATAAATGGAGAAAGTAAATAAACACAAACATACACAAACACATGTATATGTATATATGCATACGTGCACACATATAAAATAAATCACAAAGTTGTAAATTTTATGTCTAACAGTGCAACTTTTTGCTTTTTTAGGAATATTGTACTGGTGTATTAATAGTGTAGTTCAGTGCCATATGGAGGACCATTGCATTCTACCTATCTACATCTAGTGAGCACTTACTCACTAGAGCTGTCTCTAGTGTTGCTTTTTTTTTTTTTTTTAAATCCAAATGTTTTTTCTCCTTCTGTAGATGCTTTGGGAACAGGTTGCAAGGGCAAAAGTGAGGATTACTTAACATGGGATCTATGGATGAGGAGTTATTGCTGAAATGGCCAAATACCTTTGGTGATCACGGTGGCTGTATGAACTGGTTGACATAAAGGTGAGTCCTAAGGATGGAGGCAAAAGTAATGGAGGAGGAAAATGCATCTTGAAATGTACTTTGTTCCTATCCTTTGAATATCTGAAAATCTTTATGTAGGAGTAGCTTTTGTATTTCACCGGTTTGGCACTTGTATTGAGAGAACTTCTTTGGCTCTGCGGAGGGAAAGGATCCAGCTTGTTGTCTGCCTTCATGAGACCTGGCTGTTGTCTTACTGTGGGCAGCGATCTATCAATGGTATCTATCTTCTATCTTCTGATGGTATCTTCTACCATTTCATAGGGCATTTCTCTTTACAGTAGTTATATTCCTTAGTTTTGCCACTTCAAATCTTACATCATTTTAGCTAGGCTGGGACTTTCTGAAGACTTCAATAATGCTGGGAGGTCTTTGACTAGGTATGAATTTGTGGTGATTTTTTTTAATATTAGTGTAAAAGTTGATGCCAAAACATTCATTCTTAAGACCATTACCAGCAAGCTAGACAAATAGAACATGGAAATATATATTAGTTAAAAAAGAAAAATAATTCCAATGTTGTTAAAACAGTTAGATTTAAATTGTAAATAATTACAATCAATAGTAAAAATGTAACATTGATGTGTTGAATGTCATTGATTCAAAATGCTGTGCCAGATCTTAGATGATTATAAATAATTCTCCCTTCTATAAACACATATACACTGGAATAAAAAGCAGAAGCAATTCCAGTCTTTGGAAGATTTGGTAAAACAGCACAGACATAAACTACTGTACCTGGAGTGATTCAAACTCAAAGGAAACATAAAACATTTTGTAGTTTTGGGTGCATTATCAGAAAGAAAAAAAAAGTTTTTCAAATTGAGAACTGTAACATTTCTCTGTTTTCATCTTATTTTGTAGACATTTTTGTTTTACAAGTATCTTCTTACCTCTTAAAGCACCTTTGCAGCCTCCAGCTAAACAGATTGCTTATGCAAGAAATTACTATTCTACTATCCAAAGCCCCTACTCAACAAACTCAAAATATATATTTCTCTTACTGTGCTTTAAGTTCTGCAAAATCTTGCTGAGTGGGACATAAGCCAAACTTTAGCTGGAATACACTTTCCCTTTGGGCATAGTTGCTTACAGGTAGCTGATAATATATATCCAATAGCCAAAAAGGTCTACCCTGCAGCTGAGTCTAAGTGAATCTAAATTAGGAAACATCTGAAAGTTCCCCTGACCCTTCTCCTTCTCTTTTAACTGCTAGACTTCAAGTAATTTGACCACTGCATCGTCTGTGTTTAACAGGCTGTGGCACTGGTGACTATCCATCCTTGTTCCATCCCTGGTTCCTCTAGCAAATAGAAAAAAGCAAATACAAAACAGTGTATATAGGTTATTTTAACGTGTGTGGTTTTAAATGGAGCTTTGCACCTCGTGAAAACAGAGAGGTTTCTGTTAAAATTATTACCCAGAAGAGCAAAACTATAAGGTTTTATCATATTAACTGCTTATTAGAGAAAGACCACTGCTTCAAAGTCTCATCTGCTGTTCTCCTTTAAAAACCCTAAACTGTAGCTGTGAATAGCCGTTCTATCTATTTAATCAAGATATATAGAGATAATCAAGATAAATTGATGAAGAATTGATACATTTAGTGAAATATCAGTAAGGTGTAGCAAAGTAAACAAAATCAAAATCTCAAGGTGCTTTATGATTAATGCTGAGCTAATAGAAAGTCTAATAGCACAGGAAAACTTGATTGTGTCATGTGGGAGGCACACGTTATATTACCTGAAAAATTCTGTCCAAACTTTGATTTTTATAAGGTTAGTTTAGACCTGACTAATATTATGGTTTATAATATCTAGAGAGTTAAATTGAGCCTATTAATATTTAAGTTAAAATATGTCATTAGAAAAAAATCTTCGGGCTAGGATTTTAATAGAAAAAATAAAATTAAAGAGAATGAAACCAAAACTGCTTCAAATGCATGAGTTGGACCATTCAATGGAAAACCACATCAAATTGGAGTCCTTCCTTATTGTTACATATCATTCCAAACATATGTTTTTTCCATTTCTGAGATTTGTATAATAAAATATTAATGGGGGAATGAAGTGACTCCTTGAGGGAAAGGAAGGACATTACATATGGGAACTTACTTCTCAATGCTGTGAGACCTTGGGAGCAGTCTTGCTCCTCACTTCACATGAGTAGGTCATAGACAAAGCCTCTCTGAGGGCTGCTGAATTCAGAAATCTGTTCTGCAAGAAGCAACCTACAGGATCATGAACCTCCATTAGTAAAATGAAAAAGAAAATGCTTTTTAAGCATCTTATAGTTTTAAGTACAGTCTATTTTGCTTCTAGGTTCTTTAATATAACATATCCTAAGAGAATACATATCTCATTATTATAATTTTGATCTATTTGCTGCCTGAGTTGTTCCAGAGATGGATTTGGAAGTAGCTCCTGTTACCTGTGTTCTGCATGTAGTTGCTGGTATGAAATAAATGTACCCGGTGCAGAGTATCAGCAAGCTTAGATTGCATGAACAGTCTCTGAACAAAGCCTGTGCTTCCTAGAGCTACAGTAAGGCATCTGGCCATGAACCCTCCAATGTCTTGGAGCATTCAGGAAAAAAAAGTCCCCCTTTCCGTGAAATACTGTGTTTTGATCTGCGGCCTTAGTAGCTGTCTTTTTTTTTGTAGAATCATGTAAATCTCTATGAGATCTGTTTAATCAGAAGATGATACTAGATACTTTTAACTTTTACTGTCTGAATGTTGTTATAAAAAAAAAAAAAAAAAAAAAAAAAAAGTTCCCATGGGAAATAAAATGTAAATCAGCAAGAGTGAACTACTGGAGAAGATTACATAAATTTACCATCATTTGGAATTCCTAATATGTTCCTAAAAGATAAAAATCTGTAGAGATAACTCTAGTTTTATTCAGTTGATCATAATTTCCTCTTAATCATCATACTCCCCACAGGGCCCTACAGTAGTCATAACCTGCATGTCTAATACAAAACTTCTGTTCCTCAAATGGATGCCTTCTTTGGAGAGATGCCACTTTATATCATCCCTCATCCCAGGACACTGCAACATGAGAAGATCCTCCCAGACCTGCAGTGTAACATGAAAAAAACTTTGAAGTCTGAAAATGCTTATATCAAACTTTTTAATAAGAAAAGACACTCTGTAGAATTAAACACCTGCATTATGCATTCTTATTATAGAAAGTAGATATATGAATTGTACTTAGCTTCATGATTATTGTTTTAAAGAGATTATTTCTTCAGTAATGGTGCCCTAAAAGTAATTTCTCAGGCTGGTTTTAACAACAGTAGATATAAATAGTAATTTAATTATACTTAGGAGAGATTTATAGCTCTGATTACTACTGCTTTAAAATTGCAAAGGGACTGTCATGAACAATCAACACATCCCCTACTGTGAATCCTTCTTGCAATTGTAAAAACTACCTGCCAATTCCTTGTCTGCAGAATGATATGCCATGAGACACATATTATTTCAGGAATTAGTGATACATGTGCATAATGTATGCATTTTGTTCAATGCTAAGATGTAAAACCTGGAAATTATCAAATAGAGGAGCTTAGATTTCACATTCAACAGTTGTTTCTTCTGTTTTGTTTCATCAGATATTTGTCTCTCTTTCTGGATATGTCAACCAGCTTATTATGCAGGATTTGGCATCCCTATATGAGTTACACATAGACAGAGAAATGATACTAAAAGCCCATTACTGCAGTTACAAAGTCAAGCACATTTGTTTGAAACACCAGATCTAAAGATGCCCTATGTGTACCACCTAATAATGTTTTTTTAGTTACATACTATGAACCTCTCTCATTAAATTTGACATTAAATAGTCTTATTGGCTAGCCCCACTCTAGTAAATAAAGCTCAGATGGGCTTGAGCATTGGTTTGCCGTCACCCACACCACGTAACTGTTAGCATGACATTTCCCTCCACCCCTCACATGCTTTTGACTCAAGATGAAGAATATTTTCACTGTTAAATCCTGGACATAATCTGGGGGAGATCTCACCCCAGGGTTGGTTCCTAAAAGAGGATTAAGATGCAGCCTAATTTAAGTGTCATTTTGGGGATGAGAAGGATAGATTTTCCATAAGAATATGGACAGTTTTGTCCCCTGCTCTCAGCTAGAGAACGGTGCCTGGACTGTTTATTTAACAGCATCGACATAGCTAATCATATCCTTTTTGGGGAAATTAATAAAGATTATTATAGGGAAAGGGATTTCTCTATAGTATTCTATGCCTCTGCCTCTGCACTTGCTGTGAAAGTAGGAAGTTAACTGCAGAAAAAAATAGTACCAAGGAGTGAACTACAAGAAATACTGAATAGTAGTGTGTTAGCTCACATCTGATGCATCCTAATTCTTGAATGAGACAAGGAAAATGTCTCTAGAAAAATTAGGTGGCCTATGCATCTGCAAATTAGGTGGCCTATGCATCTGGGACTTAAAGAAGTTGGCCATACCTCAGCCAATTCCTTTTCCTAAAAGGGAGAAGTATTTTGACAATTTTAGCACTCAATGAGTTTTGTTCTTTGTGTGCATGTATAATTTCTTAATGTTTTGAAAAAGAGACCAATCATCCTCTACAGAGTGGTTAATTAGAATGGTTTAGATGAGCTGCTCAGTTTTCTCCTCCTTTAGCTAACAGAATAAGTGGTTGTGAGTTGTCCTGTGTGAATGTTCACTAGATGAGCATAAGATATTTTGATAATGGCATTTGTAATGGCCAAAAAATGTTGGATGCTCCGCTTCATATCAGACTCTGGAGGAGCTTGTTCTCTAGTGGGCACGAACTTTTCTATTCATTCCCTTTCCAGCTTGATTCCTTTTTCTCATCTAAACTGTTTCTGTCATGTCTCAGTTTCCTTGCCAAGCATCATCTCCAGCCTCAAACTCTCCTAACTCATGAGAGTCTCATTTTCTCCATCTTTTGCTTTTCCACATTTTCCCGGTTCCTCTGTTTTTAATATGCCTTTATACTTTTTTCTTCTTTTGCCCAACTCTCCCCACTTTACTATTCATTTATGTTTCTTATCCCCTTTGCATGAGAATTAGATGGTTTCCTGCTGTATACTGCTAGCAGGGGGATTTACTGAGAGTGGGAGAGAAACAGGTACTTGGTCACAGTTCCAGCCATTACAGCAAAATTCTGGCTTCACCAGCAGCAGCCTTGGGCTGGAGCACATTCATTTACATTGCACATGTGCAGCCCAGTGAGCCTGGGGGGCTCTGAGGGAATGGAACATATTCATCTATACCCTGGGGGAGACGCATGTGCAGCCCAGTGACTACTACCAGTTATGAAAGCCTCAAGGACTTTCAGTCATCTTCAGAAACTTCTAGTTGATAAAAGCTCCAGTTTCTAACGACTGTGTATAAGCTGAAGTTTTGCTTCTTCTCTCCCAGAGCTTATATCTTCACTGATGCAACAACAGAGGGCATATGACAGTTCCAGTGAGTGGGGACTTTTAAAAAAACATATGCCCAAGACTTTTTAATAATATTTTCTTCATTGCTAGAAGCAGATAGATCTTTTTAGGGGAAATTCCTATTCCCTCTTTCCTGCAAATAATACAGCTAGCTTCTGCAATGCTCCATTTGGGGAAAACTTTCTTTCCTGGCTTCTTCAGGCCGTCTCATAAACTTTTAAAAGGATTTAATTAACTAACTTTGTTTTTGTAATAAAATTACCTAACTTCCTTCATGTCTTCCCATGTAACTTCAGTATGTTCTCAGATTTCTTCTGTGCTGCCACTCTTTGGGCTGTGTGGTCATGAGTAGAGCTGATGTATTGGTATGATTAAGTGAAATGCACATAGTTGATTAGTTTTTCATTGGGCAACCACCCAGAGCACTGAAACTATAGAGTGGGAATGCAATACGGAGAAAAACTTTGCCTAGAGATTCCAAAATGGAGAAAAGAATCTGCCAAGTGTAAATGAAAACCATTTGGTCTGAATGCTAGGGATAATTGTCTCCTTCATTCACCAGGTTTAGATATAGTCTGCATTGCTTGAATGTTTATTTTGCATCATATTCTGTTTCTATTGTTTGGCTATTTTGTGCAAGTCTCATCAAGCATGCTTGGTGAGCAATATCACACGCATGGAACAAATCTCTGTCAGATCTCTAGCTCTTCATATATTATACAAAGATCTGTTTCTGCAAGTCAGTTTTACAGTGTTGTCATTTTTCTGAATTCAGTGATATCCAAGGTGGAAATAAGACAAGAGTCATAGTAACTATCCTTTCAAGAAAGGTTTCTTCACTTTCCCTTCTGTACCCCTCCACACGTGCAGAACATTGGGGGAAAATTGTGGGCAAGAATACCTGCACTAGTAGCAGCTACCCTACGTGCTCTAATGTGGCTCAAGGGAAGTGAGCTCTTGTTTATTATTTTTAAAAGCAAAATTCAGATAGTAAGGGGCACTGCATTGACACATGTGGGTGTACAGCTGTACACATGTACATGCACACATACACATGTATGTACAAGCTTTTGTACAAATTTATGTGAATATATGAGTGCACACACACACATTCCAAGACTCAGGAGAGCCTGCCTTTCTAAGGTTAGCAGAGAAGCTTTTCTATAGCTTTTCTTATAGAAAATGCAGAGGACAATTCTGTTCTCCTATTCTCAGGGACACATCAAGAAGAAGAGACCTTAAGATCTTACTTTTTTATCCCAAATCCTAAAGAAGGGTCTTCCGGTGTTCTCACTCTTATTTCTCCAATCTCTTTTAAGAAAATACCTTATTATTAGAAATATTTTCCTAACCTTTAGCCTGCATCTCCCTAATTGCAGTTCAAACCTATTTTGACCTAGTGCTGTTGGATTTGCCCCTGTTATATTTAGAGAGTTGTTAATACTGATTTAAGTGCAGGAATTTGCACTACTTCTTTCTGAACTTCTCTATATTTCAGAGCATTTCTCCAACAAGTGAAAATCCATCCTTTCCATACTAATCTTATTTTCAGAAATGCCTGCTTCCCCACCTTAGTTTGCTCTGTTTTCAAATGTCACAAAAATGTTCCCTGCGCCATTGTCCAGGCCATCAATGATACACTGAGCCCCTCAAAAGCAATATTTGGTAAACGCTTCCCATTAGACGACGTACACTGATAATCACATTCTCAACATAGCTTTCAGCCAAATGTGCACCCAGCTCAGAGTAATTTCTTCTAGACTGTATTCCTAAATGTGCTCAAAAAGGTTTAGTAAGAGAGTGACTAAAGTCTAAAGTCAAGATCTGTGGCCTTTCTACAGGTGCTTGCGGAAACAGTGTGTTACTTATCATAATCTATCATCTATCATCGTTAATTTACTTTTCACCAAAAGGTGAAAGACTTTCATTGCTTGGTTTATTAATGTGATTTCTTCAGTAGAATAAGGGGACAAGAATAAGGACAAGAATAAACTTGTCCTTCCTATTGCTCTTGCATTATCAGCGTGGTGGAACAGTCTGTTTCTCACTAGCCCTTCCAGAATTTCTAGTGGAGTTAAAGACATAGTCACATCAGCTATATGAGAAATTGCTGTTTTCTGTGGGAATCCTGTGTATGGAGAGCTTTAAGAAAGGGTCTTTTTCTTGCTTACCGTCTTTTTTTCTGTTTGACTTAACAACAGAAAAAATTAAGGTACTTAAGGGAGTATATGAAACAATGAAATTTAAGCACTACATACTCCTGTAGAGTGACTTATTTTTATAAAATAGGGTTGGGGTTTGGAACTTTTGTCCACTTCAAAGTTCACTGGTATGTTATGCTCTTGTAATAAGGTACTTCTGTGCTGGTGTTAACGATTGCAGGTGGCAGTGAAACTCCTTTGGCATCTATTACTTACCCAGGTGTAAAGGAGAAAAGAATCAGTCTGATTGCCTTCTTTTTCTCTTAAAGCACTGACTCATTTGCTGCTGGGCATATGAAATGCAGGCCTTCTGTGCTAAATTATACAAATAACACCTGACACTTTATGTTACCGATAACAGAAAGCCCTTGTTCATACTTTTGACCCATTTACTGCCATTTTGGAAGTTTGATTCTGCAAACTTAGGTCTTTATTTGGTGAAGTGCTTTAATTTCTCCTTCATTTAATGTCTCTGAATAGTCCATTTTTTTTCCCAGTGGGGTTATTTGCTTGTTTAAAGAGTGTTAAGTTTGTGTTCCTTCAGGTACTTTGCTGAAGTAAGTATTGTTCTTCTCAAAGAAGGAAAGATGCTATTAAAATTAGCCATTCCATTTACAAAGCAGAAATTTGAGTGTCAAAGCATCCTCGTGTTCATGATCGGTCTGAAGTTTATTTGAGTCTCTGCTGACAGAAGGTTGGTCCTTTTTGATAAAATGTGTTCTAGTTGATGGTGATGGCATTAACTGAATCCTTTGTTTTCTGATGCTGAAATTCTTCAGTTTGCTACATAACCTGTTCTTATTTACTTCTAAGAAAACATAATCTTCATAGATAAACTTAGTTTTCACATATCCTGCTGAATTCATTTTTGAACTTATTTTATGCTAAGCCCACCAGAGGGCTGATGGAATGGTTTGTTTACATTTGTTGGATCCATAAGCATGATTCAGAAATGTGATTTCTGGGTACTGTGAGTCATGACTGCATTTTCTTTTTGTCTGGTATGATGTTAAAGTCCATTCATTAGTACTTATTGCTATATACTTATTGCTGTTTACAAGATTAACCTGTGTGTATGGATTATATTATTATTTTAAATCTCCTTGCCTGCATTCCCTAGTTGCATTGGAACACTAAGAAACTCATGGGATTTGTGACTGCTGAGCTATACTTCAGAGATTTGGGTTATTTCATTGCTTTTTATTCCTCAGCTAAATTACCTCAGAAATACCAGTGTCTTTGGGGGAACAAACCATGATTCTAACATAAAAAAGTTCCTTATGGTAGCTGAAGATTTTTCATCTTACTATGAGGATTGCAACCAGTGAATAGCTGTGACCTCTTCTAGAGGAATTTAGAAGCAGCTTTGATCAAGCTTTATTTTGAGGGTCAATCAGTCACTAAAGACTGTTCTTGTTGCATGTTGTTTCCAGATAGCAATTTCTGGCCTTTCACCTGCTGTGCTAGAGGTGCTTTAAAAATAGAAGTTGTCCGTCCTGAGGATGCAACATCATCTTTAACACTCCTTTTTTTTAGCTGCTGACATTGAAGTAAATGTTGTGAAATAAATGCCCCTAAATCTAATAATTAAAGAATTAAGCTATATATATAGCTTAATTATATATATGTGTGTATATATATTTAATATCACCTAAAGAGGGGTAAGATATTTGTTGTTTTCATTTGGCTCTTTTGAAACCTTATAACTTCTACAACTGGACCTAAAGTTTTAAGAAGAAAAACTGTAAACTCTGGTACAAGGGCTTATCAAACGCACTACAGCTGCAAGGGGCCTTAAACCAAGGGCTGGTCCTCTTGATAAAGTTGAACTGTATGTGGGGAAGGCTCATTTGATTCATGGAGTCAGAGTAAATTGAGTCCAAAATAAAACACGTCAGCCTCCTACATCGTAGCGACATCAGCATTGATTGTTTTCTTTTTTTATCTGCTCATATTCAGTCAAATCATTTGCTCATAAGGATATAGCCAATGAGTGATGCTTCCTTGATTATAGAACTTCTCTGTTTGTTAAATAAAACATGATATTCACTTATAAAACTCTGGGAAGTGAGAAAGTTCTAATAGTGTTTTCCTAAACTATGGCGTGGTACCACATGCTATGGAAAGTACAGATGGCTACAGAGTGCTCACATGTATCTAAAACACTTCAAACAAGGATCATACAAGCCATAAAGTGTGACTTAGCTTAATCCATTGTCAGTTAAATCTATTAAACTTTTAGGTGCTGAAATCAACTTTGTCAAGAATGTATTAGAGACTCTTCTTTAATCTTGTATTCTTGTCATTCCCTTTGGTCTCACTTGATTGATCTCCTTGAGGATTCTTCTTGAAGTTCTTAAAGAGTTTATTATTCATGGAGGTCAGACAGGCTTTTTCAAAGTGGAGGGATCTCTATTCCAGAATAGACAATGCATATAAGATTTTTCAAATGGTGCTGTAATAGTTTTTTGTATGCTGGAGATTAAATATCATTTAATAAGACACTGCAATAGATGCTTTGCCCTGTTTTAATTGTGCAAGATGATGATGGTATGCTTTGTACATTTGAGTTATAATGAAGATGACTGTTATATGTCTGGACTAGATAGTGTGCAGGACAGAACTGAAGCTTATAAATTTGTTATAGGGCTCACACTGTGCTGGGGCTTAAATAGGAGGTGCATCTAAAGAAGAACAGTCATAAAGCTTTCAGAGAAGAGGGAACTGGCTGCCCTACTTATGACCCTTCCCTGTTGGCTGGGTGAGAAGGAAAAGTAGCTTATAAAGCCTACCTTCCTAGTTTGAAACAGATAGCAGCAAGAAATAGGATAGAGGTAGGTAAAAGAAACACCAAAATTAAAGGGAGAACACAAAATACATGCAAAATGCTGATCTCCGCCTTGAGAAACTTGTTTTAGTGCATGGGTTAGCTGAATCATGAAGTTGTTTTTATATATTATCCCAAGACATTCAAGCTCTTAAATTCTTGGCAGAATTCCAGTTATACTCTAGAAATCTGTTCCATTCTGCATCTAGGATTTCAGCATGGGATTTGCTGTCAGATTTTTAGGGCTTGATTCATAGCAAATTTTCACATCTTTTTTGCCAGGCTCTTAAAGAATTTACATAGACAGACTAGATACATGTGGGCTAGTAGCAGGAGACAGACATTTCTCGGCTTTGATTAGAAAAGAGAGGGGAAGGGGTATTTTCATAAGAAATCATTTATTTAGTAGCTTCATGTGTTGACTTATATACTGTTCAATGTCTGTGCAAGTCCTCCTTCCACTGTGGTATGTAATGCTTTAATTGCCTTATTAAAGAAGAGGGGAATCCCTCCACAGCTGGAAAGCATAGAGTCTTGCAGGCATTTCATACTCTGTTAAAGGTGCTGGATACCTTCGTACTGTAATTATTTGGGCCTCCTGCTTCAAGGCTTACTAAGACCTTTTTGTTAGATAATTCAGTCATTCTGTACTTCAGATCTCATGTCAAGTTCTGACATGGTCTGAATTTACAGTCAAACATCTGCCCTGGATAGTCATTAGTCTCACTCTCAAATATCGTAACTCTAAGTTCATCTGCCTTCTCAGGGTTCAAAAGAGCACTAGGTTTTTTTTGTTTGTTTTTTTTCTCTCTTGCCTCTATTAGAATCTGTCCTTGTAATTCCACTTCAATTCTTGAGACTCTGACACAGATCCTCCTGATACTGTCCACACAGTCTCTTTCTTTCTTTGCTTTGTTTCCCACAGTAGAGGGGGAAAAAGAAACCTGGAGGTATTAATTTAAAAAAAAAAAAAAAAAAAAATTCCAAACTGTCTACTGCCCCTGTCACTCCATATTCCTGAATGTCATAAATGTTGACAGAGCTGAGAGCTGTATAAGAAAAGTTATTTGAAGATTTGTGCCTACTGTTTCATGGTGAATGTTTTCTTTTTTGATTTCTCACACTGTGTATATATGTATATAGAGACACAGTGAACTAGGATTATAGGAACATAAAAGGAGTGTGATAGTTCCTGGAATCCATCTGCCCAAAGAAAAGCTTTTTAACTTTGACAGTAACATTTTAAAATTAATTCAAAATACTTGAAATTCTGCATTAAAAATGTCTCAAGTCAGTTGCTAATTCACAAGTATCTAGTCATAGTTCATAGTTCTCTTTCAGCACCTGTGTCAAGTTTGCTAGTCCCATCTAGATGGGATGTCTTAGGACATCTCTGGTAACTCTACATGGTATTACATGCCATGTGTAGGCAGCTCAATAAGAACCTTGTTTCAAATTTCTAAAAATATGAGATATTATTTGATATATTGCAGACTATATTTTGTATTTTAGTATATAAGATGTGCATATAAAAAAATGTATAAAATATATGTCTATAGGCTTACAAAGCCTTCCAGAAGACAGTATGTCTTGTAGTCAGCTTCAGCTCATTCTTTTGGTTTAGAAGAGGATTACCTTTGGGCATCTATATCTTTGGACATTGTGTTTAGGCATCTGAACCACATTTTGCAGTCTAACCTCAGTAGAATTCAGATCCCAGAACTGGGAGTCGTTCAGAGGTTACTTCCTCCCTGATCCCGGCAATGGGACACAGGCAAGGAGGAGATGATTTAAGGTGGTGTTGATCTCGGCAGGTTGCAGGGCTTTACAGGCTGCATTGTTCAAAGGGCGCTATGGTGCGAGGGCTACCTCATGACTCGGGATGCCCTCCATCTCTGCACCCTTCCGGGACTGCTCCTCCTTTCTGGATTTCTGATTAACTGACTTTGTTAAGGGCACAGGAAGGAACTTCTGGGTCGCTGACTCTGGTCCCCTGCTTACCCTGGAGAGCTGCATCACGCAATTGCTTTGCTGAAGTGTAATCTTTTTTTCAGAGCTATAGAAGCTCTGTTCAATTCTCCCTCTCCCTTACCCTCTTCAACTATGGCCCACTCTTTTTTCTTCCCACACCGTTCAGCCTCCTGGACTCCTGCCCCATAACATTTCCCCCTGGTCTCTTTAGTAGTTGAAGTCAGAAGAAGGTCAGCTCGCACTGTAAATGTTTACACAATAAACTTTGCTCTTTCTATACTTAAAGATAACTCTTCATGTTTTTAACCTCCTAGTGAACCCAGTGAATAATACTGTGAAGTCTGTCTTCTCAGTGAGGCCTAGAGAAAGAGGAATATTTGAGTCAGGCTAGTTTAGAGAGTATGTGAGCTAAGGCAAACAACTACCTTGGGCGTCAGCATGAGACAGGCCATTTTCTAATTCTCCTGTGCTGGCAAATCTGATCATTTGCATCATGAGGCCTGTGGTATTTGATGCCTTTGAAGTTTCCCCTCCTGGAGTCCTGTGATGCCTCTTTTCATTGAAAAAATAAATAAAGTTCTTAACTCTTAGGATTGCTTTTTGATGGATGATTCTGTTTCAGTAATGTCTTCTAGCTTTTAATTTTACTCTTCCTTACCTCCTTTATTCTCTTTTTCTATGTTCTAATTCTCTTCAGAAATTTTCCCATGGTTTTCTAAGACTGTTTGTCTTATCATTTTTACTGAAAAAAAAAAAATGGCCATTAGATATATTAAACCTTTTCTATAATAATTTTTCTGACATGTTATTTCCCCTTCCTTAGAGTTATCTAGGATTGCTTTTCTCTTTTCTTTCTTTTATTTTTCTTGATCATGGGTACACTATAGCAAAGAATATTTTCGAGGTGAGATGTGAAAGCGAATAATCTGTAAGTGCTGTTGTTGAGAGGAATTCTCTTATAGGTGAAGGGCAGTTTAACATAAAGTCCTTTCTTAAATTTTCAAGTGAGTGAGTGATGGACACTGGTACCTCATACTGAATGGAAATAGGAGTTGACATGATTTTATAACAATGGAGATGGGTGAGTCTGGACTTGTGATGGAAAGCTGTATTTCAATCATATTACCTTTTAATCATATATGTTAATCTGGGATTTAATTGGCTATTTCTCAACTGGGAAATGTCAGCAGGAAAGCTTGAAAAAAGGAGAATATCTTGATCTTTGCCTGAAGTCTGAACTAAGTCAACACCAGTCAAAACCTGCTATCCGGACAGCAGCCATTTGGCCCATGCTTCTCTCCAGTGGCAAATCCCCAAACAGCTGCCCTTGTAATGGATTCTGGCTGGGTAGAAGCGAGTTCTGGGGAAGAAGGGAGCATTGGGGAGGAACTGCCCGCTCGCTTGTCAGGTTCGTTCTGCTAACCCGCAGCTATGGAAGTCTGTGTTCTCTTGACCACGTAGATAAAAGTTGTGATTTGTGCTTCCAAGTCTACCCTTCCAGCATTTTCCATTTTTTTCATGCAGAAACAAGCAGGAGAAAAGACAAAGACATGCACGTGTGTGTGTGTGCTTCTGGGTAAAGCTATTCTGAGTTGGTTATTTTTCAGGGATAAGCAGGATATCGAATGTTAGTTTTCTGTGATTTATAGTGGGATTTTTATATAAAAAGCCACACTATTTCTGTAGAGTATTATACATTTCCTTTAAGGAAGGCTAAATAAACCATATTAATTCAGCTAAATTCAGACTTCTATGATAAATGAGGGAAATATATTCAGATTTAGACAGTCATAGGAAGTCTATCCAGCAGTGTTTTGATACTGCAATGTAAAAAGAATTGGTTGGAGCTGAATTATGGAGGGTTTATCGTAGCAGTATAATAGAGCAGCAAAGAAGGGAAACAAATGCATGAATTTTGAGAAGTTACTATAAATCACCAGTAGACCTAAAAATACTTTTTGAAGAGGACATAGAAAGAACTGAGATTGTAGAAAGACATATGCATAGCAGGTTGAAGCAACTCGAAGGGCTTCAACCAAAGAGAAGAGCTGTAGCAAATCCCCAGAGCATTATTGTCCTGCTCAACTTCCAGTGGTTTCTTGAGCCATATGATTTTCCACTAATGCTTTACTTCTGTATATGATAATGCAAAACTTAAAAGAAAATGTGAACTGAAGTACTTGTAAACACAGCTTAGGCATAGGAATGTGAAAGTAAAGGACAATAAAAAAGCCTAGTGTGAAACGTCTGCAATAAACCACTTGTGAGTTATTAATACAAAAAAACATATTTTTTGTTATCTTCAATTTTGCTTAGTTTCATTACGTTCAAAACCATGTATAATTTCCAGGAAGTTTCTGAATAAAATTGTCACTGACATCTGTGACATTTTCCTGAAGGTGATTCTCCCCCCCTCCCCCCACCTCTATTCTCACTCCGCCTGTTCAGCTCAACAGCTCAATAAGATGCAGTAAAGTTTGATAACTCAGTTTGATAAACTGAGTTTGCACTGATCTCCAAAATACTGTTGTACTCAGTTTATTTTTCTCAGTATGCCCTCTGTTGCCACTACAGTTAGCAATGACACACTCTTGTTACGAGTCTACAGTGGTTTGGCATTTCTTTTTCATGTCTTCAGTATCAGGCTTTGGTAGAAACCTGTTTGTGGTGTCTACAAGAATTACAACACAGCACCAGGGATTTGGATGTGCAAGCTGGAAGCAGGTAATATTTCTGAGACCAGCTGGAATTTAATTTCAAATAATGAACAAAAGCATTTGGTGCTTTAATGGGTCGAATGTAGCAGAGGGTGTTTTGAAGAAGCTTGCATCGGCTTAAAAGAAAAGCCTTGGCAATCCCTTCATGCAGTATTGCTATGGTATATTGACAGCCTAGCGCTATAAGACTGAGTTATAGATTGAAGGTACAGCTGGAACACTGTAAGCAAAGATGATGCCAAGACTCAAGATCTCTGTGTTTGTGGAAGTACTGCTGGCAGAGCAGAGGACTCCTCGGGCTGGATTCTGACCAGAATTTCCCTCTGCTACCAGGTGGCCCTGTTTTGCAATTCTGTGACGAGTATCACAAGGTCAGCCCTGGAGATACTGGGGGAATATGTTTGTATAACACAGGGGAGGTACGTTCTACTAATCCTTGGTGCTGAAGTGGTTGAATATACTTTTATTTATATTTCTGTCCAATTTTTTTGTTACTGAAGTTGCGAAACCCTGGTCCCTGAGTGCACCATAGAGTATCAGAAACAGAAGCTTGCACATTCATTTCTTCACCTGCAAATGCAGGATGCATTTTAAAAGCAATCAATCTTTGCCTCATTCTGCTGCCACTGAAATAAAAATTAGATCCACTTCTGTTTCCATCCTTATTCTTTATTAATCTCTCTCAAAGGAAAACATGTAAAACGCTGTTGACAAGTCTCTTCAATTTCATAGACTTTTCTGAGGGTACTTGGATGTGGTTATATGAGGATCTGTCATGTGCCTATCACATTGCTGGTTACCACATGACAAACTAAGTGTACCTGGCTGCATGGTGGGAGTGTTCGTGCATGAGGTGTAGGAGATGCCTGAATGTATGATCTTAACAAAATACAGGAGGCGAAGGAGATTAAAGCCATTTATGTGATATGTCCATATACTCCCGGCACCTTTATATATACAGCTCTGGCAACAGCAAATGCCTGGTCTATGGTCTCTGGGATGGTAGAGAGGATGCAGAGCTCCCGACAGAGAGAAGGAGGGCCAAGCAGTGTGTCAAGGTCTAGTTGGATTATTTTGGCAAGCAGGATTTGGCCTCCATCGCTGCAGTTTTAGCACTTGTGCTGCAGCACCGTGCGATGTAGGAATTGCAGATTTCTAGGTAGTGCCTGGAACTATAAGATAAATTAGAGCAATTTACTCAGCTTCGGATCTAAAAAACGTTGAGAGGTAATGTTCCTTAATATTGCTTCTGGAAACCAAATTTATTCTGATTTAAAAACTAGTCTGTCTGTTAGTGCTGAATTTTTGTCAAACAGAGGTATCTGATAGCCATATAAATCCTATGGATGGTAAATATTTTCAACTGCTAACAATTTTAACTGCTAAGTTAACTGACTGAATGCTGGAAAAGCAAATTTATTTTGTCATTTTTCAAACTCTGGATTTTTTTTTTTTTGGTTGCACTTTGAAATTTATAATGTTTCTGTAGTCTAGAGCAAGAGCCGTGCCTAGCGTGCTGGCTTAGCTTTAAATTTCTGAGTGAAGCAGAGCTGGCATTTGAAACCAGGTGCTCTAGATAAGTGCCCTGAACAGTGTGTGGATAGCTGTCTGATACATATGATGCTCTCTTTCATTTTGGACAAATCTTGTGTACTTGCTGGCATGGTATGGTCCATTTTCATGGAAAATTTTGGTTCTGATGAATAGAAANAGGCAGAAAAAAATTCAAAGTATTTCCTGAGACGTTTTCCAATTGCCTCTAATTTTGATTTCATTTCCCCCTTAAAATTATTTTTAATTTGGACCACCCAAGAAGCAGCACAGGAAAAATAAAAAAAGGAATTGCTATATGTGATGCATGTTAATGACTAGAATGTCCCAGGCTTAAAATGCGGGTTCTGGACAATGTAAGTATGGTACAGCTAAATGAAAAGTTGCTTACTGTATGACATATTCACCTAATGTTAAAATTAACTATGAGAAATAAACTTAAGAGCCCACAGGGGTTAAGGAAGGTTTGTATTTGCTGCTCTCACACACAGAAATTTCTAAGCATTTTGGTTTGGGTGCAATAACATGCAGTTTACCTCCACATATTTAGGCTTTGTCCAATTTCATCTTTAAGGACAAAGCTTGTGTTTTCTTTCTAAATGCCCAAATACTTTGAGAGGTGTAGAGATAAATTGCCAAAAAAAAAAAAGGAAAAAAAAAAAAAAAACTACTGTAGCTGAAATTCGACTGCCTCGGCCTAATGCAGTTCCTGTGCTTTTGAAACCCTCAGCTAGTGAGCTGCTGAGATGGGCCACAAGCAGTGGCAGGCTGCAATTTGTTGCAGTTGTGATCGCAGGCGCTTGTTTTGTGGCAGGATACCTTGGTTTTCTAATGGTCCGTGGCTCCTTCAGAGCCCTGTTGCCAGTGAGGCTTTCTATACAGCCAGATGCACGGAGACCTTCACGTTAGGTAAGTCCCAGGTAGCTGCTGAACGTGGGTTCTTCACCACTAATACAGAGAAGGCAACAAGGGGCCTTCACGGTGGACATAACTGCACGTGGTGTTTGAAAAAAATCGTATGATTTCTTTGCTGAAATCTGGAAAATAAAGTGAGTCTGTAGCCTTGGTGTTTGTGAAGAAAAGCTTCAAAAACATGACCTGAACTCACCCTACATCAAAAGGCAAATAAACCACACAAATGTATTTATTTATTTTTCAATAACTCATGTTACAGCTAATCTCATGATGTTTTGTGGTTTGACTCATGGTTTTCAAAAGCTTGAGGCTGGCAATAGTGAGTAATACATATAATGTCACATGCAAAGCAAAGCCAGCCTGTATTTAGCAATTATTTTTTTTTTATTCAAGGTTTATATAATGCCAAAACCAGATTCTGCTGTGTGATCTGTGCTCGACAATCCAGGCAGAACTTGAATCTCAACAACTATATCCTCTCCGTAAGTAAATAGTTTTGTAAACCACAAAGCTGGTGAGCTCTATTGCCCTAGGAATTTGTGTTCACTCTCTTCTGCGTTACCCTCTGCCACCCTCCCCGTCTCAGGTTTCTGCTCTACCAGGTAGGCAGTGGACATGCCTGCTCTGTGTGCAGCCCAGGCACATACAGTTTAATAGGAGTTTGGGCTCCGCTTTTCTTGGAGCGGGGTCATGCTTTCTGGAGGCCCGTTGCTGAGGAACCCTCATCTTCATGAAAATTCAGGAACCGTCATGAGCTTTGAGACTTCCCTTCTTTCCAGGTCTAATCAAAACTGGCCAAAAATTTCAAAATTATTAGGGAGGTGCTGGATATAGATATACACTTTTTTTTTTTTTTTTTCCATTTGGAAATTAAACTGAAAATAAAGTCTCATAATAAAGCTCTTCTCTGCTATATACATGAAGCTATCAAAAAAGGCAAAGGAAAAAACCTTGATGCCCATTAATTCTAAAGGCATTTTCCTTATATGCATTTCAGCTATAGCTTGTAGTTTTTCTCTGTGTATTTGCCACTTTTGCTTTGGGGTTCGTATGGAAAATATACAGATAAATATATTTGGAAAGGAAAATAAATAAATAAAAACTTATTTTCCAAATCACCTATCAAGATTTCACCAAATTTGTGGTTTATTTTTTATCACACAAAGAAAGCAGCACTCAACAATGAACAAGCAGCAAGTTAATTGCCTTAGCAGCCATTATATCTCACTTAGTAGTACCAGTGTTGGTTTTTTGCAGTAAGATGCTTTAACACTATGTTATTATCACTGTTAGAGCATTTTTAGGCTGGGTGTGTGGGAGTGCAGAGTGTTACTGCATTGGTGCTGATCATTTCCAAGTGTTTTACCCAGTGGGAACATAGTACCTTTGTGGACTCCCATCTGTCCAGCTAGGGAAGAGCTGGTTATCTTGCACCACATGCAGGGAGCCTCAGTATCTCACAGCCTATTTGCAAGGATTAAATCTCAGTTTGCATCCATAACTTGTATGCTAATTAACTCCTTAATTATTGATTCACTACTTTGGGCTCTGCACACATACAATAATTATCTTCATGTTTTCTTTTTTCTATTCCAGTGTCATAGATCAGAGCTGCTTTTAGACAGCTGGTATGTCTTTCTGGGCCCTTCAAGAGATCAGACTGAATATTGAGATGTACGACTCTCAGCCCAAGGGTTGCAAAAATCAACTCATCTTTTGCTCCGATCAGTAATTGTGGAACTTTAAGTTGGTGAAGAAGCCTGATTATACAAAATTTCATTAAAGTTGTGTGGAAAAAATGGCTGTAAAAAATGTGGAGATCCTTTTAAAAGCACTGAGAAAAAATATCTTCAATTTTTTATTATTAGAGATTTAGAAGGGTTTCTGCGGTTTTTTTTTTTTCAACTAGAAATGAAATTCCTGTGTATTTCTCATTTTTAAAAACCTAACTAAGCTTACTGCTAATTAATGTTATCAAAAGAGAGCAGGATTATTCTGCTGCCTTTTTATCTCTGCGTGACGGGTACCTTCAAAAATCCTCCCTTCTCCCACTAACAGTTGGATGTCATTTGAAAATGGGGTAATAACAGTTACTATTCTCAGCAGAACTGTTGAAGTCCTCTCTCTGGAGGCTGATATACAATAGAATATGCACTCTACATTTCAACTTTAGATGTGTACATAGCTAGATTTTTTTCCATAGTAATTGAAAAGCTAGAGATTTGCCGGCAAAGATAGCAGCAGGATGTCGTCTCAGGTTGCAGAGGTTGGTCAAAGGTCAGAATCTCATGAATCGACATATACTGGTTTCCTAGTGTATCACTCAGAAGTTTATCTTATGTAATTTTTGCTCTTTTCTCCCAAGAACTCCTGAATCCTAAATTTCTTGTTTTCGTATCTATGAAAAGTCCCCAGTTCTTTCAATACTCATCTTCCCCCTCCCCTTTTTTAATCTAGATATGCTGTTATAATTGTCTTATTTTGCAGGATAAGTATAAGAAATTTACTTGTGTTTGCAACAAGCTATGCCTGTACTCTCTCTTTGGTTGTTCCTCTGTTATTGATTGTGTGTTCTGTATGTGAGAGGTTGACTAAATTGTGGCTTTTCTCACACTCACACAAGACATATCTCACTTCATTATACATTTAACTGTAAGTCTTCGTGCTTGTAATGTAAGAAGTTAACATCATTTCCATGTGTTGGTTTGACTTCTTGAGTTTGATGGAGAATCAGTTGATCAGTTGCTGTGTGTTTTTTTTTTTTTTTTTTTTTTTTTTCCTGGTATTTTGGTTATATTATAAAGAGTCTGTGCATTGTTGTTATTTTTGTGTAAGCCTGGGCTTGAGATTTATACCTGATCACCATTCTGGACATAGCTAGCGATGGATAACCAGCTGACCTTCCATAGAATTTGCATCAAATCTTCTGTTGATTTCAGGTCTTTTTAGTGTTACAGGAGGCTTGACAATAATCTTCCTTTATATAGCATGGTAAATTTAAAGTAAAGAATTAGTGGGAAATCATTTGCAAGCAGTCATTTTCCCCGTTGTCTGCTCTGAGCTAAGTTGTTTGTTATTGCTGAAAGCACAGCCATGGAACTCACTAGATATTTTACAGTAAACACACGTCCTCTTAATTACATCACAGTAGCTTAAACAGATTTGTACAGCCATTAAAAAATCAATACTTAGCTTTTAGGTGATGAATTAATTAATGGAGTGCGAATGCTGAAAGTTTGCTTTATCTAGCATGCACTCTGCCTTTTTTTCAGCTGCAGCATCAGTAGAAGTGCAAGGTTGCATGATGATAATAGTTTGAAAGTGCTTATGAAAATGTATCACTTTCTGTCTGGCATAGAGACTTCCAGTAAAACTTTATGCTATTCCAGAAAAGTGAGGCCAATNTATTTGAATGAACACACATACCCCCTATTGCCCACCCACCAAGGATTGCATCTTTCACTTCTTCTTTGTAATAAACTTCAAGTGAGGTCTAGGTGAGTTTTACCTGAGGACTGGATTAGCTTTGCAGCAAGAAAATGCTAATGACATATCCAAACGGTCTAACTAATTCAAGTCTGAATTTGGCAGAATGCAGAGAGAATGACAAAATAAAACTTTTAATTATTTTTTTTCCAGGCATTACTAGGTTGCAGCTAGCTCTGAAAAAGCATAGTCAAATGGTAGGAAGAATCACTCTATTCTCATGTTGTTTCTGGAGTTCTAATATGGTTTCTAGAGAAAATATGGCTTGATTTCAAGCATTTCTTTAAAAGCATTTCATAGGATCATTTCAAAATTTGTATGCGATATTTTGTTCTAAATTGGGAAGAGCTGGAAAATGCCTAGACTGAGAATTACCCTTGTTCTTTTTCCTAAAACAATTCAGCTTTGATTAAAATGAATATGCTACAAAGATCATATAAAATAAAAGCTACACATCTGCTATTGCACTGACTAGCTTGTAATTCTCACGAATCTAAGTAACTCTACATATTCAAACTGTTGCTTACATGATCAGAGCCTACCATAATGCCTATGCCTGGCTTGTGTTACCGTCCTCTGCTTTGTTCAGGGAAGCCTCTTAGAGGAAAACAAAACAAACAATCAAAAAAAAAAACTTTTGTAAGTACAACTTCTATTTCATAGTGAAAAGTTCTTTATTTGTAATGATACAGGAAAGAAGGCTGTTCGTTGTAGGTAGAATGTTTAAGTGATGCAAGTAATATATTAAATGGTTATGCAAGGAACAAAGCTGTGCTTTTAGAAGCATTAGATATTTCTAAATAGTGACATTGAATTAGTTCAAAATTTAGTGTTTAATCTGTCCTGTGGAAAAAATCCTCACTACCCAAATGCATAAGATTGCTCAAGAAGTTATAGCTGACAGTAGTAGCTACTTTGTTTAACACATACTCATTTCATGTTCACTATCAGGGATTTCTGAAACATATAGTTCTGAAAATGCATGGCTTTGATGTATGGTGCACCTACCTCATAGAACAGTTTCACTGTTATCTGAAGAAGACTTCACTCTCTTTGGGGTATTAGCATAAATGTCTATTTAATTTAAAGTGGTATTAAAATTTAATTTAAAGCAATATTCTATTGTGTCACTTGGCTACGTTTTGATACTACATTTAACATATTCATACCGGTGTCAGAATTTCAACCAGGAACTTAAAATGACCCTGACAGATGTGTCTTTCATGCAGGGCTTCCTGTCACTTAAAGTCCCTTGAGAAGAAGTGGGGTCAACTGTGCTGTAAAAGGGACTTTTTCACTTTGCCAGCTTTCAGGTGCTGGAAAAAAACATGCCTGCTTTGAAGTGTTCAGGCTTTCATATGTCTCTTGGAAGGTAGACCTTTCCTCACGCTTTCCTCATTTGGCTGGAATTCTTTCTACCACTTGAAGAGTAAAATATCAGAATTTTTTTTTTTTTTTTTTTTTTTTTTTTGAGACATGATGACAAAAGGGGAGATGTGGCAGCATTATTTGATGTTAAAGTGGTGCTGATGATTGGCATACTGCGTTGAGTTAGGACTACTAGCAGTGGAATATATGCTCTTCCTAATGTTTTATTCTTGCACGCATTCTGTTTAGAGACATTCTTCAGGAATAGACAAGTCTGCTCAGATAAAACATGAACGACCACATCCTCAGAACAGCATTTTCTCACATTCAAATCTAGCATGAAATAAATACTTGTTCATATTTGTGTTCAGATAGGAAGTGATAACACCAAAGAAAAAGAATCTTTCAATATTCTTAGCTCTGCATAGAGAAAAGCCAAAAGACATTTTTGTCCCTTTGTTGATATCCAGAGCAATTTTCCACACTCGAAGATTCAGTTAAGATTTTGTTATAATCTAAGCTTTAGCATTCTTGTGTGAATGTAACTGAAGGAATTAAATGTTCACTATGTAAATAGTGTTTCATATTCAAAAAGATTGTAATTCTTTTAATCTTTTTTTGTTTGTTTGTTTCTCACTGAGAAGGATAATGGAATAAACATTCTTGGTCCTACCATCAGTTTCTTTTATCTTTGCCACTTTTACATATGAGTTTTGAGTGCCTTGTCAAGTTTAAGGTCTTGTACGACCAGACCACAGCTTTCAATGCCAGGATATTTTTTGTAGAAGGAGAGGCTGGGAAGGAGAAGCCAACATGATTAAGTCTTTGCATATATGCATATATACTAGGGGTCATCTAGCAGTCAATAATTTTTAGAGAGAAACTTCCCATATTTTTGCTTTTCCTGTGTTTGCCAGCCTCTGCATGCTAGCTTTTCTCCTTCGGTTGCATCAAGTTCATCCGGCGTGTTTGTTTCCATCTGTAGCTGCTTTCTATCCCCAGCTCTTACCACTATGCCTTCTTTAATGCTGCCCCTGCATTCAGTGAATTTTTTCACTTAAAAATAATAAAAAGGTAACTAATAATTATTTTATGTCACTGCTAGATTATTGCAAGTGTTTATGTTGATTTATTGTTGAAATGTTAGTTGTTTTTGCAAGGCAGTTTCAAGATGCATCATTGACTTCTAAAAATAACATTGTAAGGAATTTTGATGCAGAAGTGCTGTTCTCTTGATAGTAAGAGGAAAAATTAAAAGATGAAGCCATTTCCAGCTCTCCAAATGCAATTCTATTCACTGGCTGATTAATAAAGCAATTAGTTGGTAATGGTTTCCAAAGCCCATATACTTACATATCCTTCTAATGGACAGGGTCCATTTCATGCTGCACATGTGAAGTTAATGACAACTTTTATATCCACATACGAGAGGAGGGTTTCAATGTCAGTCCTCCCCACCCTGGTGAACAGTTATGATGATGAAAGAATTTCAGTGTAAGCTTCTTTTAAAATGCCTTATCATTTTCATTTTATACCTCCTTTTCACTGCTAGCCTAGGACTTCTGTTTTCTTATGCAGCTTCAGACTTACTAGCAAATACTTCCTAGGACAGAGTACAAAACTGGAGCATTAAAATAATAGTGGAGGCTAGGACCCACGTCCCTGAATTTGTGAAACCAACTTCAACAAATGCCAAGTTCTCAGCAGACTTATGTGCTGTAAGGGAAGATCTTTTTCACTGACTGTCTGGCAAGTGTATCTGTTCAAGAGAAATGCATCTCATGGTTGCAAGTGTAGCTTCACAGCAGGCTGAGCAGGTCTTCAGAATAAATTAAACTGCTGAACATGCATTTATTTTTGCGCTCGATGTAATTAAATTGCTCTTAAATAAAGCACAGAGTAATGAACCTGAAAGAAAGGAAACAATTTATAGTAGCTTATTCTAATAACTACACCATGTACCCAGCTACCTTTTACAAATTGCCCCATTAGAGGGACAGGTCACAGGAAAGGAGCAAATCTTGACCTGACATGCACTGTTAGAGCTTTTTCTGAGATCCCATGTCAGACTTTTCACTGCGGAGCCGTTTCCCATCCATCCTATTTGCTCTGAGGACGCCAGCTGTTTCAGGGGCAGAGAAGGCAGCTAACGTTGGTTCTGCTGTGTGATGGGCAGGTGAGGGACACTGCGTGTCTCACATTGGTGAAGAGCTGCTAGCAGTCTCTCTAAATTGATAGGAGGAAGCAAGATAATAGAAGGCTGGAGAATTTATATTTTGGAGAAAAGAGGATCAGAAGAAGTTACTACTCAGATTTTTTCTTTTTTATTTTTTCCACACTTGGTCTAATAGAACTTATATTTTAGTGTTAGAAGAAAGGGATCATCTTTCTTTGAAGTTCTTCCATTGTCATACGATCATCTGCATTTCTTTCCCTGCTTCTCGTAGCTGAACAATTATGTTTAGGACATGAAAATTGTGGTTGCCCTGCCCGGACTAATGCCCGGACTGAGTCTTGCCAATTGTTGAGAAAGTAAGGAGAATCCTTTAAAGAAGTTCTACCTGAGAGGGTTGTGGGGATGGGATATCTACACTGTTTAAGTCTAGGTCTAGGGTTCCTTGATTTAGGGAAAGTCCTTAGCTTACTTGACTTTCCCACGGATGGAAGAAATAATGTTAAAGAATATCCAAAGGAAGATTTTTGTGATTAATAGATCTCTTGGGCTTTCTCTATGATAGGGTTGTCTGGCCTGGAGTGAGTATGACTGGAATATGACAGCTGCCTGGTATGGGAAAAGCAAAACTGGTTAGAGGTGCCCGTTTCTAGTATTTTTCAGTCTAATACAGAAACTTATGGGAAGCAAAATGGTATTGCACTTCCACTTGTATCCCTGTGCATAGTGGTAGGACTACCTTTTGTTGTTGTTGTGCTGAAACACATTGATTATGCTAAGAAATATTTTTGTAGCTGAAAGCACAGGAAGTGTCGTATCTTCCCTGTTGAGAGTTCACAACTTTAATTACGCAAGAGAATCCTCATTCACATCTTCATACTTTATTACAAGAATTGCTTGACACACCTTACTGTTTCCATTTCTTCTGTATTTCTGAAATAAAATATTTTCTTTGATATTGCTGTATGCTGTAGTTTCCCAGCCTTCGTCAATACCAATTTTCTATCCCTGTGATTAGTTGTAGCTCTTTTCAGATCTTCTTCTACTTCTCTGGTCACTGTTGCTCTCTGATCCCATCTGTACTCTGCTTTGATCTGAGTGAATTGCTGTCAGATGTGTGTGTAACAGTTTTAAGAGTTACAGCAAGCTCGTTTTTTCTACTTGTCTTTAATCACAGATGGCCCTTCTTTTCTTTGCATTCTGGTTAAGAGTACTGGGCATAAAACGTTCCCATACTAATAAACCAGTAGACCTCATTGTTTGCTTCACCTTGCAAGTTCCTGCATGACCTCTTGGTGATTGCATAGCATAATAAGTTTACAGAAGAAGCATATTTTTCAGACTATCAGTCAAGATGTGCTTCTTGGGACACAATTGAGTATTTTTATTTTGTGGATTGCCTGCAAAATCCGTTGTTCCTTTTCCGCTGCGTCTCTCCCTCTTCTTCTTCTCCTGTTCCTTTATTTTCAATTTGTTGATTCTCCTAGCTACCAACTGAACCAAATGGCCACAAGTGAGGCTAGTGTGAAGACGGCTATATTCATACAGAGATTGTGAAGAGTTTTTAGTAGTTCTTAATAATTTGTAGCTGCCAAAGTGGGAATAGTAAGAGAAATAACAAAGATCAGTCAGCTCATTCTGCTAGTTCATCATCTTACTGTGCAGTTAGCTCTCTCTTCATGGGACGTGTAAAGCCGGGTCTGAGCAGTGTCATCATTCCCACCCTGCTACATCTGTCCTATTTGTCCTGCCCATCTGTCTTATTTTTGATTGCTTTCTCCAAGACTCTCTAGTCACACACTTCTAAATTAATTTCATTTGATTCCAGGTAAAAAGTGGCTTTGATACACAAAATGAAAGAGTAGTTAAAGGTGGGCTGTGTGTGTTTGAGCTTTCTGCATGGAGCTGGTTGTCATCACTGCTTGTAACAAAGACCATTGGATTCTTACATGAAAAATGAGTCTCAGGTAACAAAATTGGAAATAAATGGTCACAAATGGATGCAAATAGATAACTTGATGAATTAAAAACCCAGCTGCACCAGTGAAGGTATCTATATTGTGAGGCTGATTTGCTTAAAAAACTTAGTGATTCCAGTGTTTTGATTGCACTGATAATTCATTAAGGGACACAAAGGACTAACCCATATAGACAGGACTCTCTTGAACAATTTTATATTGCTCAATGAATTTTCATGCCTCCTTATTTTTTTTTTTTTAACAGTTTATGTGTAAATCCCTTTTCATTAGTGGCAGACAGAGTCATATACCATGCTTTTCTCTTACTGATAGAATTTACATGGCACAATTTTTAAAAAAATATATATTTGAATCAAAAGTTCATATTTAATCCTAAATTAGATATGAGATGTGCTGTCCCTCCAGCAGTGGAAGGACAATAAACTCATTTAAAAGGAAGTTTTACATTGTATATTTATACATAATTTCTTCTAATTTTGTGACAGTGTCTGATGACATTCTCTGAACTCAGAGCTTACATCTTCCATTCCAGGAAAAAACTGGCAAACCTCAAATCCTAATATTTCCCATCATTCCTTCTTATTAAGCAGCCAGATTTGTATATTCTTGTACTGATATTAATAGCAGATTTTTTTTTCTATAAAATACTATTTAAGACTTTAGTATGTTGGAGCATTAATTCCTCATTTTGTCTTGTCCATGATTCCAATACATACATAAAACCTGAGTTTGTAAGGGTAGTTTTTATGTATTTTTATATTTTGGCCCAGCAAAATACTGGGGAAATGGCATAAAATTGCTCTCTGTTATCTTCTCTGTGACTAGTGGCGTATGGTTTTTCCCTCTTCTAAACTGTACCCTGACCTTCTGTAGATATTGCTGATGATCTGTCTTTCATGTCTGCTGCACCTTGGAGTTTATATTTAGAATCTCTGCACATAAACATATCCTGTTACTTGCCATCCTCGAACACCCACCACAAACTTCCTCTGCCTTTATCACTGTCAAGTTCCTTCAAACAAATGCTAGCTATTTTAGACACTTTTAAAATTTATTTTTGCACCACTTGACAATACTCCTGTTTGCTTTATTTCCCATCAAAATGTTCCCACAGGCTTTTTTTTTCCCCTTCCTTAATTCTGAAATTTGACCAAGAAAATCCTGTCTGTTCTTTTCATTCTTCTCCCTCTTCTCTAGTAATGTGGCATATAAATGTGGTGGCTGCCACACATATAGTAGATTTGCCTCCTGCTTCTCCAAAAAGACACTGTGGATATGAACATAAAATGGTACGGCAATGCAGAAACAAGGCTAGGAAATTGCCAGTATTATCACTGTTACCTGAAAGCATTAGAAGATCCACCAGACAAACCACACCAATGAATATCTTTTCTGCCCAGAAAGGCAATCCCATACTTTTCTATGTTAAGGTAACTGTGATGTGAAAAGTGGCTTAACTGAATTTCCTGTCCCCTACTGTCTGGGGACAACTGTTTTGGTAAAGAATAGAAGGTAAAAAAATAATAATAATCTTATTCTATTTACTGCTAGAGTTATGGTAATCTAATTCTCTCAAGTATTTAGGACATGGGACATTGTCACAAGGATTCTTTTCATTTTCAGAAGCTGTCTCTGGGAGAAAGGGAGTTGATATAAGCTAGGATTTTTTAAAATTAAATTTGCACATGACTTTGCCTGTTACTTGAATGAGGTGCCCGGTATTTGCAGCACTAATATCACTAGAAGTTATCTGAGTGACCTATGTAGTTCACTATTTTATTCAGAGACTATCCCATCTCTTGTTTCACTGCTCTCCTGAGTTTTCCAAATGTCATGTTATTCAGCTCTTTTCACACCCCCGGCCAGCTCAGCAACGCAGTTGTTATCTAACCTCTCAAGATGATCTACTTAACACCTCATTAAAAAAAAAAAAACAAAAACAAATGTCCAGTTCATCTTCTGTCACTTCTTTGCACTTGTCAACAACTCTTGTTTTTTCCACCCTCCTTTTACATGTGGTCCTTTTGGTGCTGGGTATTTGATAATCATTAGTTTTTACTCTCTGATGATTTTTTCTCATGCTGCTCCTATTACCCATATCATCTATATTATATACTCTTGCCTTTTTAGCTTACATTAAATTTCTACATGTGTGCGAGGGGGGTTGCTCTTGCTAATATATTATACAACTTATTTAAAATCAAGCTGTAGTAGCACATCAAAATATATCCTCTGTCAATCTTGTTTTACAAAAAAAACCAAAACCATGCTGTTGTGTGCTTTTAGAAAGGCATATTGCGCTGGTTGATGTAGTTGCTGGAAATCTTTCATTTAACTTTTCTGTAGAAATGGTTTCTTACTCGGCTGAGGGTTCAATATTTCTTTAAAAAATCTGTAGCTCTTTCTGAGGAAATCAGATTAAGAATAATATGTGAGATGAAGATACTAGCACTATTTTTTTTTTACTGAAGCAGTTAAAACTGGAAGGTAATTTTCCCATTTTTTCCTCCACATGAAACAATTATGATTAAATGATATGGAACATGCCATCCTCTGAACACATTTTAAATACACAAACAGCTCTCAGCTGTATTTGTGTGCTCTACCATATTTCACTATGACTTTGCTATACTAGAGATATCTAGTATAGGCAATTCTTCAAACTGATGGTGTTAGTTCGAGAATTATTAAGTATTGCACTAAGCGGTGTCTTTGGCAGCTGGGATACAATGAACAAGTGAGTAAATAGTGACCATTCTTTTAAAATATTTAACAGTTAAGTCACGTGTCTTCTTCTGCACCACAATCGTTTAATTTTTTCCTTGTACTCAAAATAGTAGCAATAGTTTGGGGAAACACCAACGTGTGTTACCTTCAGGTAAATACTGCTTTTGTAAGCTGAGCATTGTATATGAGGAACAAGAAAAATAGCTGTGATGTTAATATGTGTCATGTGAACATGAGACCAATAAGGTATCCAAGAACTTGGAATTTCCTGGTGTCTGAAAATGTTCATTGAGTATCTCCAGCAGGTGAAAACTGCTGCTTATTACTCTCCATTTCCCTAATAACAGTGAAAATTTTTATTTTATGAAGAATTCAGGATAAGTTTTCTTTTGCCTCATCACAAGGGCATAGCAAACAAAAACTAAACATGACAAATACAAAATCATAAATGCCATTTCAAACCTGTTTCAAAGACATCCAGGACTTCAGTAAGCTTGTTATTCTGGTGGCTTCTTTGCATTCTTCCATTACTTGACATGGTCAAGTGTTTATTACTTCCATTACTTGATATGGATATTACCTCCATTACTTGATTTGATGAAGCTTACTTTTGGAGGAGACTCTGTAAGCATTTCTGCATTTAGAGCACTGAAATGGTAAACCTACGATGTTCTAGGAGTATAGTCCTGGACCAAACTATAGGTAGAAGCACTGTGTTGCGTTCTTGGAAAAAAATTCTCACACAATTACCTTGCCCAAGCTAAAGTAGGACTAGAGTACGATAGTTCTCTTGGTGATGTTGCTGGGAACCTCAGTTTTAAGCTCTGGCCAGTTTTACCACAATTAGCCTGAGGAAGAGAAAGCTGCTTTTGAATACACAGGAATGAGAAAAGAGCAAAAGTACCACAGTACACCTTATGCCCTTATAATTGCCTTGTTCTTTTGCTGTCTGAATTTTGGCTAGAACTGAAAATCTAGCCTTTAATTTCAGTATGGTGGAGAAACAGCAACAACCACAACAAAACAATCTGAACCACAGCAACATGTTCTTTTTTTTTTTTTCTTTTTGCCATCTTGCTGATTTCTCATAGACTATCATCTGCACAGGTCCTGGGCAGGAAGGCATCTGAGTAGAAGGCATTGTTGGCCAATCATTTTTGTCAACATAGTAAAAAAATGCATTCTTGGAACCCACTAATAAATCTCTATAGTGGCTGATCATTTCATAGAATCATAGAATCATAGAATGCTTAAGGTTGGAAGGGACCTCTAGAGATCATCTAGTCCAACCCCCCTGCACACGCAGGGTCACCTACAGCAGGTGGCTCAGGACTGCGGCCAAG
>VZSV01000021.1:5367050-5384050 GCA_013398735.1 Nothocercus julius
ACCTTCACATCTCCAACAAGCCCCTATTTGATAATGATAACATGAGTGTGCCTTTAAATAAATCCCTGTCATGGTAGAAAGGTGACAAATAACGAAAAGGGTGAATAGGAATGATGGAGGAAAATATTCTGATTTCATCCATCATCCCTTATGTATACCTATCTTCTTATGCATGCCATCAATGTCATAACAGCAACTGTCTTCAGAGAAACTGTGTATAAAGTAATCCTTAGCAGTCCATTGAAAGCATTCATTTGTTACTCAGCTATTTTTTACAAAAATTGTATGTCTGATGACTTAAGACTTATACTTAGGGGACTGTCAGCAACACCAGCATAAATAGTTCATTGCTCTAGCTGTGTTAGAGCAACAAATAAAGAAGAGAAATAATATTAGCACAGCAAATGCCTGGACAGTTGCCTTATTTTTTGCTTTCCTTACCTTGCTCAGGAGTGGGAGCGACAAAGCCTGTATTGCTACTATTGCCGTTACCTCACTGTAGCAGCTCCCATTATTCATAGCAGGGCAGCTGAGGTCACTTCCATGTGCTTTGTTCAAGGAACCCTACTATTCATCCTTTATAGTCCTCTAGATTGTGAGCTGCAGCAAATGGCTTAGGGAAACAGTCTTTTCCATCTTCATGAGATATAGATTTGACCTTGAATTGTCCTTGTGTTCTCTAGCGTGATTGTATGTATGCCATGAAGAAGACTTTTGAGCAGACTTAAGAGCATAAAATGAAACAGTGATTTTTTTCCAGGTTAAAAACATTAAAAATATATATATACAGGAAGACTAAACATACAGCAAATTGTGGAAAGCTTCAAACACTTTTATAGGTGGTTAAGGTGATTGAGCCCTAAAGGTTTTAACTGAAACTTCAATATATTTTTTCCTCATAATTAGAAGGAAAATTACCATACTTCAGGTATGACATAAATGCAATGCCCTCCACATCAAACTGACATCACAATCTTGGAATATTTTATATTTTACATGCAATTATGTTTTCTTGTGTATGAGCACAATAATAAGGCTAAAGAGGCAGCAAATGCATAGCTGGGCAGCCATGCTGACAAAGGGCAATATCTTTCCTTTAGATAATACAATGAATCAAGCATCAGCTAAATTTGTGTATCTTTCATTTAGTGGTGGGTACTTTTGAACTTTGTATTTCTTTAGCTTTGCAGACAGATGCAGAGAATGCTCTGCAAACCAGAGCAAATATCCTCAATTTGCTTAGTTGTGAAAAATTTATGGAAGGTCTTGGGCAGCTTGATTGAAAAGCTGCAATAATTTGTTTTTGTAATGTATAAAATAGAGAGTTTACTGAACACTTCTTTTTGATGGAGTGATTTGGCACTCTTCAAGAATGAACTGAATCCATAAACAAGAAGTGATTTTTTTTTTTTTTTTTTTATTCAGGACTGCAAAGCATCTCATTCAGTCAACAAAGTGAAAAGGCTGGTGATAGAGAACATGCAAGCACATTTCAACACTAATAGAGAGGGAGAGAATTTTATAGTACTTACTGAAGCCTGCTGAATTGTTAATTTTCCTGGAGCTGTTAAGGTTCCACAGGGGCATTGCTTCCACTTTGGCCATCGCTATTTGGCTTTTCAGCAGCCCTATATCCATTACACCAAAGCTCTACTCTTGTATTGCATTAAAATCCATATGAAATATTCATTAGAAGAATGTGAAAAACAGACACATGGGCACTTCTTAAAGCAGATGGAATTTTACTACCTCATTTTGAATATATGGGAGTATTAGCCCTTTAATCCTTCAGATAAGTTTCTGCATGTCACTGAATCTGGAAGTATATGGAGCTTACCCTTCCCTTCTCAAAGACATTAAATAATTTCTCTTTGAGTTAATTAATTAAGAAAATTATTCTTAACATACAGTTTAACTAGTGAAAAAGTAGAAAAAGTTTCAGATGGGGGATCCATAGCATCTGGAGAGAGTTTACCAAAGGTGGATTAGCACTCTAACATTGTGAATTTTTTAGGCAAGGTGAAAGTATTGCAGAGGGAACTATCAGAAGTCAACGTGCTCCTGCCTGACTTTATTCATGTGAGAAGTTGTGATGTATTACCTTTAAAAATATAGGTCTTGTTTTCACGTTCTGCTTTGGCAGTTGAAAAGGGCTCTTTTAAAAGTAAATACCCTTACTCTTGAGCCAAACTGCGCTGCACGATTCCTTCACCATGACGGCAGTGTAAGGGAGCCCTGCAGCATCTCTACGTTATTCCTCTAAGCACGATGACGAAATTTCTCCTGTAGCAGACAGCCAGACCAGTGTTTTCCTTTGGTGTGGCTCAGCGCAGCAGTTGCAGACTTAGCAGTGCAAGCCTGGGAACAGTATCCAGTATTTTCAAGAGTGCCTGCTCTGCTCCTGGACCTGGCATAATTACCGTATTAGCTTATTAGGCCCTGCAGCAGCAGCTCCACGTCTTCTGGCTCTGGATTTAATGTGAGTGGAAATACCTTGGCGCCAACTGTTCCTCTGATGTACACGCACCTTGCAGTATTCTTAGCATATGAGAAAGTTCAAACCAAATAACTCATCTGACTAGATGTGCAGTAGCGTATTTGGTAAAGCAGGTGGCATTTCCCTTCCCTAGCTATACAGTGATTGCTGTATACCTTTACTTGGGAGAATTTTGTGACTTAGGGCAAAAGAGGGTGCAGTGCTAAGTGTGTTTTAAATCACTCAGCAGCTGACTGGGTGCTTAGACTGCAGGTCTGCTTGTGTCGGCAATAACTTTGTGGATTTTTTTGTTCAGGAACAAGTTCAATGTTATCTGGTTATTTACAATATATAGTTAAAATGGTACCTTATCATTTGAGATGAAACACAGTAAATGCTGCTCACTGTGAATAGCTGGGCTCATTAGAAATCCTTCCATGGTGAGGAGGAAAGATAGCATCTAGGCTTTCTAGTAAGCAGTGTTAGAACATGAAGAGAAGTAAGTAAAAGTATCCATTGAAGCATTGAACTGTCTCTTAAATTCACTGATTTATTTTCATCATTATCTTATAATTAGACCACAAAACTGATGTTTAATGACATATTACTGTTTATTTGGTTGCACTCCCAGACCTTATTCTTACAGACTGCAACATTGAGCATAATAGCATCATATCATTAAGCTGTGACCACCAATACAATTGCTTTTACACATATGGAAATCTGCAGAAGAGATGCCCTGAAAAGCAGAGAGATGTTGGGATTTTCTTCCAGAAGTAAGAGCAGAAATGGGGGTTGTATAAACTGTGGATCCATACAGAGACTTATTCTAAAATAAGACACCATTTTATTGTCACTGGAAACAGAATAAACTTGCTACTGTACTCTATTTACCCTAAGAGGTAGCATGAGTTGGTTAGGTTACTGCTTCCTTCATTTCGCTGAAAAGGGCTTTATATACTGTTTTGAAAATCTTCCTTGCCATATGTGGTTGCATATCCATTAATTGCTGTGTTACAGAGCCTGGGAATTTATATGATTTGTTAATACAGATCTCAGTTCAAAAAACAGGAAATGTGAAAGTCGCATAAACACTTTCTTCTAGTGGCTCTCAACAGCCGTGTCATATACAGTCACTTTAATGAATAACTTCTATACTGTGAGAAAATTAAAGTGCACATACGTACATACATATACACACACACACACACAAATTTTACAGCATGTGTTTGCATGTAGCAATGGATTACCGAATGCTCTGTCCCAACAGTGACACTAGTGCATGTTTTTCAATTTTAAAATGCAGGAAGTTCTGTGATTGTTTGTTGTTTTGTGTGGATAACTCCATAATATACACTATTTTTTTTTCTTTCTTTATGACTGATTTAATCACCAGTAACATCTGAAAGTTAGTTAAATATTGTACAATTACTGTCTTGTCTTATGAAAATGGACAACTTACATCTCTGTGTCATAATTTCTGGGGTTTATCACTAAAAATTGTGCTGGATTCTTGGCATCCACATAACTTAAACTGATCCAAAATTGATACTTGCTCTCTTGCCTCTGTGTTTTCCTGAATTTTAACTCAGATAGAACTTCTGCTCCATGAACATCTCCTCCTTAGAAATGTGTTGACCTCAACAGTGTATTCAAAGTGCAAATTCACATTGACTCTGGAAGTTTGGCTGAGTGGCTTTATCAGGATTTCATTTTAAAACAGTAAGTGCTACCTTTACAAGTAATTCCTCTAATAAAAGAATCCCAGAGCACAGCTAGAAAGGAATCAAAACTCTCACACCTTATTGACCGAGGGCTACTTTTTCTTAATAACCTTGCAAAAGTGTGATGCTAGCAGTAATAGTGTACAACCCTGTTCCTCGTGGACAGGAGAACTGCATCTTTCAATTTTCTTATTTTGGAGGATGTTTTCTCCCTAGGTTAACGAGATAAAGCAATTTTGAAAGCAAGCTAGAAAAACAGAGATCTCCTTCCCATTGTTCAGTAGAAAAATTTGACACATTCAGATCCCTCAGAAAGCTTTAGAAATGGCTTCTGTGACCTCTCAGTTAACTTATTTGTAAGACAGACTTAGAAAAGTTCCCACCGGAACATGAGATCATTTTCAAATGCAAGATAAGAGATCTATAGGAATTAAGTGAAAGCCAAAAGAAGGTGGTAAAGGATTAATCTTAATATGCGACACAATCTTTTTCGTGGTGTCCTTCTCACCATTACAGGCATATGCCATCATTGTGTGAAAACAATTTATGTGTGTGGGATATTTCTTGTTTTTTTTTTTTAGTTTTTTTTTTTTTATATAGTTCCTTTATTATGTCTATAAACAGCAGTTGCTCATCATTGTAAGGAAAAAATAAGGAATACTGCAAAGATGCGTGAGGGAGAGGGGGACAGAACTCTCGTTCTAGACAGATGCTCCTAATCCAAATTCCATAGCCAGATTTCAGAGTTGCAGGTGGTCTTTAGCTCTCAGATGCATGAGATAGGAAACCCAAGATCTAGGCAAAATTAGATATTAAAAAAGTGCCTTGGTCAACTCTCTAAAATCAGGGTTATAATGATGGTCAGATGGGATCCAGGGAAGGGAATGCGAAATAATATTTTATAGCCTTAGAAAGAGAAAGTGACATTTCATAAATATTTTTAAAGGAATCTTTTAATTAATACCTCCAGTTTGACAGCATTCATGTGGAAGCCTTTTATCTGGAAGATGAAGCTTAAATGGACATCTACATCCTTGTAATTGCAAGATATTTTAATGAGAGCTTTTAGCTCCTGTGCTAAAAGTCTTTTTTTTTTTTTTTTTTAACATGGAAATCTCATTTTTCAGGTTGGAATAATAAATCCAGCTTTGATACTTCTTTATCTGCTCTACTGGTTTTAATGTTCAGGCCAGTGATTTGCTTGGAATGCATGCCCTGAATAATCTTGGCATGCTTTCATGTTTGATATCATAAATGCTTCTGTAGAGGACGTAGTCTGATCTGCACACTGAAGGTTAAGTGATACTAAATTATTAAGTGGCCTATAGAGCTGAATATCCTACTGAGTTTAATCCTGCAGTGCACAATTTCCCCGTCTCCCTCCAGAAAACTCCCAAACCTCTGGAGAGAAAGATTAAGGAGTGTGGCAGATGTCCCATATATTCTGATAATCATTATATTTGATGAGGGCCTGTCAGAGGAGGTAGAAGTATAGAAATCGGGGAAAGCTGAATATCTGAGAGAAGCAGCACTGCCTTGTTGGAGAGGCATTCTGGGGCAGGAATTTTCAGTGATACGGAAGTTCAGCACCTCTGTCTCTGGGAATACGTCTCTGGAACATTAGCGTGTCACCTGCTCTACGAAACAAAACAAAACAGACAAACAAACAAGACCCATCCAACAACAGCAACAAAAATTACCTTAGAAATAGATGTTCCTCAGGACAAATAGGACCACTCTAGTGCCTTATATTTGTGAGACTTCAGCTAGTAAAATGATCCCAGCAAGGGCAGCCTTTCTGCTTGTTTCTTTTTTTTTCAGATTTTCGTTTTTTTTTTTTTTTTTTTTTTTTTATTTTCTTTTTGTTTTTCAGATTTTCAAATCATAGGTGGAGTTCCTGTATGTGGGAGGTTAGGTTGAAAGACAGCAAATAATTTTTGAGCCAATGTATACACTGCTTTAATTACTCCATAGGATGTCCAAATGCATGATTTTTTAACAAGAAGCTACAGCAGTAATGACACCAAGCTCCAGAAGCAATAGTTTACAGGTTAGTTCTTTGAAATATTTATTTTGTCGGATATAAAAATGTTTAGTCTGGAACATTTTAAATGATACTTTCCCACTGTATATATTTGGCTTGGGGAGCCTGTCTCTCTAACTCTGGACAAGCACATTGTTTAAAAAACCAGTCTAGCTGAAGCCTAATGTGAAAACCCAAGTGTGCTATTGAGAATGCCAGGGTCAAAGTGCAAGACTAAAAAAAGGGAAAATGGGATAATAGCAATCTTGTGAGATGTCCCTGATGGGAATACATTACTCTGAAGTCCAATTACAGTGGAAATTGGTAAAAGAGTGGCCAAATGCATGCCACAATAGAAGAAAATTTCTTGCTAAGTATCATGACTGAGTTTTAAAATGAGTAAAATAGAATAACAAAATAATAACCTCTTAAATCCCTGACTTGGCTTTTGTTGTGACCAATGGAGGCTTAAAAGTATTTTTTTAATATTTTAATGACGATTTGCTGTTTTGTAAATTTGATTATTTATCTTGTATATTCTAGCAGATATTCACAGACTCTAGTGTAGACTTGAGAGTCAAAACACAGTTTTGCCATCTCTCATGGAAGAAAAATGGTGCATTTTGCCTCTTGAGATGTTACATACTGTGACATGTGCCTACATTCATAGGGCAACTATGCAATAAGCATCTAAGTTTATCTTAAAAGCTGTGTCAAATAACTGATTCAGGACAAAGCTATTAGCTCAGATTTCACACTTAGAGTTATCAGACCTTGGCTCTCGCCTTTCTTTAATGCTACATTGGGACTACACTGATTTCCAACACTCACGTGTCCCCCTGATGTGTAGATACATACACAAGATGTAGGTATGTAGATTGATGTACACATCTGAGTGCTGAATAGTGAGTGATTCCTATGGGACAGAGTTGAAATGTTTCAATATGTGGTAAGACAGCTTTTTAATTTAATTGCTACCATGTCAGTAGAACAGGAGAAAAATCCTGATTAGGTATCGTCAGCTGGAGAAGGAGGGAAACATTTTTATGTGGGCCATTTTTTCTTTTTGCACCTTTTGTAACTGTGGCCAAAGTTTTAGGAAAGGGCTCTTTTAGCTGAGTTTGAGAATCTTTCGTTGTTTTCCTTCTGAACTTCCTAATGTAGAACCTCCATGGATTCTTCACAGTTAAACTTACAGACAGAGCAGACCTGCTGTAGTTCAAAATGTGGCCAGCTGCAACCAGTTCACATGCGCATTTCCTTTGCAAAATTGAGATCGCCTTCACCAGTACTTTTGGTACTCGTGAGACATGATGACATTTAATCATGAGAAAAGCTTTACAGACAACATGGGAAAGTGTTTTATTTTCTATTACCATTTCCCTTCAATTATGATATAAGTGAAACCAGATAGAATACAAAATAAAATTCACTTGTCTGAAATATTTGCAGCCTTCGCATACACATATTCTCCCAAAGACAAGTCTCTTTCTCTATGCTTGGTCAGCTTTAACCTGATCTTTACAGATGATCACATCTCTGAAGGTTTGTCTTCATTTCTTTGCAGGTAAATAGATGGGTATCTCCATTATTTACAACACCTTATAATAACTAATATATAAATGCTAACTAATATATAAAAGAACTAACTAATATATAAAAGAAGAGAACGAGGTGATACTGTGCTATAACTGGTAGAATCATTCTTGTTAAAAGCATATCTAAACTTTATGAATCAGCTTCTGACAGTCTCTTTGGACTAGCATGTATGGAAAAAGTTTGGGTTACATCCCTATAATAGGGTTTCTGTAATTTTCCAATATAGTCACTCTAGATATAAATCAATTGCTCCTATTGGTTTCTGTGGAGGGAATGTACCTGGTCACACCATTAGTGCTTGGACAGTGTATGGGGATGCTCTTTACATTGTCTGCTGAGAGAGCAAAGAAGAAATAGTCAAACTGGCATGGCACGGAAATGCTACAGGGCCTCTCATTAAAGCAAAACAGGGCCCTGATTAAAGAAATCATTCAAGGAAGTGTATTTAGAAAATCCATTAACCATGGGAATAAATGAAGCTTATTCATTAGTGGAAAGATGGGTTATTCTTTCTCAGTAAGAGCAATGATGTCCTGAGTCAGGTCCTACTGGCTTGGAATGGGGGTATTGGCTAGCAGTAGCAATATAAATTCAGCACTATCGTGGTGATAAATGCTTACAGACTATTAGTTGTGTTGTTTAAGGATGCAAATTTTTGGTGATAAACAGCTTAGGACATTGTTATAAATTTGACTAAAAACTGTACAATGGAAAAAGATTAAGGTTTCTGATATGTATTTTTTTCCCTCCAGCTTCTCAGTCTGAACTACATTAGGAATACTTAAAATAGAGGAGGAAACATGGGCCCACATTTCATTGGCTAAGAACTATATGGATAAGAGGGTTTCTTTTTATAGATCAGAAATGTCATTATGTGTTTTTTTTTTTTATTATTGATTTTTTTTTATTTTACTGGTGAAAGACCAAGCCGGCAGGAGGTGTGTTTGTGACAAGGTGACTGTATTTCTTTATTAACAGAGATATTTTGGCTTCTCTCATCAAGTCTTGTTCAGCCTCTTTAATGAATGTAGTTACCCACTAAAGAACTGAGCCCTTCTTTTGTATCCTTGCTTGCTAGCTGCGTACTTTGTCTGATGCACTACTTATTCTTTTCTGGTGGAAAAATAAAAAAAAAAAAATAAAAAGGTTTTAGTTACATTAGATTAGATAGGGGAGAGTTTTTAACTGAAACATAGTGGAGAGAATGTGGACATCTGGGGGAATAAATGCTACTAACAGCAATCTATTCCAGGACCACAGGAGTCTCTGTAGTCATAAAATGGAGAGTAAGTCCTGCCCATAAAGTAGATGAGCATGATAGAACCGCTTTATTGAATTCTGGGTGAGATTTATGGAAAGCACCAAGGTGCTCAAGAGTCATAAATAGAGCAGGGTCTTTGCCACGGTGGAATTAATGTAGCTACATTAGCTATATAACTGAGGCTGATCTAAGTTCATTGCACCAAAAGACTGGTGATAGGGAATTTAACTTTCTTGTGAGCTATCTGAAGGACAAAATTGAAGGGCTCTCTGGAAAAAAAGCAGGAGTAGCAACACGAGAAACAGAACTGTCAGATATCTTTTGGTCTTTAGCATTTTGGTGAATCGTACTGGAGAGAAGTTAATTGGAGATATCTGTGCTTTATTTAGTTGCTTAGATACTGTATGGAAACCACCATTTGTTTCTATTAAGAACGTGTTGTTTAAGTGGGATTAACAATACAAAAGAAAGATGCCTGGGCCCCTAGCCAAATAGGAGATATCCTTTTATAGTTTAGGAATGATGAGACAACATCGGGAATTACTAAGCCAAGTTCCTCCATGTTGTAAACTAATATAAGTAGGCCGGAGGCGCCAATATATGAAGCAAATCTATGTTTCCCCAGTGTAACACATTCAAAAAAAGCTTGCCAGTGTCATCTGGGAGAGATTCTGTGTTAGCATAAGAAATAAGTGAATTCCATCTGGACATGCAAATGATAATATTTTGGCCTGCTCAAAATATCAAGGTTCATACCAGGAGGGAAAACTGCCCAAGAGATGGATTTTTGGTGCTCAGAAAATGTAAACTGATTAAAAACATGAGGGTCCACATTACAGAAGATGAAAGCAAGCATCCTCCAGCCTCCTGTGCTACTGATATCACCAGGAGAAAGACATGATTCTGGATACAAATAATTTCATTTTCAGATTGTGAATTGTCAAAAAGCAAACAGGTAAAGTTATAATATATGAAAAACACCATGAAAAAATAATTTTTAAAATTTTAGATTTATCCAGCATTTTCCTCTCATTTGGTTCCTATATTTACATATTCAAATAGCTTCACTAGTTATACACTAACTTGTTTTATAAAAAGGTGTTTACTTTACATATTGCCTCATGCAGAATCAGATTTAACTTTTTGCCTGCTACCTCCCAGCTATTCAGGAGACCTTTTGCAATATCTCAAGGCATACTTTTATGTTTAAAAAGGGCCACTTGAGGTGGATCTTTTTCATATAACATGCCTTAGAAAATACTTTTCTCAAGAAAACAGTGTAATGCAAAAAAAGCCATAAAAGACCACTTTTATCAAAATATAAATATAATTGAAATCATAACACACACAACAAATATGCTCGTTCCTTTCTTACCTTCTGAGGTAAATATATTATTCTGAATTAATTAATCCTCTGAGAGCTTGAATGCTGTGCTATGGATTGGCTAAAGTTACTGAAGTGGATGCAGACACTGTCTACCAACAGTCTGGTGTCCCTGCTAGTGAGAAGATGATTTCGGTGCATAAAGTTCTGGTTTCCGCTCAGTTTAAAGAAACTTCAAAGACCTCTGTTGTCTCTGGAGGCAGAGATGCAGCTTTGAGACTTGATGCCTCAGCTGAAAAAAAATGATATAATGTGGAAATAATATTATCAAGGGCTTTTGCATTATTTACTGTTGATCAGTGTTGGAAGTCGAAGCTTCAAAGTTGAGGTCACCCGTTCTTATCTCAGATGTTTAACAGAAAGCAATCAGAAGGCTTGGAGCAGAGAGGACAAGGGGCTCATTGATGAGGCACCACTTGGTCACCAGAAACTTCCTCCTGTGGGAGTGCTTGTGTGACGGAAGTTTGAGTCATCGTTTGTCCTTTGCAGAGGGTGAGTAGTGAATGGTTTGCTGCTGCGCTCACCTTTATTTGATTAAGCAGTTGGGACTGTTAGCTCAAGTGGAAGGAGCAGACAGGAGTGTAAACATCTGAGATGCGTGAGGCTGTGACAACTCTCTGTGATGGCTCTGAATATATCGCTCTAAATCTTATTACACAGGATTTAATGCAGTATGGTAACCTGAGGAATCTCTGTATGTAGTGAGTTCTCTGCACATTGTGGAGAGGCAGCAGATGATTTGCCTTTGTTTGAAAGAGTACCAGCTTCCATAACAGCCTCATGCACTGGGAATGTCGTATTTTATAGTTTGCTGACCTACTTTCTATAAATAGTGCTGGCTTGATTTCTTTATATGTAAAGTAGTCCTGTCAGGGCAAGAGACAGAAGAAACGGGCCTGGAAGGTTTAATGCTATGAATGAAACAGCATCTGTAATTACAGTGTACTTGTACTGTAAGTCGTGAAGAGATGAGGCATGCACAAAACTTGTGCTAGATTGTGGAGAACATATAAATATTTCAACAGCAGACTGGAGTCCTCAGCCTATGTGGGGACACATGTGGGGAGTAAGAAATGAGAACCACAAGCTGAGTGTGGCTGAGTAGCTAAAGCTACCTAAGGGTTATGCTGCTTAGTTGTACATAACACAGACCTGCTTTGCCCATTACTGCAGTGTTAGCAAGAGAGACCTGATGGAGCAGCTTGGCTGAACAAAAACTCTGAAAAAAATTATAGGACCAGTGTAAGTGTCTGTTTTCTTGATGATATCTTGAGTCTAAAGGTTAATAAAACGACTGAAATTATAGAAATTATGGAATACCTCTTAATGGAAATTTATGTAATCGCATTCTGCACAACAGGGACTGTACATTTTGTAAACCTTTTTGTTAGAGATTTGAGCATCAGAAGAACATTTGCAATATCTCAAGGCACCATTATATTTAAAAAAGATCCACTTGATGTGAAATATTTATTTTTACATAACGATGCGGAACATGGGAAGCATGGTCCAAAAATCGATATTTTAAGGCATTTTACATTTGGTTACCATCTTCTATACCTAGAGGATATTGGTGAAACAAAAGATTGTTTCTGCAGAATTTTTAGGAAGGATTTTAAATACCAGAGCTGCAGTTAATAATAATCTCTGGACAGTATTATTTATATGAAGTAGCTTGCTAAGGGATTGGTAACAGGATACTACTTTTTTTTTTTTCTTTACCTCTTTGGCTGTATCCTTAGCTGTATTTGTGAATAATTAGTGCAGGCAGTTGACTCCTTGGCGAGCTACATTAGATTAGTAGGTCCTAGATTTGTTCAGTCTGGGCAGCTGGTCATGCTGCAGAAAAAGCTGGCGTTATCTGAAATGAATCGCTCTCAAGGAGAGAGTGGGGAGTGAAGTGGATGAAAACACGAAAAATGGCAGAGGATGTGTCTATGCAAGACCAAAGCCAGGTAATGTAGAGTGGGTTAGACCCTCCTTGCTAAGGGATAACTCTCTGTAGGGCAGACTGACCATGCCCACACTATGTAGCGTTTTGTTTTTCCTTTCTTTTGGATGGCAGATGCTGCCCTTTTGCCATCTGAACATTATTATTATTTCCATGTGTAATTATTTTCCTTCAAAGTTTTTAAAACAACCACGAGTTCTTCGTCGTCCGCAGTTGCGGTAGTGTTCCTGTAGCATAAAACTGAAGGCATGTGTTACTCGCATGGATCTGACTTGAGGAAATATAGCAATGTTTGAGAGAGTAGGCTGCGCGAATGAGAGGTGGAGAAGGGTGGAGGGTGAAATGAACCAAATCCGCTGTGCAGTGAGGTTCAAACCATGTTTGGGGAAGGGTTTCTGGAACAAGCCGCAGAAACGTGTCTGGGCTTCCTCTTCGAAAGTGATATTTGGAAGGGTTCAAGGAAGGAGATGGGGAATAAGCTAACAGTTAAGCAGTGCTGTTATTCAGAACTGCAGTGCCTGAACTTGCTCCATAGCCCTCTTTCATTTAGCAATGCAGATGTGTTTCTTGTAGCCAAAGAAAATGATCAGCAATGGTGTATGAAGCCAGAAACGCTATCGTCCAGCATCAGCTTCGCTGCAGGTGCCATTCTTGCATTTGTCTATTTCCTAGAAATAGAAGCCAAGAAGTCGATTAGGTTTTGCCTTCCCTGGAATTATTCTACCACACAGAATTTCTATACGGGTAGGTATATGGCCTCCATTACCTTTGTAGCTGTCTAGTACCATACTTTACATGGGGAAAAAGGTCCTAAAAGCCCTCAAATTTTAGTTACACACTGACTTAGGATACTCTCTTCTCAAATATGAGTGGTAAAATCAGGACATCGAGCTTCCTTGTGCAGTGAGTAGTGAGTACTGTGTGAGTAGGCTTGGCATGAGGAACAGTCTGCATAACCCAAAAGGAAACACTAAGGATAAGGATTTTTACTTTTCTTCCAAACTTAGACATTGTCTCAGGGAGCTCAGCCAGACATGGTGATAATGCTGGAATTTTCAGATTAAAACTGTTTTTTGGACTGAATGTCTTCATTTGTCCCTTTGAGTATGAACAACTTTTTTATTATTATTTTTATTTTTTTAATTAATGACAGAGAAGTGTATTCATCTACCTGATAAACTGAGAATCCCAAGTCTAAATGCTCTCCTCCTTTATTTCAGCCCTTATTGTCTTCAGGAGAAGGCCAGAAATTAGTCAAGGCCTAAGCAGGCAGGTTGGTGGATGCAGACCTGCATCTGTGCTGTTGTGACATCCTGCAGAGAGGAATGAAAGTGTCGAACAGAAAGTAAATGAAAGAAAACTTGATTCTGTAGATTTTCTGTATGAAAAGACAGACATGGCATAAAAATAATTTGTGAATTCCCCAAAAAGCATGAAGATGACATAGGTTGCAAAAATTGCAGCTTAGCCAGAATGGCCTCTGAGCATTTACAAAGTTTTATGATTTACTTAAATAGTTAGAATGTAAAAGTCTGCAGCCTCTTAAGTATTTAGCTAAAGTGTTCTGGAAATTCTCATTTGTATTTAAGTACAAAATGGCCTTTTTTGGTTTGTTTGTTTGTTTCTGATTTATTTTGTTCATGGGATTTGGAGGTTTTTGTTTGTTTGTTTGTTGTTATTTTAGCTGATGTAAATTTTGTGTATGTGGCCCCATGTGATGTGTTTAAGGTTACACAGAGAGTCTGTCAGATATTTCTGAATCCCTTCCTAAAGATATAATTACTGAGTCATTGAGCTTCAATGAATTCACTGAAATCCTGTGAAATTCTTCTCACTCTTATGTTATTGGTGTTGCTAGATAATTACAAGCAACTAAGTCAGGGTGGTTTAAGACTTCCTCGCATGTTCTGCTCCATTTTTGTGGTCCTTGATTGAGAAAGCCGGTAACACGAGCACATTCTGGGTCTGAAAAAGAAGAAAGCAGTCAGGGTAGAGAACAATTTTTATATGCTGTAGCTCAGTTGCTTGGAATGGCCTTTAAAGTAATCTGAGGTGAGATAAGAAGAATTTAACCATATCTTGTCAAAATAACTGCGTTGCAAACCTTCTGAAAACTTCTCAATTTGAGAGATGTAAAGTGGGTGAAATGAAGTGTGAAGAATCCAGTGAAAATACTCATTTTTTTTTGTAAGATTATTTTTTGTAAGATTATATTATTAGCTAGGTGCTGACAAGGTGTAACTGAGGCTAAAACTGGGAGTTTTATATAGAATACTCCAGGCATTTATAGCAGACTACTATGACTTCTAACATCCTATATTTTCTATTGTTGAACTAACACATGCGTTCTGTTTCAAGCAATGCAGAATATGAACATATGAAGTATGCCATATATAGGTAAAATTGGATCAGTTATGTAGAACTGCATTTACAGAATTCCAGCTTTTCAGCTATTATGTTACACCATTACAGTATCTGGGACAGAAAGTGGTTCACCCTTATGGAAACAGGGTAATTTTTTTGTCTCTCTCTCTCTCTCTCTCTTTTTTTTTTTTTTTTTTGGAGTGGGGGAGCCTACATATCTCCAAATTGCCCTAGAAATCTCTGGAAAGAACTTGCTTTACCCACGAGAAGTTCTCCTTCAACACTGTATTTTTAAATCCCTGTCTACCTAGAGACGTCTGCTATATCATCATTACTAACAGTGATACTACTGAAAGGTTTTTTTGTTTGTTTGTTTAATTAGTAAAATAACTAAAGGATTAGAAAGCAGGGAGCAAATTTTCCACACAGAGCCACTCTTTGTGTAGTATAATTTTCTGATTTTAAAATGTTAGGCAAATTTTCCTTTGCACTGGTTGAAAACTGGAATAAATATCAAACTGAAGACCCCAATGTGCAATTACTTGAAATACAAAACTTGATGTATTTTGTGCAAACACACCTGCTTTTCTTTCCATTATCATGGTGCAGGTTCACTGAAACCAACTTAAATGTGGGAGTGTAAGGTGATGGGTGGTTAAAGACTCTCAGAAGTTGTTGTGTGATTTTTTTTTAACAGCAGCTGCTACATTGAATGTAAAATACTCTGTGATTTATATTGTACCTGAACATTAATTACTTTGTGTCAACTAGGTTTATTTTATTAAGTAAGATGGCAAAAGTAAGTAACTATGTTCTGCTCATATAAACTCAAATCAAACATTTCCTTGTAATTACAATGCATGTGACACAGCTCTAAATGGAAGGAAAGATAACAATTTGCATATTTTAATCTGGGGGTTAGGGACCTCTGTCAGAGTTGCATCCTGGTCTAGGTCAGCCAGGAGAAATAGAGTGGAGAAAAAAAATTGAAAAGGCAGTTTGTGACAAAATGAAATTTGTCTCATTGTCACTTGAGGTTGTCTTCATGTCTGTCTGCAGCAGAGAGGTCAGCTTGGGAATGAAGGGGGGAAGGGAGCAAACGTATCTCACTAAGGACCAAAAGACAATTTTCTTTTTCTTAATAACTGGAGCAATTGTAATATATATTTATGAAGAAGATGAGGAAAGAGCCCACATGGCATGTCCTCGTTACAAAACAGCAGGTGTCCTTTGAGTAGCAGCACTGCAGACAGTAGGTATATCTAAAGTTTGTCCTCAAAGACAAGCTGTGTACAGAGGATGAGGAATACTTAATGAAATAACTCACTATGACATATTGATTTTGAAGGCGAGAAGGCAGGAAAGGATTTGCAGCAAAATTGAGATTTCTCATTTGAAACAGCTGCAGTGGTGGGGCTCCTATGAGCTCATTCTTAGAACCAAAGGTGAGCTGAATGCTTTTTTTCTATTTCTTTCCTGAGCTTATGAGAATGTCAAATGTAAAATGCCCATGTTAGCTTTTGTGCCTGGGACCAGACGCAAGTTTCCCTATCCTTCAAAATTGCTGAGAAAAGAGTAATTGCCAAAGATATTCACACTAGCTGTGGTTTCTGTGCATACATGTGTGCTTTAAAATTCTTCTCGATATCATGTGTTTTCAATTTGGTTTTGTATTAGCCAGACCATGGCAACAGCAAAGATGAGGGCAGGGGGGAATGGTAGTTTAAACTGGATAGGTTTTAATGAAAGCTGTCATCTGGGCCCATAATCTTTCCCAGGAAACAGGGGAGCTCCTTCTTTCTGCACGAATGGGCCGTGAAAGCAATCGCTGAATGTTTCAGGATCCTACCTCTGAAAAAAAAAAGAGTAATACACCTCTCTTTACAGAGATTTGCGGCTGCCGTTGAGACACTCCTGCTAGCCACAGAAGCAGGAGTGTTTGCTTGTACAGTGCATCTTTGTGGAACTGCTAGTGGAGGCCCTGCCATTGAGGTGACTGAGATTTTCTTCCCCTCCTTCTGCTAGAGGGTAGTTTTTAGGTCTTTTCAGGAGCAGTGAGGCAGAGCAAAAGTTAGCAAATATGTCGGTGTGTGTGTGGTCTCTGTTAATCACAGAAGGCTCTTGCATTATTTTAAAATACACTGTGTTTTTAGTCATTAGGTCTCCATTCATTATTGTAACCAGAGAAAAAGCTCTTTTTTTTTTTTTTTAGTCTTTT
>VZSV01000021.1:5384239-5395235 GCA_013398735.1 Nothocercus julius
CACAGGGACACTTTACATCCCACTGAATTGGGTGGTTGAAGTGTGTTAGGTTGGAAATTTTCATTTGGATAAATAATTGCACAAAACCTTCTGCTAAAAAAAGAGTAATGCAGCTCTACGTCTCCTGAGAGACTTATTTCATTGCATATATAAGGTGCTCTAGGGAAATACAACTGCATTTGCCTCAAAGAAACTGTACTGTTAGAGTAAAAGTAACAATAATATTTTATATGGCAGAGCAGGACAGCTGAGCTAAAGGTTCCATTGTCTTAGCCATGGCAGAAGTATAGAAGTATATTTGGGTCCAGTCCCAAATGTCTGCAGCTGAAGTATGATTGATTACACTCTAAATCATCCATCTATCTTTAACATTTTACCTATCTTTATTTAGGAGTAGTGGACAGTTTTTACAGCTTCTGCCTTTCTGCCACTTGGTAGAGTAGGAAACCTTTGTTCTCCCTGTGTTCACAGAGACCCAATTAATGATTTTGATGAAATCAGGAAGTCAGTGACAGAGCAGGAACTGAAGCCTTAGTCTCCAAGCCCTTAGTCCCCCTTACCATGGGACCATCTTTCCTCTGTGTGTGTGTGTCAATACGTGTTCGTTTACAACTTAAGATTGAAGCCAAATTAATAGGATTTGTCCCTGGACAGCATGAATTGATCGAATGAACTGCAGAGCCAGGGTCCTAGGCAGCCAGAACAGAAGAGGAGACAGGTAGTTTCATCAGCATGCACACAGTGCACTCTGCTTGCTATTGCGGTAACATAAAATAGTAATGAAAAGAGAGTTGTATTGCTGATGAAATTATTATCTTCCCTCATCCGCTCGCCTGAAACCCTTTCTCTGTTCTATCACACCACAGATAAATAGCAGACTGGATGCTCATTCCTGGAGGTTGCTCTATGTTGGTTTTACTGGCTAGAGCTGGAAGCTGCTGCTTCCAGTCATGTTCATCAGCCTGTTGCAAAATGAGTTTGCATCATTTTCAGTGCATGGATTTCCATGTTGCAAAGATTGTCCCCAGTATGAGCTGGCACACATATGTGCCCTCTGAATCACCAAACAACTTTTGTGTTTATCTGATATCCTCCTGTCTTGCGAAGCTGCACTTGTATTTAGTTCCATTGCAGGACAAATCTTTACTAGGTCTGAATAATTTTCTCAGTATGTTATGCTGGCGAATGCCTCCACGTTTGGAGTGCAAACCACCGTGCTGCTAGGACTTATTCAAACTTCCCCACCATTCCCCTGAGTATATGCAGCTGTGCTAGTCAAAGCATGTTTTTAATAGCATAACTTCATATAAGCTTGTTCCTGTACCATTGGTCACAATATGAACAGGAGAAATCCTCGACCAGCTGATGTTTGCCAGCAAAATGTGGATCTTGCTCCATCCAAAGAGATCTTAAATATAACTTTCTGGATATGGAGTAGATAGATAATTCTTGTTTCTAAAACAGTGGCAAAACACTGTATTCATACAAGATGCACAAAATGTCTCCAGTTTCAAAATATTGGCCATCAGCTTTGTTTCACTGCTTTACCTCTGCCCCAGCAAAAACGATAACAAAACTCACATTTCTAAATAAACACATACAAACCCAGGGGAAAACCCTCAACAAAGCACTTTTTCAGATTTTGTCTTAGGCAAAAAAAGTGCTGGTTTGCAGTTCATGTAGTCAATACATAACATGCCAACCTTCACTCCAGAACATAGGCCAAGCAAACAAGTGAATTCTGGTTTGTCCATAAACTGTGAACTTACTGGAAATGCAGGGAACTTAACTTCCATTTAACCTAAACTGCTATCGGCAGGAGACAGCATTCTACGATGTTTATGCTTTATTTATTTATGAACCAAATGTTTATATTGCACAACTTTCTTCAGCTAAAAATGTGGCTAGTGACGCTCAGCTTCAGAGTATTTATGTTTAATGAATGATGTGGCAATAGAACATTCCCCTGGCATTTCACCACAGATGACGTATTAATAAATGGGAGTGATACGGTTCAAAGAAAATGTGTTACAATGGCTTAAGATTTAACACATGTTCTAAGATGGAGATTAAAAGAATGGCTCCATGTAGTGAGTTACAAGAGGTTCATTCATTTGTTAATAGCAGAATGTTGCTTCATGGTTAAAATTTCAGCATCGCACATTGCCTTGTTGGCTTTACTTCTCCTGGTAGGAATTCCAAGCTCAATTGCTTATTCCTACCCACTTTCTCAATTGACCCTGCCAGTAACAGGGCTGTTGATACCAACTTTGTAATCTGGGTAAAAATGAATATCTGACTTCTTCATTTTATACTATAGGATAATCAGAACACTCCATCTATGAGGCCGCCCTAGGAGAGGGCCTGCTGTGGCAGGCATGCATAGAGCTGGGACGTGCAGAATCTGATGCGCATTCCCAGTGTGGAAGACTCTTGGCATCCGAACATGCTGGATGCATGGCTGGATAGAGCTTACTGAGTGAATGGACTAGATGCTAGTGAGACTGGTTAAGTGATTATCAGTGAAGTTCAAGTCCTTTTGTTATTTTGAATCTTACTTATTCAGAAAAGCAGAGCGCTTAAGAAGTTGGCAGCATCTTCGATAAAGATACTAGGCCAGTGCATTCAGATGTTACATGGCTTGGGGTTTGCCCCGGTTAAGGCCGTAGGAAGATAATGCTATGGATGAGCAAAGCTCCCTAGGGCACGAGGTGCTGCAGGGGTTTCTTGGGGCAACGTCGCCAGGCCTCGTAGAGTCCATCCCATAGTGCCACAAGGGAGCGGGGCGGCTGCGACAGCCAGGCACTGGGCATCTCCATAGGGATGGGGATGAGCCAAGCCCACCATGCCTGGGCAGGAGAATGGTGGGGCCAGAACTGGGCACTGCTGCAGTCTTATGGAGCAGAGACTGATGAGCCAAGTCTGTGCTGAAATGGGGGCCCAGGGAGAAGAGGAGGTGGACAAGGGTAACCAGGCATAGTAGTACCTTCCCAGACCTAATCTACTAGGGCAAGTTGGGGAATCTTCAGCTTAAAACACTTTCCAATAGAAAAAGCTAACTGGTCAGCACCAAAACGCTTTCCATGTCTACCCTCTCCTCAATAGTGTGTCAGTTTTAATATAACCCTTTGCTGGGAGGAATGCTTGGCTACAGGATAGAATTTCTGCCTGAAATAACAGGACAAGAAGAATGAAAATCCTTGTGGTTGGTGGATTTTCTGGTTTCATGCCTCATGGACTGAATCTCAAAACTATTTATTAGCTGGTTCTGTTTTCCACTCCACAACAAAAGAATGGGAGCTGGGAACAGATTTTCTATAAGAGAGGGAGTAAACAGGTCCTCATTGTATTCAGATACCCTAAGTGGAGTGCCACCTCATTGCAGTATATGCCATCCAAATGCAAGGAAAACTTAAACGTATGGTCCAAAGAACTTTGAAAAAAGTAAAACCCTGCATGCATAATGGACTTCACACAGACGGACCCCCAGCAAAGCTGTGTGACCCCACTTAATATATTTGTGGTAAAGTTATTGTAAGACCAGGGTCTAAAAAGATGACATGAACAGAACAAATATGGTGGCGACTAAAGACAATAATATCTCCATATGATATTTCTTTTGATGTTTCTCAGTAACATATGCCACTGCTTCTCTCAACATCCTCGTAGAAAACTGATGAAGTACAGACTAGATAAGTTGACTGTGATGTTCAGCCTGGAGAAGGCTCACAGGGGATCTCAGCTATGTGTATAAATATCTGCTGAGAGGGCGTAAAGATGGAGCCAGACTCCTCTCAGTGGTGGCCAGTGAAAGCACTAGAAGGAACTGGCGGAAACTGAAACAGAAGAAATTCCGTTTGAAAGTAGGAAAAGCTTTTGTCCTGAGAGTTTTCGTCCAAACACTGGCAGAGGTTGCCCGGGCGGCTATGGTATCTCTATCCTTGTAGATGCTCAAAACACAACTGGACATGGTTCTGAGCAACTTCCTCTATTTGGCCTTGCTGTGGTCAGGGTGGTGCTGGAATTACATGATCTCTGACGTCCATGCCCACATCAGCCATTCTGTGATTCTGTGCCAAAAAATTCTACTGACACCTCAAGCCATTAACTGCCTGACTGTAGTTGTGAGGTAATGGAGAAAATGTGGCAGAAGAAGTTTTTTGAGAACAGACTGAAGGCAAGAAATCTTGTTTTTCACATAATGTGTGAAAAACGCACTGTTTGTTTTTAGCTACTGATTTCCTTCTTACCCATGCATTCGCTCTCTGTCACACACATACTCACCCACTCCTTCCTTATTCTCCTTATGCACAAAAAACACAGCTGGAGATATGTTTGTGTGTGTCCAGTGTAGTCTATGTGTATGCACAGGTCTTGGGTTCTGGCTTTTTTCTTTCTTTCTTTTAATGTAAGCAAAATAAACTGAGTGCGGTTGTTTTTTTCTCTCTCATCTCCAATTCAATGGCACTCTACACTGCTTGCAGTTTATTCTGACAATGGAGCAGACAATAGTTGTAAGGAGAAGTGAAATTACATTTTGCTCCCCTTCGGTTTAGGCAAATTTTCAAAATTAGGCTTTAAAATGCAAAAACATTGTAAGAATGAATTAAAGTGCAGAAATTGCTACTCACAGAAAGCCTGCACAATTCTAATTCTAAACATCATTAGAAAAAAAAATAACATTCTGTGTCTAACAATCTTTTTTTTTTTTTTTTTTCAGAGAGGGAGGTGGAATGGTTAATTTGAATTACAAAAAAGCCCTGATAACCCCCCGCACATCAATTTACCTGTGAACAAAAAGATTCACACAGAGAAAATGGGACTTGGGACTATTTGATAAATTACTGCAGTCTACTTGAATATTCCATTAGCAAAATAATAGCTCGTTATGGAACCCAGAAGAATGTAGTATAATTATGATAGCACCGTCCCCCCACACACACTATGGGGTAAGAGGAATGCAAATGTTAGAAATGATAGCTACTTAACCACAGCTTGGAGATAGGCCTGAAAACAAATGGAAGGGTTATATGATCTCAGGCATTCATAAGGATTTCTCCAATGTCAGTGCTTTAAATTGCTGAATACATTCCAGCTAGCTGAAGGTCGTATTATTAATAATCATCTTTATTGTGGTGGAGTCTAAGAGCCCACCAAGAAGGAGGAGAAAGACGAGATATAAACAAAGAACAATTGAAAGCCTCTGCCCCAAAGTTCTTACAAGCTGAAGCTAAACAAGCAAGACAAAAGAAAAAGCTGCTGCAATGACATGAAATAGCATTTTAGTGCCACATCTGTTTTTGTTTGTTTGGGGGTTGGGAGGTCTTCTTGGAATTAAATAGAGTCAAACTATTGAGAGACCATGGTGGGGAGTAGGGTGAGGGGATAGTCCTTAGCAGATAAAAATCCTTTCAGGTTTAGCAACTTCTCTGAGCGTTAATTGCTTCTGCAGTTGTGTCAGCAGCGAGAGCCCCTGACATATGTACATAAACGCAGCATATTACTGTTTCCTCCTGACCATTGGTGCAGGATGCTTGGCATAGGGTGCAAAGGATAAAAAGGGCTGGGGTCTCTGTCTAATTTACCCAGAGCTTGTCCCTGCTGCTCTTAGCTTTGTAGGCCTCTTGTCTTCAAGCTCCAAGCAGTCCCCTGTGCTTTGCTATGATGCTTAGATAGCCCCTCCTCTGTGAGCATTTACATATATATGAATGCACACTGGAAGAAATACAAGATCTAGATTTAAGATCGGATGTCTCTGAATTTTAAGATACAATGTTTAAAAAAAAAAAAAATGACTAAACCTAACTTTCATTGGCTTCATCTGCACAGGGACACCTTGCAGGGATTACATAGAGGGACCTCTGTCTTGGCCTGGGGACAAATTTGTGTTCAAACTTTACATCTTACTGTGTTTTACTCTTATTAGTCTATGTAAACTCTTCTCTCTTGCTCCAGAATAAGTGGCTGGTCTGTCATCTTGGTGTTTTTTTGGAGGTAGAACACATGTTCAAAGAAATAGTATAATTAAAAAAAAATCTTTGAGACATTAAAATCTGGAAAATTATTGGAGAACAGAGATTCAATTGGCATTAAGTGGTGTGTTCTTAAAGCATTTTGAACTAGCTTGGTGAATCCTAGGCAGTAAAGGTAGGAGGGAACAGAGAGAATGTTGTTTGTGGGCACTTGCCGCCTGAGGGAAGCTGAAAGACAGCAACAGTTAATCTGTGTTATGTTTATGTGATTGAACCTCATGGTTACTTTTTGTTTCATGACAGGCCTGCATTTGACTTTGGCTTTTGGCTTTTGATATTGGTCCAGTGTATTGGACAGACATTGGGATGGCTGTCTTCAGATGACTGGATCAAGATTTAAACCAAGTAGAAAATTTTAGGTTTGGGGTTTAAGGTTAACTTAACCAGTCACTAATGGAGCACTGTCTAAGATCTCCTGTAGTATATTATTGATACTATTTTGTGAGCCATAGAAGCTGCACCAAGATGAAGAATTGAGTGTTCCTCTCCACTGAAGAACTGTGTATATTGGTGCATTCTTAAGTTTTTTTCATATGCTTCCAAGTCGAACAGTTAGAAAAAGCACATGAGAATATTCTGTTGAACCCAAGATTTGCACAAATCTCTGGTAACAATCCCAGTCCCAGTTTTTATAAAAAATTTCCCAGAGGCATTTCCAAAGGAACTAAGTACCAACATTTTTAAATAGTGTAAGTTCTAGGACAGGCTCTGTTGTGCAACTGTGTGTAGAAGAATAAATAGAAATGTCCAATGTAATGTGTTCATAAATATGTAAAAAATGCCCTTCTCTTGCTACCAGGCAAAAAAATAGTCATATTTCTTCAAGTCTGCAAGAATTTAGCTTCATCTATGAGGTGCCAGAATGCTAAATGTGACATTCAATAAACCACATAGGAAAAGCTAAACAGTGTTAATCAAGCCATTTAATCTTTTAAAGTTAAGAGCTGCAGTAGGAGAATAAAAGGTATAATTAATAACTCCAGCTGGGAAAGTAAGGCAGAGTAAAAACAGGAGCTGAGGCAAACATCTGGTCTTTGTTTCATGAAATATTTACCATGTAATCAAAACTTTTTTTCCACTCTTGTGAAATGTGGAAAATTTCCCAAGTAGTAAGCCTCAACTTTACACCTGCAAATAAAAATGAGCTGTTCACATGCACCTAAACTTGCATGTGTAAATCAGCATATGTGTGTGAGTGAACCTGCCTCTCTTTCTGCCTGAGTTTATCCTACTCTAAGCTCAAAAGTGACACCAGTTTTTGAAATTCTTACACCTGTTCATTATTTCAGAGTGTATCTACCCTCATTAAAAAATGTGTGCGGTAAAATATCTAGGAAAGTGGTTTAGGTGCCTTGTTCTTAGCTGCTTTTCTTTGCTTGATTCGTCTAGCTGTTAGTGTGATGGTTTCTGCATGATTTGCACTCTGTTGCGTAAGTACCGTCATTGAACTTTTTTTGTAAAGCAGGAATGGGCTGACCCCTTTTTATAGAGGGGAACCTGAGTTAAGGCTAAAATGAAATAGCTTGTCAAAGGTCACGGAGGAAATCTTAGCTGAGAGAAGGATGAAACCCACTTTAGGATTCTGGCACATGATCTATGGGTCATTAAAACCCTAATGAAAGATGTATAAAGGTAAGTCACACTATCTTGCAGCTGGAACTGGCTGAGCTGATACCTGCACAGTTGCCAGTGGTAACTGATGATAAATCAGCTGTGTGGTCATAACTCAAGGAGTGGCGTGAGCTCCCATGCCAGCACCATAAGTATTGGATTATCCTTCCCACTCACTGCTGTTGCTATGTGTATTCTTGCCCATTAAATAGTCTAGTGATATAAAGCCCTTCAGTATTTCTAATATTTGTAGCTCTCATCTTTGAAATTTTTGCTGATAGATCATAGAACACCAGAATTTAATGCCAGTTTTAGCCTGCAACTATGTGCCTTTTAATGAAATTCTGTGGTCAGCAGACAGTGGAAATGTTGAATATGCCCTTATTACTCTCTCAGCTTGTTTGGAAAGATGTCTACGTATTTGTCACTGTTCCATAGCAAGGAATGATATGTTGCCTCTCCTTGTATGGCCTCTGCATATTCTTATGTAAAGAAGCTGTAGCATTTCCATGGGGCTTGCCTGTCTGGGAACTAGGGCGTTACAGCAAAAACAACATGTATGACAGTGGCAGTGGAAAGATGAAAGCCCAAGGACATCTGTCTGTTCTTGCAGCCACATGTTACGCATCTGACTGTCAGGGTATGACTGGTCTGTTAGTTTGTCTCTGGGTAGAAGACGGAATCCAGACTTCAAGTGAATTGCAGGGAAACTGAAAATAAATACTTCAGCGTTTTAAGAAGGGAAACCTGAAATAGATTTCTATGACATATATTGAGAATCCAGGGATTTGCGAACTCTAAAGGTGGCCAGGGTTTGCATTCATTGTGTATACTACTCATCTATAAGTCCAAATGCAAACTCTGGGATGAGATGCAAGAGGAGGGAGGGAAAGGGTATCCAGGATGGAAAAGCACAGCATTCATTAAAACTGTAGTCATCATTAAAAACTGTGTGGGGCACCCTCTTGAAGGAATCTTTACTGAATACCTCAAAGGGAGCAAAAAGACTAAAAAAGAATTGATCTGAAGGATCAATAAAGCTGGGCAGTAGCCAGGATTTTCAGTTGTGCTTTTGATGCTTATTTTATTCTGGAACATGATGAAAACAAAAATGCCAGTTTTTTTTTTTTTTTTAATTTAAAATACTAAAAAGAATTATTTTTTTTGACATATATAACTACAGAAAGTCTTTATTTAAAATCAAAATTTTACTTCCAATTTTATGTTTTGCAGTATAAAAGCTATCAATTAAAAAGCATTTCAAGGGAGAAAAATAAAACATTCCACTCTGAACAAGTTCAACAGGAATGTTTTGACCTTATCAGATGCTTTAAAAACACTTTTTTCTTTTGAAAGGAATCTTTATCAAAGGCAAAATATGTCATTTGAGGTGACCCTGTGGGGTCCAAGGGTGAGTCAATTCCCTTGTCCATCCCCCCTCACCCAGCCCAAGCACCGAGCAATGCATCCAGCGTTCAGGACCATGTACACATTGTCTTAAAAGGGAGCTACTATTCAAAGATCCTTTGACTTCTGCTTTACCAACAGACACATGCCTGCTGCAGAGGTCCTGCACTCTAATTTCAGATTCAAATTGGAAATGTCCAGGTGGCTTTTTCACCCAGAATAAGGCAGAGAAGATGAATGGCCAACTGGCTTTCCCATCATGGCCATTGTTTTGGAAAGCGAAGAAGTCCTGGAAGGAGTGAGATCTGAGGGTCTATGGAAGGTACACTGCATTTATCATGTGGGAGGAATTGTGCGCTGGGGCTTCCTGTGTCGCTGTCATGTCCTGGGTCAGCTACTGGAGGCCGACAAGTTGAGTGAAATCCTATAGGGAGATACGGTGAGGTGAGTGTGAATAAGGCGAGTGTGAAATTCTTTCACAATATGGCTTTCATATCCCATTTACCCTTCTACTCCATCTTCTCTCATCATCTCCTCGTGATCCAAATGCACTTCCATAGCCACTAGACTCCCAAAGCCTCCTCTTCTTCAGAACCTGATCTAATGGTGCCTCAGAACTGAGTTGTGGCCTCTTTTGGGGCCATATAAATCAATTTTCCTTATATGGCTGAGAAGCCTGGAGCTGTCTTTGCTGCTAGTAACCCTTATGTGTTATTATTGTGATTGTATTATCTGGTTATATTGTTATATTATGCTAGTATTCTGCGTTTACAAAACAGTCCATTTGGTGATAAATATAACATGCTCTTCATGTTCCATTAAAAAAAAAAAAAAAGTCAAAAAAGTCTATCTTTTCTAATTTGTCAGCCAGAAAGTTACACACATGGGTGGATATTTGCCTCAGATAAACATTGCCAGAGAAGTCATGAATGACAGCAATCCACAAAGAGTTTAGTTTATAATAAAAATGATTCAGGAGAGCAAGCCAGCAGAAGTGATTCATATTCTAAACATAAATTCAACACCAATCATTAATTACATTGTTCATCCTCAAGTGATGTATGAGAAGAGTGGCAGAATGTGCCTTGTCCATAAAAATCTTGACTTGCTTTCTGCAAGCTTTGGATTGGTCCCAAATACTTAGCCTCAGCTGGATTTGTTCTTGTGCTTATTTAACATTTTTACTCCCTATTGGATCAATAGGATGAATTTCTTTTCTTCTCAAGACTCCCAGCTGATACCCAGAAAACACAGACGGCATCAGTTGTTGTATTTTCTTTTGCAGCCCTATTCCATGATGAATGGGAAGAATCATACAATTGGATGTGTAAAAGAACAACCTCTTATATCAAGGTTTACTGAATTTCCCTGGTAAGAAAAGATTAGATCCAGTTGAGTAAATCAATAAAGCCTGTCCTACCTTTGACTACTACGTTCACAGATTGTGCACAGCTGAGCAGGACTGAGGTTCACTTGGATGAGCACGGAAGGCTGGAATGCTGCAAGGAAGGAGAACATCTTCATGATCCTGTCTTGCACAGAGTGTCATAAAGAGTCTTTCTTTAAACACATAGGCTGCAAGCATGAACTATGTAATACACAGAGGGATGTGTAGATTTGTAAGACTGGGGTCTTCTTTGAAAGAGCCTGGTGAGCTGTGTCACAAAAGCACATACTTCAACCCACATTATGGAATCAGCAAAAGTTCAATTCCAATTTGCTTTCCTCTCTCTTCCAGGCTTTCCCACATTCCCTCTTGACATATGGATAATCTGGATTGAAAACAGCATTCTTACATTTTGATTCAGAGAAAAGGGAAAGCTGCCCAGGTGACTGTAACTGCACACTCAGGATAACCTGGTTCCTTTTTAAATCCCCTGTCACGTCAAGAAATCAAAATATTTCCTGGAGGTATCTACATTAGCTTTTTTTTTTTTTTTTTTTTT
>VZSV01000021.1:5395265-5437596 GCA_013398735.1 Nothocercus julius
GCGTAGGCTCTAGAAGTGAATCTCCTGATTGTACCCACTTACACTATGCTGTGCTTTTCAATCCTAAGTTCCCTCAGTCTGTATAACTGGATTCTTTACAGACTCAACTAAGCCAACAGATTTATTCCATGAGCTCCCATAACCAGCTCCCATCACTAATGCTCAATCTGCAAGACAAGGAAGGAATATTCAAAATAAAAACCCTTGAAATATTTACACTGTGGATACGGGGTTCTCGGCACTGATCATTTCTCTCTACCAAATCACTTCTATAAGTCTACACTAAATCCTAATATAGACATGGCTGGTAGACACGGCTGAGAAAGAAGTACACTGGAAGATGTGCCAGTATTGAGATTAACATTTTCATTAAGTAGATGAGGTTAGTAGGGGGTCTTCTAATTTCCTCTGTAATTACTGAAATATTTCTTAGATTTCAACTGTAAAATTAATGAGAAAATGTTTCATTCAACAACAGCAAGTTCCAGGGAGCTACAATTTCTTGATTTTCTAAATCAAACTTTAATCATGAAGAAATAGATGCATTTTTTCCTTGTGTGCTAACTGTGCTGCCTTTTGTTTTTTTCTTTTTTTCTTTTTTTCTTTTCTTTTTTTTTTTTTTTTGGCAAGTTAAATTGGTTCAACATCTTACCTGCAAAAACTATTTTTCTCCACTCTCTTCCAGGCTGATGAAAGCCCATACCTTGTGAATAGCATGCAAATGCTGTGCTTTCTCTTGGAGTACAAGAATTTTTTTATTTTTTCATTTTTCCTTGCCTTGGGAATCTTTAAAGGGAAAGGAAAGGGTGTCTTTGAGTCCCAGGGAAATGTGCAACACTTGGCTGAAGCTGAAGTCTTCACTCAGCTGAAGGAACATGGAGCTGAAGGCTTTTCACCACCTCTAGAAAGTCATTTTCATACTATTTCAGTCCTATTGAAGAACAAATCAAAAACTCCTGTTTTTCCATAATAATTTCTGAGTATAACATACTGAATGAGTCTTGCAAGGACAAAGTCCCTCCATTTTCCTCAGACTAGTATAAATCAGCTTAATATAGGGATAGCCTCTTAGGTCAAAAGGTTGTATCTTTGCTGCATCTATTAAATCCTTAGCTTCTTTGTTGCCAACACAAATGCTGATTAGTTTTACTCAAGATGATAGTGGGCCTCATTTCTTTATATGGATACTTTGTTAAGTGGGTCACTGACCCTTTTTATTAAGATTGCCAAAAATGCAGAGTTCTGAAAGCTTTTATTCTTACCAATCCAAGGTCACCAGCAGGACCCTTAGATTTCAGAATGTGTGCACGTTTCCTCCATATATCTCTTACTGTTCTGTCCTTTGGATCTGCTCTCAGTAGTGGAGAGGTATTTAAATATTGGGATGTAAAGAAACTCATCCTATCTGGTGCTTAAAGGCCTGCGTCTAAAAGATATTGAAAAAGGAATACTCCGAATATCTCTGTGTTGTCTCTAAAGACTTGTGAGGAAGCAGCTATATGCAAGCACTTCAGTGACCCTTGGCTTCCCTGGGATACACCAGGCCCTGTGCCATCTCAAGGGAAGAGATACACATGATCTTTGTTTGCCTTCAAGGCAGAACATCTACACATCGACCTTATGCTGGTTCCCTAAAATCATGCCTGCTGTGTGCTTTCTTCTAGAGCATATGCCAACAGTCTGGCCTCAGAACAAGCACTGTCAGCAGTGACCTTACACTCCTGCTTATACTTGTCAGATCCTCTTAAGCTATGGGGCAAAGTCCACACCGAAGAAAGATTTTTTGTTTGATTGATTTGTTTTGTTTTGTTTTGTTTTATTTTGCTTGTTTTTAAATGCTTAGATCCTGCCAGATCTTTGCAAGAAACGCTGGAATGAACTGAGCTGCTGCCAGGCTGCAAGAGGTCTCTCAAGAGCTGCCTCCCTTCTCATCGATCGCGGAGTCACGAGTGAAGCGAACCACCTGCTCCGCACACTTGCTTCATTGTGCCTCAGTCGGAGCCCCACCAAGGTATTGCACTTAACTCCTGCTGGGAAGGTTGGAGGGAACCTAGATTCCTTTGATCTATTCAGCAGACCAAAGGAATTCTGGTAACATAACATGTGCCATCTAGTGCTGTAGGCTGCCTCCGAGGCGTTTGGCTCCAGCCCTTCTCAGAGAAAAGCATGTTCTGCTCTAGGTACAATTTTGAGAATGCCCTAGGTATTTCAGAATGGTACCATTTTTATGATGAGAGCTGGAAGAGGAGCTGAGCTTCTGCTCGTAAGCACATTTCTCCTGTAAAAGTGAGTGACGTGACAATAAAGAGCTGCTCATGTACTGATGGTTCACTTGTGCAAAGTGCAAAATGCCTCTGTCCTTCAGCTTTACAGAATTATTGCATTTTAGATGACATATACGGCATATAAATTACCCAGAATATTCTGACCACCTATGGGTTTCTATGTCATCCAGAAAATAATATAATTTGCTCTTGCATTAGGAGAGGAAAACTTGTACAAAATGCTAGGATGGTCACTGTCAGCATCAATTACAGTTACCAGAGGTAAGAAGGGATCAGGGTTGGACTATCTCCTTCTTCCTCACTGTGAGAGAAGAATGAGTTGGCCAAAAAAGAAAAAAAAAGGTATTTCTTCAGCAGAATTTGTCCTTTGCTATAGTTCACAGTACGGTTATGTATTGTAGCTGTGCTGACACTTGGGTGGGCACAGGAAAAGAAGTGAAGGGCAACAGTAGTTGGAGGCAGTAAGAGGGAGACAGCTTGAGCTGGAAATAGATCTATGTATCTATGGCTTCATTGACTTTAGTGGTCTTTGAGCTTCCCTTTTGGTGGTTTTTCTCATGCCAGGTGCTATAGGCAGATAAAAAGATTACAGTTATAATTTACATTATTTTGATCATTGGTAAATAGTGTCTCTGCCAACAAGGATTTAGACCAATCTTTGATTCTTTAGCTATTGATTAGGGAACTCAATGAGTGTAGACAGTAATTGGCTATGGCTGCTTTATTTATTTTAGGGTGGTACTGTAGGCTGTTTGGTTCCTGGTAATCAGTTCACTTCTTTGAATGCTGTTTTTTTGGAAAAGCTTAGGGGTTTAATTATTTAGGTACCTGTAGCTGTGACTTTTAAATTGGATGTGGACCCTCCATTGGGACAGGAAATCTGAACATTGTTTTCAGGAAGAGCATGAGTACCTTCAGAAAAATTTCAATTGGCTCTGTCCCTTTCTCCTTTTCTCTCTTACATGCATCATGTATTGCATATCAGGTAATGCATGGCAACACTATAAGCATCTGTTGCATTCTTTCCAGGGATAGTTTCTACCTTTGAAACTGCTTACCTGATAAAGATTATAGAACTGCAGATGTTTCAGAAGACTTTAATCTCTTGCCTTAAAAGTTCGGAGAGGTTCTTCAGTCCAAGTTTTTAAGATTACCTTCAATTATTTATTGTTTATTTTTATTGGATAACAGTTTATTAAAGAACAGAACCAAACTATGATTAAAATAAATTTCTCCCTCTTTATTATCAAATATAACATTAAGCACAATTTTAGAACAATACCAACATTCTGTGAAAACTGATAACTCTTAGATGCTAGTTAACATATTCTGTAGTAAAATTAAACATAAAGCCATGATTTTGTTGTGGATATTGTTGTACTGTCTGCCTGAATTGTGGACTGGGGTAGAAGCTTATGTATTTCTTTGACAGATGAATTAAAAGTAATTAGAAAATATACTTTTAATCTCACCTCAGTTTCTCCTGAGAGCTGCTCCCTTGACTGAAAGATGCTTATAATGTTACTGTAGATCAGTGTCGCCTATCTGCCCAAAGCAACATTAAACAACCATGGTCATACCTAAGAAGCACAGCTGAACCTAAGCTCAAATCCCAAAGCTAAGTTGTCCCTGAAGATTTCGGAAGCTTAAATCTGGCTTGTTTCTCTATAATGACTTCTGTCCAGATCCCTGATCCAAATACTGCTGAACTCTGGGAATGTTTGGATATGGTTCCAAAGTCTGTAGTTTGAATCCAGCTATATCTAAGAGCACAGATTTGAAAAACATATGTTTTCCCATTGGAAGTGTGTACATGAGTCCTATTAGCAAAAGCAATAGAGTTTGTCCTGCAAAATATGTCTGAAGTATTCCCTAATGCAGTCAGTTATAGAAATGAAAAGTTTATTCTCCAGGCGGTAAGTTAATATCTCAGTCAGAATCAAATCTCAGTTTTAAAAGATTCCAATATGTCTGGCATCTGTCACACTGAAACAAAAACAGTGACTTAGAGGAATGTCATAGAAATACATTATGTCCTCTTTGACTAAAGGTTAGGAATCAGATGAAGTATCAAGTGGTTATTCTCTCATCCAGAGGTGAAATCCAAGCCCTATTGAAACCTGTGGCATAAATCTCATTTATTTGGGTAGGGCTAGGGTTTCCTGCAGATCTTCAACACTGTTCGAAAGCACTGACCTATTTCATAGTACAGAAAATGTGGAAAATCTGTATGCATATGAATTAGTGTTTCTTGAAGAAGAAGATAATTTTATGCACTTGTTATAGCTGCTAGTTCTGTGGTACACCAAGTATTTACTGAAAGTTAAGGGAATGAGACAGCACCTCATCAGAACTGTGATCTTTACAGAAAAGTGCTGCTACTTTGAGTTTCTGACTGTTGATAAAACTGTCAAAGAAGAATTCAATATTGCCAGGTTAGGTCTTTGAGTTTCCTTCAGCCTCCCCATCTTGAATGTTTTAATGGCCCAGAACCAACTAATTACGTATCTACATATGATCCTTCATTTTCCTTGGCAATAGATCTTCATCTGTCATTATTTTAATCCATCGAGGGAAATCATAGAGACTGCCATACCTGAGAAACAAACAATGCTATCTCAGACTACTGTAGGCTTGAAATTTTTCAACAGATGCTATTTTATTTCATTCCTTGAACAGTTTTTTATTTGAACTCTGAATACTCTGTTTTGTTTAATAAATATTTTCTAGTATTTTGCCGCTGCTTATTTAACTTTTTTGCATGACAGACCATAAATCCTCTTGAGCCACGCTAGCCTATTAAGTTGATATCTATTTAAATTTTATGCTAGTTGTCTCTTATCATTCCTTTTAGGATTTGGGGGACAAGAGTTAGATATATTTAGCTCTTTAAAAAAACAGTAATTTTGTAGCTGCATGAAATCATTTAAAAATTATTTAAGTTGCAGGGACAGATGTTCTGAATAGTGTTACCATCACAGCACTCCCGTTTACTAGGTATCAGAAAAGAAACAGATTAAAATGCACAACATGGAATAGTCCCTCTATAAAATCTTTAACAGCCAATCCAAAATGGAGAGGGAAAGCAAAGACATCAAAATATAGAAAGGAATTTATCATTGTTTCCCAGTGGGTGTACAGTGAGATCAAGACTAGAATCCAGATCTGTTAATTCCCACTCCTTTCCCCGTCTGTTGAACAAGACTTTCCTTAGGGCAAGTAGATATTAAATACCTCTACAGTACTAACCAAGCAGACAAACATTGTTCTTATTCATTCTAGAGGTGGGAAATCTGAGGGAGGTGAAGAGGTGTTAATGAGATTAACATTAAGAAAAGTCTGGGTCTTTTTAATAACAGCTTTAAGGTTTGTCCATATTCTGAAACCTGCTGGGGGTATTCCCTCCTCAGCTCCACAGCAATAGACAGAGCAGCTGGTGGCATGGAGCCACCATGAATGGCTTAGTATTCATTTTTTGTGATCAGGGTACAGACCTCAAGGAAGTTTAACATAGTTTCTGGTATTTCCAATCAAATAAATGTTAAAAAAAAAAAAGATCTTACCTTGGCAGTCTTAACTTTTACATTAACATGTAATATTGGGTATATCCACAGGCAGCTGCTTGACTACTGTTTAAGCTGGGTGCTAAACCAGGTGCATACAATGACAGGCAGTAGTTAAGCTGCCCTTATCTTTTTTTCTTCATGTCAGTGATAATGATACTCTAATTCTTTTCAAACTGTGGTCCTATGGCTATGTTTTGACAGCATGATTGTTATTTCAGTGGTCTATGTCTGACTGTCATTTCTGCTGAAGAATTTTTCCCCTTAAACTTTGGTTTTGAGCACCTTTAAAATAAAATGATTTTTCTTCAATTTTTTTTCTAATAATTTTTACTGCTGTATACTCTAAAGCTATCCTTAAGCACAGTGATGTAAATCATTGCATCATTTTTGGAGATCATAAAATGTCAGTAGCTTAACCAGCTAAAATTTGCTTTTCCATTACTTCAGACATGAGCTGATGAGCTTTTAAATTTCTGTTACAAAGGAGGAATTTTATGATTTTAGTAATGAATGAAGTTTTCAGGATGCCCTATAAGCTAATATCTGATGTTAATTTGAAAGAACATAAGCTTCTTATGTAGCTGTGTAGATCCAGTCTGGAAGGTCTTGCTTCATCAAAATTTTGCTCGACCTTTATCAAATTGTTGTTGTGGCAAACCTATTCTAAATAATGGGTATTCTGAAAGAAAAAAAAACCTTGGGAATGCTGATACACTGGAACACTGGAAAAGTAGGTTTGCAGGGGGCTAAGGATTTGATTTTAATACTTTCTCATAAAGTATTTTACTTCGCAGCTTTCAAGGAGAGCATTCCTTAAGAAAGCCACTGTGAGGTGTAAGAGAATGAAAGCACTCAAAAAGTGCTAACTCAGCTTCCTTTAACAAACAGTTCTTTATACTTTTCTAAAGCAAGCTTCACTGTTAAGCCACCTTGGCACTTATAAAAAAATACTGCTCTTCCAATCTTTCTTCTTCATTTATATGCAACTGCCATATTATCTGGGTGTCCCAAATAACGGTCCCTAGAAAGACATTCTTGACATAAGGCTAATGTCTATGATGACAGAGCATAACAACTTTTGGTCTTCAGGTACTATTGCTCGAACCTAATAAAAAACATTCATAGCATGAATGTGCATGGACAGGATGGATAATAAAGAGGTCAGAACAGGGAGAGATATGGGGGAATGCTTTCCACACTGTACTTCCTTGGACATGGATAAGGTTCCTCAATTGCAACATTCCTTCAAATGGTGAAGCAAGTGGTTGTGAAACTCACTGTCACACTTTGCCCTCATCCCATTGCGAAGGACAGATTGGTGCAGAAGATAACAGCTTCCTGCCTCCCATTGCTGTTGGTTACTCTGTTTAATCAGTTGAAAATAAGGCAGTGGAGGCAGAGATCACAGTCCCATTATGTTTCCACCTGATACGGTTTTATGTATTTGTTTATAAGTAGGAGCCTATATTAAAATCAAATATAAATAGAAGAATATTAGGTTGCAAGAGCATTTGCTCAGAATTTAAGAATATCAGCGCTCAATTTGGCAGTGCAATTTGAATTTTTGACCTTCTACAAATGCATTTTTTTTATGCCTGTAATCCTGTGTTTTCTTACATTGCATCTGTCTCATTCAGAAGGACAGAGTAGGCCAGCTCAGGGAACAAGTCAGCATTGCATAAAACTTTTTACCAGAATATTTGTTTCTCATTAACAGCAGGATTTGGAAACTGTGCAGTGGATGAGGCCAAAGACTGCAGGAGGAGATTGCAGTACTTTGAGGGAAAGGTATTGTAATGCTTGACATCAAAATGCAATTCTATCCTTCTTAGTAGTATACTATTTCTGCACTACACAGGGATATCTATGAAAATAAATGTTATTTGAGTGACTGTTCATATATTTACCATTTTTATTGAGTCTTAATTTTAGGCACCCTGTGGCTGCTTTGAAAATGTAATAAGTATTTACATCTGCATTTTAACTCTTCTGAAGTTGTCAATACATATAATGCTATAATGTGCAGAGAAATGTGAAAAATCAGATCTGAGGCATTTCATACCAGAGAAGAAGCACCTATCCCCTTAACCTCTATGTGCCTTAGTGTGCAGGGGAGTTGGACTAGTAAAGATCCCTTCCAACCTTAAGGATTCTATGAGTCTATGATTCTTTGTCTGCTAAATGGGGAAAATCCTACCCTCTCTTGGAAGATCGAACTATTAATACTTGGGAACAACCAAAGTATTAAAATGCTGGGCACCATGAAGAAATTGATCTTTCCGTATGTGGAACAGGATTTTTCTGCTCTACTGTGCTCAGTGGTTAGTGTATGGAGCACTATATAAGGAATATTGATTCTCATTTCGGAGGCGCTTTTTTTCTATTCTCTGGCTGAGGCAGGAAGCATGAAGAAAATAGGATGTGACTTAGTAGTTAAATACACACAAGTGGGCTCAGTTAAATATTCTCAGGCTTGACTTTGTGGCCTGAATTTTCTAATGCAGTTGATATTTTGGAACAATAACAGTCTAGACATTTTCTTCTGATATGCCTGTAACCCCTTATAACATGTATTACTCATGCCTGTAATACGATTTTAACAGCTGTTAGTCAATTATTAACATTAAATCAGCCTGCTGTAAGTGGCCCTTAAGGTAACATGCTGTGTGAGAATCTTTCTCTATCTTTTTTCCAGCAAACCTCACATTTTCAGTAATTTCTCAGGCCAAAAGACAGTACTTAACAGCTTTTCTCATCAAAACATAGACAGTTCTTTATACACCATAAGAATTGCAATTCGCTAAAAGAAGTTTTTGCATCATTCATCTGAACGGTCAAAAGTCACTTCCAAGTCTCTTTGCTCGTTTCCAGGTTCAGAAGAGTTCAGCCCATGGGAATGAATTTCCTGACCTTTCTGCTGCTAATAGCTAGCCACCCACTCAAAGCCACATCCAGCCAATCGATGATTAGGCAGCATCTGCTGAAATAAGCTGAACAACCCTAAAATAGTAGTCTTTATTTACACAAAAAACAGCAATGACATACTGTTTTTCCTTTCCTTTCTTTTCTCAAGATAAACTGAATATATTTGGTGAGTTTCACACTTCAGATACTTTCAGCATCCCAGGCTGAGTAGCTTGACCTACAGTATCTGAAGCTCAGTCTTGCTAGGCTTTCCAAGCTGATGCTTCATCAGTTATCATTTTAGGGAGACTGGGTTTCTTGGGACTGAAAGAAATGACTATTCCAGTAAAACCAGCAATCAGATTCAATGTTGAGATTTTTAATACATACATGCATACATACATACATACATATATATATACACACACACATATACATGCCACCACTACACTCTGCCTGGCTAAAACCTTCTTTTAAGTCTGTGCGTTGTAATTTATATCTCAGCCTCCATAATGTTAGTGAGATATTAATATATGCATGAAGAGCAGCAGTCAGTGTAATTACAGTGGCAAAGTGATAAATGCATAGCTATTTTGCCTGGTAATACTGTATATTTAACAGGTTTATTTGTTCAACAGTTCTGGTTTTAATTATATTTTGCCTTTTGGGATTTCTAGACATATAGCAATCATATCTCTGCTATGAATATTATTCTTGAAATAAGTGTTCATGCATTATTAAAAATGTATGTGTGCACCTATTTGTTTGCATTATTTTTGTTCTCTATCTCAAGAACTTTGGCTTTTTGTGTGTGTGTGTGTGTGTGTGTTTTAAACTTAGAAAGAAAAGCCTCAACTCATCCACTGCAAGGAAGGATAAAAAGTAGATTCCTTGCTGCGGACCAGCTCTAAATAGCTCTTATGCTATATGGGGTGAGGTAGAAGCTGGAGATAGGTGTCATCCATGAAGTAATGGCTTGGCACCGGAGTCCTTTGTGGGTCTTAGGAATATACAAAAATAGCGAAACAAAATAAATAAGAAATGTTTATGGTGATGAATGGACATACACAAGAGGTTCAGGATTGAAAAAAAAAAACAAGCAAACAAAAAATGTTTTTCCTACTGGATTCAAGTGTGACATAATAGTCCTTGGAAAAATATCTACACATTCCAACAGTTTTGGGTTGGGTCAGTCTGGAAAGCAAACCACCAAGCATATAGAGAGGTTTAATGCAGACTGCAAACCTGAGTACACTTTTACCCCCTAGCATATAGTTTTAGAGCTTGGATCACTATCCTCTGTTGAGTCTTGAGAAACTCAAAAAATAACAACTCCTTGTAGATGTAACTTGCACAGTAGTCAGAGAGAGCTGGAATCTCTCATTGATATAACATTGATAAAAGTTGGTTTGATATAATAGCACAATAAAGCAATTAAACATTTGTTAGATTACATTTAGATTAACCTCTGTAGAGTGAATGTGAACAATTTTATCACGAGTTTCACAGTATTTTAAAAAAATCTCCAACTCTTCTAGTCATATGATTCTGAAGGAATTGGAGCCTCTGTTAAAAGAAATGGAAATGAAGATTCTGACCTTCATAGCTGAATAGCTTCAATATATATATACTAATCATTTATAGTTTAAGGGACAAAGATAGCAGCAACACTGTGCTTCCCTCCCACTCTCCCTTCCCCCCTCATCCCCCTCCCACCCCAGTCATGACTTTAAAGTAAATCTCATTATTTCTGGAGCTCGACTCATTTCGATTTGAATAGCCATGGCTGAAACTACAGTCATGCTTGGCTTTTTGCAGTGCTGGTAGCTTCAGTGCTGGGGACTATTATGACATTTCCCTCGAGCTCAGCAGATTTAGTTTCAGAATGTTTCCTCCTTGAAATCTGATGGATGGGAAGGCAACAAACTTCAGACTGGCAGGGAGGGGGGCTTGTTTGCTGGAGCTGAAATCCTTAGTGAATAGTCCACTCCAGCTCTAATTATAAAAACATTACAGTTCTAACAGTTGCCTGACCATGAATTATTCTGACAATGTTTAACCTGCAGATAAGAAACCACTATCAACCTGTCACATTTCCCCCACTAACGAGTTCAGCATCAGTTTAAAAGGAAGTGCAACTCATGAAGCAATGGCTCTGTGTCATAAATTATAGGTATCTGGCATACATTACAAGGACAGAAACAGTAAAATAGCATGGGACTCTTTATTATACACTCTGACAGTGACAGAAAAACAGCACTCCACAGTGTTTAATCTACCACAGCTTGTTTATTCCCTTTCACACCCATGCTAGCTTTGAAACGCTGCTGTATTTTGCTGCTATATGCAATTAGCACAAGTACTTACATAAAGCTCAAAGAGAAAGGAGGAGGCTGTGTTCGCTAAAAAAAAAAAAAAAAAGGGCTCATCCAGATAGTGGAAATTGGTGCTGTCACAGATAATTTAGTTTCATTTATTTCTTTGTGTGTATGTGTGTTAATTTAGGTGACTTTCTTGTTTTGCTTTTAATGAAGTATACAACTGCTTTTTGAAACAAAATCTTAGGCCTGTGCTGTTAAAAATGCCATGGTGTGTATCCTCAGAACCATCCTCGCCACCACCATAATGATTCCTTGACTTGATGATGAAGTGAAGAAAAGCATTAAATTATGAACAAGGGCTAATTTCACAAACAGTTAAAATTCCAGAGTGGATAAATGTTGCTAGCATGAATGAGGATAAGAGTGTGGCAAAAACACAGAAGAGAGTATTCTTAGAAAGTTTTCCCTGTTCTGTCACTATTTTTAGGCATGTTCTTCATCCCTGCATTCTGTCTTTGGAAACTAGATAAACAAAATGTTTTATAGCTTTATCACAGGACTATTTAACACCTAATCATGTAGAGTCAGATTGTGACTTTCCTCTTGCAATTTTATGCAAAAAAGATGAGCACTGGAGTATTCTATTTCCACACTCTTCTGCACAGAGGACACCTGGGATTGGATGATGTGGGAATTAAACTGCTCTCAGCATGCTTGTTACAGTATAGGAAAGCTTTTGGAGTGGTTATTTTATACACTCTTTAGAAACTGGGAGCCCCAAAACACTGTCATTGCACCATGCTTAGTGAAATAGGGATTCGCTATCCTTATCACTATCTCTGTCATGCAGGATGAGAAGCTAGTTGAGAGCACAGAGCACATACCACAGGAAAACAAACAAACAAAAGCAGACAGGACACATCAATATATACAAATACATTTTTTAAATATGAGGAGACAGTAGCAATGAGCATGCTGTAGAGTAGAGCTCTCTGCTCCAAAGCCATTTGTGAAAAGGCAGAGGAAGGAATGGTAATCTGGTCTCCTTTTCCTGCATCGTGGTCTTAGTCACTGAGTGGTTGGGTAAAAAAGCAAGCCACTTGTCTTCACTAGTTTTGTGACTCTAACCCTTAAATAATAATTTATATTCAAACTGGAAAAGGGAGGAAAACCCCAAACCTAAATCCTGAAGCCTAAATCCTGACCTTCTTTTTGTACTTTAATGAGAAAAAACACAGAAATACATTTTCATTCACTCTGAATTGAACTCTTCTTTCCTCAGGTCGTACCTCAATTTGGCATGTGAATAGAAACATCAATTATTTACACATATCTCCTCTGGAGAATCATGTCTCTGATCACTTGCTCTTACTCTAGTGACAGGCACTTCCCCACAGGGTCAGTAGAGCCTGGTCTTTGTGCAAAGAGTCAAGGTGTGGGCACCTGCAGAGCCTTGGCACTCGGGTGCTTATCACATCATCACCCATTGCCAGACTTCTGGCACGTCACCCATTTTTTTTCCAGTCCTCTTACCCGATGGCATGGGCCAAAATTCCTTTAAACCAATAAGTCAGAGAGATTGCTGTGGAGATTTGGTCTTGGAAAGTGTAACCTGTGCCTCAAAGAAACAGGAGGTATATATTAGGTGGAGAGATTTTAACTTTGTGTGAGCAGAATCAAAAAACTGGTTTCAAGCCTGAATGTTGCTGTAAAAATCCAGTCTAAGTTTGCTACTATTGCAGGTAATTTTTAGATGGCTTCATGATGTTTAAAATGTTTGTTCAATGCAAAGACTGATATCTTTTATGGGAAAAAAAAAAAAAAACATATGTATTATTGATTACAAGGCATACACAATATTTTATAGCTTGGACTTTTACATAATTTATATGGAAGGAAAACAAATTTCTCTTTCAGGAATTTTTTTTTTGTGTGTGTGTGTCTTTAAAAGAAATAAAACGCACCAAAGTAAGGGTAGAATTTTAATTTTCTTAAGGTTTTAAGGAGCAATTATGTGCATATAAGGAATGAAAGAGGATGGAATATGGCAGATATTTTTGACTGAGTTGGTCTATCTCTGATTTTTACCTGTTTGTCTCCATCAGATTCCCTTTTTGTGGTTTCAGCTGCGAGTGATTAAGTTCACTGTCCTGCAATTATAGAGCATGTGTTTGACATCTGCCATTATTGGTACTAATTGGTAATAATATTCTGAATATTTTGAGCCCTTGATTTCCATAGTTCCACTTGAACTGCAGCTAACTTAAATTTTGACTAACTAAACATTTTAACCACTCTTCTAGCCTACTGCCAGCTGGTCTTGCAGTTTTTATTTTGGCTTTTATGTTTGGTTCCTCCATGATCTTTTACTGGGTAGGTTCAGTTCTGTACCTGGAGAATCTAGTGGTCTCACAGGTGATGAGAATTAATCTGTATCCCCTAAACACTGTGAATCCTTATCATGAAGATACTTCTGTGGCTCGCACTGCCAGAAGAGGGTCAATAGAGGCTGGCACCTGCCTAGGGAAAACTTGCCTGCCAGGTGAGCTGGTAAACACTTCCAGAGGTCACAGTGAAGGTTTGTTGCACCCTCCTGTCCTCTAGCTGTGCTTGAAAATGTTGGAACACTCATACTGCAAATGTATCTCTGTCAGCAAAGCTGTGCTTTATGCAGTATGGTAAGACCCACTACCAGAGTGAAACCAGCTATGCTGGTTAAAGGGTTATCTGCTGCTGTAAATGCTGCTAAACCAGAGCTTGATATGACCTTAAGTTTATCTGAACCATGTGGGCTTCCAAGCTCTTAGGTCTGCATGAGTGTTCTTGCCACGGTCTCATTGCATCATGGGGTGGCATCTAGACATGCACCTTCTTCTAACTACACCCTACATTTTGCAAAGATTCAATATGTCTGTCTGTCTTCCTAAATTAATACAGAGTTGCGCTTCTGATGACTAACTTCTTTTAATCACAAAGCTTTTAGTTTACAATACACCTCCTGTAATGTGACACAGAAGAGAAGAAGATATGAAATGTGGGAGAGGTAGTCTAGCTAAGCAGGTCTACCAGTTGATGAGCCTGAGGCACAAAGTGAGCATACGGTCTAGGCCAGGAGGCATTGTGGCAACATATTCCATATTGCTGTGTTTTACATTTTGATCAAAATATTTCAATATTTTCAGACATCTGATTTTTATACACTCCTACCTCCTACCCTCTGCCCCTAAGGACACAAATACACAAAGCAAAGCACTAAATACCACATGAACATAGCTGAACACCACAACATAGAGGGCATTTACTTCTATGCACACTTGTTAAAGATGAACATCTCTCTTGATGTTTTTGGATGTTTTTCACCATTTGTAGTACCAGTAGATGGTGCTCAAGAATATGTTGCATATTTTTCTAACTTCTAAGGATCAATATATCTTCTGTTGATTCCAGTTCCCTGTAAATAGTTTATCTGATGCTGCTTTAACAACCCTTTCATACACTGATCTATTTAAGAGCTATCCCATACAAGAACACTCCTGCAATAGCATGTAAACCAATTCATTTCCTTAGTTGCAGTAACTAAGTTCATAACATTGTTGTGACATAGATAAATAACCTTACTCCATTTTATGGACAGACTAAGGAGAAAATTTTCTCTATCTTTACCAGGTTACAGTGAAAATCCATAAAAGAGCCAGGAATAGATACAAATTTATTTGAATCTCCATTGCTTGTTTTAGTCATTAAAATACATGGACATTTATATGCATCTATTATACCTGTAGGCAGAATCACTGTTAATTTTATACTGTGTAATTATCAAGACATGGATGGAATATAGATGAGTCAGATGTTTAAAAATAAAGAGTATTCCCTCCTTCTTTATGCTATTAGTGAATCAAGCCAGTCAGACATGTTACATATATGTACACTCATTATTATTAAGGGCATTTTCAGATATCTCTATTGTCTTTGTGAGCAGAGTTTTGGGACCTGACGGTATAAGTAAATATAAATATATTCCAGTGTACACAAAGGAAATGTGCTTTTATGGGAATGTATTTAGAAAAAAGTATCCAAATAATGCAAAAATAATTGCTTTTATTTTTTTTTTATTTTAAATCTGAAACCATACACTCACTCTGGCCGAAAACTATCATGTAGTAAGGATGAGAACTACACTATTTGAGAATTTCAGAATGAATTTTGATGTCTTAATGCATCTCTCAAGCAAAATCTGTTTGATACTAATGTTCTTTTTGGTTTCGTTCTGTGTATGTTATTTGCTTCCTCTATATTACTTCTGCATATAATAGTCTTTGGAGGGGAAGAGTATCACTGTAGGTACAGAAGTGAATCTTATGCAGATTTAGTATTTATGGTGGAACTGCTTGAGCAAGCCTGTGATTAATGATCAACCCTTCTTTCTTTGTGTGTAAAAAGACTTCCTCGGTGTCAGAACTGCAGTGTAGGCAGCAGTACAAATTTCAGGTGACAGTAACAACAGAGAGCCAGCCTGGCTTATTGCCTTTGTGTTACTTGTATCATGCAACAGTCTCAGTCTTTATCAAGAAAGTTTAATTTTATATGTAATGTAGAATACACTCATTTATGTTTCTCTCAAATCCTGCTTTAAATCTTACTTTCAAGGTATGCCAGATCTCTTCTTAAGAAGAAAAAAGAAAAGAAAATCAAACTGTACTTTATTTTATTTTCTAGTGTTTCAGCTGAATATTTTATCTCCAGCACTTCCCCATTCATAGAGATGTTTTATTAATTAAAATGTTGGCTGTAGCTATTTGATGATGGGGGTGAGGTATGGCAAATGACCAAATTTACATAAATATATTAACAGTCTTTTCTTGGGGGGGAGGAGGAGGGGAGGGGCAAATGAATGCTGGATACATAAGTACAGTAGTTAATTGGGTGATCAGAACTGCCAGTGTAGTAAATAATACTATAAATACCGTGCTGTCAAACCTTAAGGCATTGTTTAGTCTGCTATCACTTAGAATGCATTCAGTTTGCCTTCCTTCCATGATAATACTTATGGCTTCAGAAACTTAACTCAGATGAGTTTTTATCATATGAATAAGGAAGCAGTCAATTTACTCTGCGTATATTTTTGAGTATTGTGATTTTATCCAAATATTCTGGATATCTAGAAGATGTCAAAATTTTCCAGCCTCAGTACATCCAAAAGTGCATCACTTTTGCTTTCAAATGAAGCTCTGTCTCTGTGACTGTTCAGGAGTTTGTATAACGCCAACCATCAGAAGACCAAAGTTTTTCAAAAGAGAAATGTTGAATGTCTTCTTCTCCTTCCTAGTCTATGCATCTTCATTAGCTGTATGAGAGTCTTGTTGGCAAAGAATGAAAAAGAAATTTTAAGTTTTGTCTTTGCATGTAAACATGAAGATGCACGTGGACTTTCTTTTGTCCTCTGCATGCCAAAATCTAGCTTAGTTCCCAAGAACAATATGTTTTATGCTCTCCCAACTACCTTAAGAGTATTTCCTAGTTCCGGTTGGAATGACCACATAATTGGTGTTAGATATAAGCACAAAATGTCAAACAATGGAAGCTGGATCTAGTATGTTGGAGATGGTTAGTATCAGGACAAACAAGTCACAGGTTATTGGAGCTATTTGCACTTGCAGAAAAGAGTAAAAAATAATTTCCCCATCAAGACAATTTGATGTCGTGTTCTTACATTTATTCTCAGAAATTTTTGACAAAATTATCATCAGAAGAAGTGATGTGTGGAGTTCAAATGCTTTGTCTAAGGCTATTTTTCCTAAATTAAGGCAAGTCTTAGTGGACTACACAATACACCCCTATAATCCTGTGCATGGACATTCCCTGTGTCCATGCTCTTCTAGTTATAAGGCTTTTTTAGTGGTTCCAAAGTTAAAATTACTTGGAAGTTTGTGTTTTAACATTGGATAGTTTTCCATCTGTTTTAATTTCCCCCATAAATTGCAGTTCTACTTTTTATAAACTTCAAAAATTATGGTGTAAAATGCAAAGCCGCAGACAATCTAGTATCTTAATTAGGCATTTACAGCATGCTGTGTCTCATTCTTCTGGTACCCAGGGCACCTGGAGGTGAGGCTGCTATCTATCTAATAATACTATTGGTAGCAGATTGCCAATGTGAACCCAAACAAAAAGAAGCTTCCCTCTGGCTAAGCCATTTGATGTTCTGTTAAGCATATCTCAGCTGGAAGTGCCTTTTTCCATATCTTCCCAATCTCAAATAAATTGTTTTCTCTTCCAAAGATTGTGAAATATCTGGGTCAGCAGGTATAATAGAAAAGCAAATGGAAAAAAAAATCTATTTTTGCAACTCATGAGTCCTGCTCCCAACAATTTATTGAAATAAGATGTCATGCATGCACATGTATCATTGACTTCAGATGTACGGTAAAGTTGCCAAAGATATATTCAGGAGAAATTACTGTAATTTTTTCAAATCTGCTCTTCTACCATGAACTCTACCTCCAAAACAAGTAATTGGCACAGAGCGAAACATATTTCAAAGTACTGGATAGCTGCTGATGCTTCTCAGGTCTTTTAGTTTAGAGAGGACAGAAGATTTGATGAAGTCTTGGTATCTGCCTTGAGTTGGGCTTGCTCACTATACACCTTATTTTTTTTGTAATTCCGATTTCTTCTGTAATCACTGTTTTAGCCCTGTTCCTTATCTGATATTGAACTCTCATGACATTGATGCAGAAGCAGTAAACAACATGCTATACTGAGAGAAAAGACTGTTTTTTCAGTGCTTTTAGCAATGTGACCTTAAGTATTGATTTATAGCCTGCTGCAGTGCTCTAGTGCAAAAGGGAGCTGTGGTAATTAAGTTAGTATCTGTGCTTTCTAAAATAGTGCTGAGTTGCAACAAAGAGAGACCCTTTCTTTTTCCTCTCTGCCTCTCAGTGAATGCAGATGCAGGCACTGCCCTCTGACCTGGCTCAGTTTTCCCCAGCTGCAGATTATTTTTCTCTCTCTGTGCCTTTAGGTGCTGATAGACTGAGTAGGACCCATTAATTCTTGTGCCTGACTTTCTTTTTTTTGGTGCAAGCAATGGAGCAAATTTCTACACTTGTAGCTGACTTTTAAAATATTGTGTGTCCTTATGTGGGTGAAAAAAAGGAACGGTGGCCAAGCAAATATAGGCAGCATTAGAAAATTCAGCAGGGTGGGTGGTCATGAAGTGGCTCAGATTTGAATGCAAAACCTTTTGCATGAAAATTCCCACTTCTCAGCATGACTCGTTATTCTGAAACTCGTGTATAAGGTAACAGGGTAAACACAATGAGAAATCTCTTTTGTATTCCATTACAGTCATTAGAGAAATAGGCCACAAAAGGTAATGGCAATAAAACTGAATACCTTGAGGTAAGCATGTAAATGACATGCTAATGTATGCAAATTAGCACACCATGTTCCGTGTCCATAAAACTACAAAATACAGCTAATTAATGGTAGGTAAGTTGCTCCATTTTATCCTTCACAGAGTTATAGGGAGGCAGTATATTTTTATAATTATAGAACATTTACCTTGGGGAATGCATCAAACATTCAGTTTCTCTCCTCTGGCAAATTTGTCCAGTACACTGCAAGTAATTGCCTTTCCACTTCCTCACCCAAGGTCTTATTCTGAAAATGGGCTCAAAAATTAGAAGTAAAATAAACCTGAAAAGGACCCAGTTTTACAATTACTTTCTTGTGAAAGTAGCTCTTGCTAATGTTAATATAGTCTCTGTTCAGCAAAGTACTTAAATACATGTTTGATACCCTTGGCATATCTAAATGGATTTAATGACTAAATCCCCAAGTGGATATAGGCTTCGCAAAGCCCAACTTTTTAGATAATCGGTTCCCAGGAGAATTCACAGTCTAAGCTCCCAATACAATGCAGGGAGTGGGGAATGGAGTGCCTAAGAATAGAGTTCAGCAAAAGCAACAAACTGAGCATGGAACTAAGGAATTTATTCAGGAAGAAAGGCTGAGAGAGGGTGTGGGTTAAGCCCCATTTCTGAAGGAGACCTACAGCACTAGCAGATGTGGTTTTCTCTGCCCATATTCTTGATTTCTGCATGTGAGACAGCTCTGGTTTGAAAGTCCTATCAGTACTGCGCTCAAAATTAATACTCCTGTCTTTTAGCCACTTCACTTTGGAGGCCCTTCACTTCAGAATGAAGGGGCCTGAATCAAGATGGAACAAAGTCCTTATATATGCCTGTATTGCCTGTATATGCATATGGTCAAAGAACTGCGAGCTTAATGGAAAAATTAATATACTTTTCAGTATAGTGAGTGGGAGAGAGGGGCCTGTGAAAGCTCTTCTGAGCTCCCTCCTGTCATGACAGTGCTCCTGTGCAGTTCAGTGGGTTTTTGTGGTGTCTCTGGGAGCACTGCAAGGCCCTGGCCATGCAATACTGCTCAGCAGGGCTCTCCGAGTCCCTGTGAAGGTCCCTCAGCTCAGCTGCACCACAGAGCCTGGTGAGCCCCTGCACTAGAGCCCTCTTCCAGGCACAGAAGGCGTCAAGATCCTAATTCTAATTTAAACATGTTTTAATGTCATATGCAATGCCACTTATTGGGTTTTGGTGCTGCATCGATACATTTGTGTTTTATGTGCAATAGCCGTAACCGCCCCCCAGCAGAATTCCCAGCCTGTTCTCCTACAGTGGAAGGTTTGAGAACCAAACTCACTTCTTTAGGTTAAAGGGAAGTCTCCACCTTTTCTCCTCTCCCTAGTGGGTCCCTTCAAAAATGCCAGCCATTCTTTTTCCCTGTCAACCTCTTCTCCTCTGCCAGAGCAACCTCAGTCTGTCCTGCTTCAGCCATCTGTCCTGCTGCTCTCTCTCAGGATTCCTCTGCTTCAGCAACTGCTTTAATCTTCAGAGACTGGGGGCCCCTGAGACTGCTGCACCAGGTCTACAGAGTTGTGAACATGTTTGAAAAGAAACCACTTTCTTGGGTCACAGATGAAGAGGCAGTGTGTTTTGTGCAGGATCTGGTTTGAGATGCATGATGGCAATCAACATAATATACCTCTTGCTTATCTACCTGAGATAAAGGTTACAATCTGCCAAATGTTTTGCCTGTGCCAGTGGTTCTCCTGGAAAGCCATTCAGTTTAAAATCAAAGCATTTATCACAGACACACGCATATACACACATTATATATACATATAACCTATCCCTCCTTGGCAGAGCAGCTGAACTTTGATCAGCTTCAGGTAAATGCTCACTTAGCAGCTGAGGTCAAAATTAATACCAGTGCTAAACATGTGTTTAGGTGTTTTCTAATTAAAGGCAAATTTCAGGAGGACAAATGAATGGGGCCGTTTCAGGTACAAATAAATAGAGATCAGCAGAAAAGAGACACAGCAAAGAGGAAAAAGTATGTGAAATACTGGAATTTTGAGTAGAAGAAGGAACAAGATGATTGATAAAAAGTAACAGGCCCGAGGGGGAAGAAACATATGAAAACATATGTTAGAATAATAGAGTGAATAAAAACATGGTGAAATGAATGAAATTGTCAAATACTTGAGAAAGGACATTGAGGGAAAGAAAAGAGTGAAATAAGAAAGAAAAAAGAATAGAAATAAAAATGGAAATAAATTCTAATGGCATGTTAATTTAAAACCAAATGCCTCCTCTTATGTTTATAGCCTAAATCACAACATGCTTGGCTGATACTCAGGTTCAGTTTCTAGTCTTTGTTTATACCCATACTGCCTCGTATTTTGGCATGCTTTTCCCTGCTAAGGAGGACCGAGAGATTGTGACCAGAAGCATCACATTGCAGCAACACAGAATTGCAGGTGCGATACAGTAACATCTTGAAGTGCAGAGGTTTATTTTCTAAGGAATTCATCAAGAGCAAAAGATTAATTGTATTCAAGTCATTTTTCAGGCTATCAAGAAAGTAGAACTGCCTTGCGTCCATTGAGCATCAGTGCCTGTCACAGACAGCACTGTTTTGAAGGCTGCTGGTTCAGCACGTGATGTGCAGAGAACTGGAGCTGGTGTAACCTAGTGATAGCTCTAAAAGGTCTTTAATGATATTTGTCCTGTAGTTTGATTTAAAAAGGAAGAGTGGGAGGGTAGAGTTGAAGGATTTGACCTCTAGTAAAATATTCTAGTGCTAAAACTGCTGTAATATCTTCAGAGAGCTCCAGGCTAACCAAATGCACGGTTACTTGTATCAGGGGCAGTCTAGAATTAAAACACTCTCTCTTCATCCCTGTCACCCTTTTCACCCCAAACTAAGACTGTTAGATGCTCCAAAGGTCCTTAGCAAGGCTGTGATCATCAGCATTCACCTTCCTTCTCATCCCACTCTTGCTTCCTCCTTCTGCCTCATGTAATATATCTTGGATAGACCACAGCACTTCTGTAACTGATGGTCTTGTTTCTTCTGATTTTTTTGGCCCAGACAAGAGAGGAGCAGGATCGGCTTGGGAAAGAAAACAGAAAGACCTCTGCCAAAATAATAATCATAATATTAGCACACAGCTGTAGGGAGACATTTTTGGCACCCGGAGCAAATGCTACCTACTCTCTCCTCTCTGTCTGTTATCCCACTACTTCTTCTAAGGTTTTTATTTGGCTACCAAATTCTCTCTTACCCTTGGTCATCTCTTTGTGTTACTACCTACCCCCTCTAGACCTGTGGTTGCAGTTTGGTTGTGGTGGTGGTGTCAGCAAAAGGGACTTGAGCACATTAAGCCTGCTACACCTAAAGCTGTATGTGTGTGTGTGTGTGTGTGTGTGTGTGTGTGCACATGCACTCATGTGAGGGTGATATTCATGCAAACTCAAAGTACTTCAAAGGCCCGATAAAATTTCCTTGATCTTGATCTCATTCATTTTGAGGGAGGAGGAGGAAAAAAAACGAGGGAGAGGGAATGCTGCTCTTGGCAGAAGATACAGGGAACTGGCTGCTTTATGGCTTTGCCTTGATGTGTGTTTAAAAAACAGCCAAAATTTGGCAAAGAGAGGTTTTTCCCACTTGCTTTACTTTTAAATATTCTTCAAAAGCTTCCACGGGATATAGAATACTGCTTTGATCAGGCAAACATACTTTAGGCTGAAGCTTCTTGTTAGTACTACCTTCAATTCATATTCTGCCAATTTTTTAATTTCAGATTTGATTTCAAATTTTCTCTAGCCTACAGACTATGGAAAAATGCAATTCCCCTGGTGGATCATGTTATCTTATTGGCATGGGTTGAAGTTTCAGAAGAATGACAGAAGAGGGAGTGAGGAAAATATTTTCAAACCATCTTCTTCAGCAAAAAGTAGGAATAAAAGGCTGACAATACATGCAGAGTGTAAGTGTGCAAGCCTGTCTAAGATAATTTGGAAAAGATTCATAGCTTGAATTTTTTTCAGATAAAACCTCCAAATTTGCATTCTTACCTAACCATTATCTGAACTATTTGAACTTCTCATATTTGTAAATTTTTCCGGAAATATTGAGGTAGAGTTTTCAAATGTGATTCATAATATCTTCTGTTTCTGCTCCATCATGAAATATTTCCTAAAGGCAGCCTTTATCACACTACTTGGGACATTCATGATCTCATTTGAAACTTAAAATGTAAACATATTAGGATTTTTTCTCTGTTAATGTTGACTGTTGAGTATTTCCATGATCCAAAGTCCAGTAAAGGTCAATAACATTAAAAAAAAAAAAAAAATTAAGCAAACATTAATTGTGACCCAGAAGGTCTGAATAATGAATACAGTTCAAATGCTTGGGACAATATTTAATTCACTTTGCCCATCAGACTCTATTACTGTACTGTTTCTCGCTTGAGCTACTCTGGGAGTCCCTGTAGAAAATTTGCCCTCACAGAGTGAGACACAGTATTTTAAGGGATCTGGGGTTCTGGGCCTCATATCATTAGCCCAGACTCAATATATCTTGGGGAAAGGATTCTTTTTAGTCTTTTCTTATAAGGCAGTGTTTTTTTATGGGATGGTTTATTTCGCTTTGGCATTAGTCAGTTGTTATTCATAATGATGTGTTCAGTAAAGCCATAATATTGTTGTAACCTGAGAACTGTAGGTCTGCTTGAATTTGCTCTGATGATAATGCTCTAAAAGGGAAGAGCAAGATAAGAGGGCACTGATAATTAAAGTGAATCATCTGTAGAAAAAAAAATCCCACTGACTTCTTACAGAAAAACAAAACAAACAAAAAAAAAAAACAGAATTTAAACATCTGAGCTTGAAATCAGTGGAAGGCAAATCACTCACCTCATCTGAGTGCAGATCAGGCTCAGGTAGAGGTCTCTGGCCATATATTAACAGCTCTGGTAGGTTAGCCTTAAGGAGCTCCCTAGCAAAGCAGACTAAGACATAGAGAATCCACACTCTAAGAGTTTAGTGTGTCTACAGACAAGTATGTTCAGATACCAAAAGACATCTTCAGGTACAACATGTATCCCACAAATCCTCTGTCATGGACCTTTTAGGCACAAGGCCCCAGCTCTCATTCCTCTTCATCATGCATATCCAAATAGACATTCAACTGCTTCACATCAGCTGGATCCTACAGTGCCCTGATAGTCCACTTGGGCCAGCATGCAACCTGCAAGTGGGAGGGCCATGAAGAGACGAGTGGGCGCCCAGGAGGAGCCACAAATGCCTGTGCAAAGATGCTAAGACGTGCCTCACAAGCCCCCCTAACAGAAGACTAATGTCCCAGCCAGCACTACTGTCACAGAAACAGATTGATCTTATGGGTGTATGCTTCAGACAGGGATACGTGGTCTTGCAGACATGGAAAAACAGACAGCAGGAAACTAATTCCAGCATAAAAAGTCACCTTCACAGCCCTTTACTGGCAGCTTCTACCTAAGCCTAGGGAGAAAAGTGCATCCATTTCCAGGCTGTCACCCTAATCTCCTCTAGACCTGTGGCATAACATTTCAGCATTGACAAGTCCAGCATTATTTTTATCCCAGAGGTCTAAAAGGTCATGTGCTTGCTGATTTGTTCTCAGCCGCTAGACTGAGAGCAATTGAGCTTTCCAGGCAGTGCCACAGCAGTGAAGAGACCCAGCTGTGCCAGGGCCATAAGGAGGGCAGTGTTTTTCATTTAATGCCCACCAAAAGAGAATTCGTGTCATTAGCTGGTGTTTCGCCATGTACCAGGACTTCACTGGTCAGTTCATGAACGCTTAACTTGTGCTTTCGGGGCTAGGCACGTGGCTCCTGTGCTGCCAAGCTATCAGGTGTAGGACCAGGCAAAGGTGCCCCACACGGTGCTTGGGCCAAACAGTGTGTGGTGCTAAGAGAGTCGGGCGCTCCTGAGGTCTCCCAGTGCATCCAGGGAACACTCAGTCAGGCTGGGTATATAACCCATGGGTGAAAATAGCATAGACACAGAGACCCCAAAACTGCTGCCTCGGTGCTTAAATAGCTTGGTGTGGACACAGGCTGTGGTTTGTTCCCACAGGGCTTTAGGTATTGCTTTTAACTCTGCTTGTGCTTGAGGTTTCTGCTATGAGAGCATTATACATGTTTGAAAGCCAAAGATATGTCACAGAAATGCCCTAGTTCTCCCCCCTTCACCCCAGCTTTAAGCCATAGTGACCTCAGCAAGCACAAGCATGAGACTGATTTTTTTTAATCTTTGTGAAAGGAGTCTTGTTTGCTTGCTGGCCCTTACACACCAAGGCACTGTTGTATTACTTAAAATTGTAAATTATGTCTGTTTAAGAAAATGTCAGTGTTTTTTAAAACAGGATAACAGAACTGGAAAAGACTTGGCTGCGCTGTTTGTTACACAAGTTGCATGCAGGCAGAATGATGCATTCATCATTATGAGCAGACTCAAGGAGACTAATGACTGCTATACAATACAGCTTCAGTTCTTTCAAGTAACATGATAGCTATTTCTTTGCTTGCCAGCAAGATTATCTGAGCAATGTTAATGCTCATGCACTGACATATAGAGGAACCATCAATATAGGGCCATGGCTACCAACAATAGCTTTCCCCCACACCTCTGTAATTAAAATGACCTTTCTAGCAAAAGGAGATTGTAAGTTAAACAGAGTCTTGATAAAGGGATATGATTTCTCTGGCACCTATCAGTTTGCACTGAATCTATTTCTTCTACATTCCCCAGTGGTTCTGTAAAATGGTTATTCAGCATTAAGATAGGAATAGATTGTGATGAGTATTCTTTGTTGTCACCTTTTGATAGTCTCATTGCTGATTTGATGCTGTCTCACACAAGATAGTGTGCTGGAAAAAGCATGACAACAGTGTAACTTCCAGCACCGATACTACAAACCCCAAGTCCTTCAAGCAACCTGAATTGAAAAAACAAAACTAAACTAAAAAAAAAAAAAAAAAGAAAAAAGAAAATCATATACTCACTCCAAAAGGAGATTTAATGTATCTAAAAATAAAAATACCAAAAGAAAAAGCAACTGCAAGTTTGCTACCAATGTCTACTTTATGTAGAACAACACACAATTAGTTAAATCAAGAACTGTTGTGCTTAGCAACTTTGCGTCATGAAATGCACGTAAGAATGGACTAAACACCTGGACAATTTCCCAGTAGTTGCATGGGTCTCTGGCTTGGCTTTGATTCACCTTAAATATCCAGAAAAAGTAAGATGAGATGCACTAACTTTGTAGTGGCTACTTTGTATATTTTTGTTTGTCTACTTGCTTGGAAATATTGCTTATTGCTTCTACTCTGTTCCTCAAGGGAGGTGCTGCCTTTCCTATGTTTTTTCACCAAACATTGAGGTTAGGCTCTGCTCTTCAGTGGTGTCATTTTGGAAGCCCTTAAGTGAGGTTTCAGCCACAAGAAAATGAAAAAGATTACATTTATATATATGTTTTCTTACTAAATAAGGATAAAAACTAACAAAGAGGGCTACGGGCTGAATTTGTCTGTGTGGGTGGATCATGATCAATGTGAAGCATGAAGAGATGTTTACCAAATTTTTTTCCCATGAGAATCAAAAATTTCCCCATCTCACATCCAGGTTTCTCGTCAGTGGAACTCTGCAAATATGTTATTATTTCAGTTACCGTGCTGCTGACTCAGAGCTCCGGCCCTTCAAAGGTAATGGATCTGAACTCTGATTGCCCTTTTGCTTTTCACACTTGGCCACAGATACTTGTCTGGGGCACCAAGGAATACATTTTGGTGTTTTTTTTTGCAGTAGGTTTAGGTTTAGAAACTCAAGTTTCAAACCAGGCTAAGGTTTCGGATGTCTAATGCAAGAGTTGAGAAAGGAGACTGATTTTTATAGAGCGGCTAGTAATGTTTCTTGAAATTTGAATTCTGAATTTCAGAATTTTCCAACACACCTGAAAAGTTTGGCCACTTATTTGTCTTAAGCTAGCATTAATGGGAACAATTATACAATATTTATTTCCTAAATATTCTCCTAAGCCAGAATATATTCATCTATGTGAGCTAGTTGTCAACTTTTGGTTTACAGCTGAATGGAAAAATGTGTATTTTCTTTGGGAGTCTGACAGATTTATAGCAATCGCAGTCAGCAATAACGAACCTCCTTGAAAACACGGCTTTTGGACATACTGAAAAGCAGGTTAAAAATGTCTTATTTCTCTGAATACCAGCACTTCTAATCTCAGCTGAAGCCTTCAGAGGCTCTCTCCCCAAAAGTTATTTCCCCAGCTTTGACTCAGACTGAGCCAAGTTGCTATTCACTGCTAAATTTGGTTGCGTGCAGCTAAGGCCTGATAATCTAAGATTGCAAGTAAGCCAAAGCTCTTTAACTGTTTTACTCTGCTAGGGCACATTAAAAAAAAAAAAAAAAAAAAAAAAAAAAAAAAAAAAAAAAAAAAAAACAGCTCATTACACCTTACTCTTTAAGCAGAATTGGGTGGGGATAGGATTTGACGAGACACAGGACACAGTCACAGAAACAGTCCAGGTGCTGAACAAAAGGCTGATCATACTTCCAGGAAAGGTGGCACTTCTGGGTCGCCACTGAACTACCATGTATGGAATTCAGAAAAATTAGGTGCTGACTCTTGGTGGGCTTTCTTTTGCATTTCGAGGCAATTTTTGCATTTTGGGGACCTCGATTCCAAGGCAATTGAAGTTCTTTCTTTACGCTTTCTTTATTGTACCATTTGAATGTGTGTGATTTGTAAGGCACTTACTTTTATTAGTAAAACAATGCTGCTAAACAGCTGCTATCTTCCACCCCCTACAACCAGGGAGGAAAACTCTGATACTGCTCTGTTATTGTGGCCGAATATGCTCCCTACCTACACACACACACACACACACACACACACACACACATATATATATATGTATGTACATTTATAAATAGTTTTCAGTAGGATTCCAGGCAGATTAAAGGTCATGTTTATTTTATAAGCATATTTATACTTTTTCCTATGTGCAAACACGTTTCCTTAAACTCATGTTTGTAATTCTCTAAATAAAACTGAAGACTATAACTGAGACTGCACATTTATTATATATTTAGAGTTATTTTTAGGCATGACTGCAATTTTCCCTTTTTACTTATTTTTTCACTTTGTAGCTGCCATCTCCAAATTGTGCTGAATGAACCAGTGCATGTGAGCTAAAACACTTCTTGAAACAGTTTTGGAGTGTCTTCTAAACTGGAAAAAAAAGGAAAAAAAAAAAAGTTTTAAGATCTGCCCTCCTTCTCTGCATGGATCTACTTTCCAGCATTTTGACTCCTCTTCTGTTCCTCACTGAGATCCAGCAAAAAGACTAGATCTTTCATTTTAAATGTGAGAAGGAAATAGCTCATGTCCCAGCAGCTGTCCTTTAACTTCACATCTCTGCTCTGACTTCACTTTCTCATCTCTGTACTTGGGCACAACATGTTGATTAAAAACTGCTTGAAAAGTTCTTCAGTAGATTAGCCTGTGGTTCAGTCCCTGTGTCCTTTGAGTCTGTCCTCTGTTAACAAAGACTGAGATCAGAGACCCATGTGAACTTCATTCCTCAGTGAACATAGAACTTTATCTGGCTAAGGATGGGATTTGCAAGGGATTTTAAGAGGGTTAGGTAGCTGTCTCACTGAGATTCAGCGGACAGTTCCTTTCTTTTATAGAAATATCATTAAAAAAAAAACTCACAAAAACACTCTTAATACTCAAGTCAGGTAGAAATCTTTTGATCTCTGGAATAACCAAAAAAAAAAAAAAAAAAAGACCTCGGAGCCTGGGAGGTTAAATCTGATTCAATTTCTTGATTAAAGTAATAGGTCAATGGGGACTTTTTCAAAGTGTTATTTTAAACATAGACAGCGTAAGGCCATGGAAAACCAATAAAGGGAATAGATAGGACACACAGCTTGGAAAAAGGTTTACAGCTGTTTTGCCAACCATTGCGTTAAAGGTAGCAAGAGTTTGTTTCTCCTCTTCCCCCTGCTCCAGTAATGGCAACATTTGATGGAGTCTTTTAGTTCAGATGTGTAGGATTTGGGAAGAGAAGCTACCTGGTAGTCACTGGGCTAGGACTAGGTTTTGCCCTCTCTCTGGTAGGCATCCTTATGAAGAGGTTAGAGGAACCTGTTGCCGCAGTGAACACTTTTGAAAAAGAGCGTTCAGATAAATAAATATCCATTGATTGAAGTCAGGTGATCAGATGCTCTCAGCACGCACATGTGTTTGTGGTTTGCTTGTATTTTTAAGATGCATTGGCTTCGGCTCTAAGAGTGGAAAGTACATAAGGAATTTTAATTGCCACTCCTTTTCAGAATCACATTCTTGAGCAAACCTGGCTTACTGGAGGGATTAATTTAATGTATAGACATAAAAACAAAACATGATTTTCCAAAGTTCTTCTTTGGAATATGCTTGGCAAGCATGTTCTATCATTTTCATTCTTTCCAGGTCAGCGTCCCACTGCTACTTCAGCAATCTCACCACAACTGAGGAGAAATAAAGCTCAAAAAAAGAGGCAGAATGCCAAAGAGTGATACTGAGCCACTGACTAGGAGATAATGCAAAGTCACACCATTCAATGGGGGTTTCCAAGAGGGGTTATGGTTATACAAGCTCTTCTTCAGTGACGCAGTGAAGACTGCTGGGGATAAGGGGTGAAGGAGCTAGTTCCTCTCCTTTTTCCTTGGCTGACTGGGCTGGCACAGCTTCAGCTCTCAGGACAGCTGGAGGACCCGCCTGGGGTGTTGAGGCAGCTGAATGCAGGGCTTCAAAAGGCAGGGAATCTCTGTAGATTTTGATGGTGTTTGCAGCACTCCGAAAAACGCCATGCTGGACCTAGGAATATTTAAAGCATCTTTCTCCTGATCTTTATTCTACTATCCATAGCTCCTCTGGCCTAATGGGATCTAACTTACATGTTTGCCTAGTCTATTTTCACAATGCTCTGAATTGATAATATTTTTATACCATGAGCTTGTTCTGAGAAAGAAACAGAAAGACCAGGTTATTAGCATAGCTTCTAATAGTACATGTTTCATGACTTATGCTAACTAGCAACAGGAGGGGAAACTTGTAGACATCATGAAGAAAGAAGGAAATCCTTCTCAGAAAGAAGTTATAGTGGTTTCACTCATTAGAATTCACTCAAAAGGCTGAGTTGCTATAACAAGAGTGTCCCAGGCACATGAGTGAGCAGCAGTAGCTACGTCGGACTTTTCCATTTCCAGAACAGTGATGGCTATTTATTAGGCAAGGAGATACCTGTGAAGCCCTCAGCATGCTTTGGAGAAACGTGATCATCACAGCTTGAGAAAGGGTAAGAGCATTCACCAACCCCATCATTTCACTAGTATTCACCTCTTAGGATGTTGTATGAGGCCAAGAGGCTGAGGGGAGGGAGAGGAGCGTGAGCAAGGATAGATACAGATCGTTCAGCAAAGAGGGAAACAAAGCCTCACAGAGACCTGTGGCTCTCTAGTGAGCTAATCTGCGACGCAATTTTACCTGAAGTCAAATGCTTGGTATGAGCGGTGGAAGAACTGGTGCTCGTGCACATAATGGTAAGGCTGTTTGTGCATAGCATGCAGGTGTTTTGGTTTATAGCAGCTTCCATTCAGCAGTCAGATTTTTTTTTTCTTTTTTTTTTTTTGAAGGGATTATGCGCAGTTGTTCCACAGAAAGAGTGAAAACACTGTACAGAGGCACAGAGGCTGCTCTTGATGTTCTTATTACCTTGCTGGCCCACCACATCCGCAGATGGAAATCGCACAGGCAGATGTGCACCACATTGAGTTCTTTGTCCTGTAAAAATGCCACTGGAACCTGATACAGTGCAGACAGAAGTGTCTCTCCACATCATCTACACGTTAATGCTGATGATCTGACTACCCTCGTGATGAGATCAGTCTAGAGCTTTCTGTAGTTTGGCAGAGGACACAACTTTCTTCTTTGTGTCCTTTGCCAGGTCTGCAGCCTTCTCACCTCATGTATCTGTCTTTCCATCCTCTTCCAGCCTCATCCCCGTTGTATGATTGCAAACAACTTCCCTGTACCTTGCAACAGCTTCTCCTGGCCTGTATTTTCCTGTCTTGTCTCACTTCTTGGTGCCTGTGTGTCACCCTTGCTCCCCCCAGCCGTGTGAGCAGCTGCAGAGGTGGAAACACTGCATCCAGATGCTCCTAACAGAAAGGGGAGAGGTGACGTGGGGGAGGATTGCTGAGCGCTTGCCAGGACAGGAGCAGTGCCGAGAAGCCGAGAAGCCTTTTGCCATCATGCCACAGTTAGAAGTATGTAAAAAATGTCATCTGAACCCTTCTGAAATGAATCTTGTTACAACTTTTTTTTTTTTTTTTTTTTTTTTTTTTCAAACTCTGCTCTCTGTAGTTTCTTCTTTCATCATTGTTTCCATTCAAACCCCTGCAACTGCATTTTTGGGCAAATTTACAGTTTCTGAAGAACTCGCTAGTCTTCAGGCACAACACAGACTTGGGGTGTTGGCCTCAACTCATGTTGCCTGGGACAAGACTCTGGAAAACATGAGGCTATCTTTCCAGACCCGGAATTTTCGTCAGCTTTGTGGTCATGAAATTATCCCTTCAGTTTGCACAACTGCCCATTTAACTAGGCAAATATGCGCATCATTCACACAAAGAGTCTTGTGCACATAGCTTGAACTTGCAACTCCGTTTGCCTTAGGAGGGCATCTAGTATTTACAGTGATTCAGCAAGCAATCTTAGACATTTGTCATTGTTCCTCTTAAGTGGAATTAACGCAGAGTTTTTACAGTTCAGGTAGGCTGGCGTGTCAGATGAACTCCAGTACAGAACCAATATAGGCCACAGAAGCAGGGGCTGGGAAACTTAGATTTTATACCTAGTTGTGCCTCTAACTGCACTTGCAAAACCAGTCCTATTTTCCCAAGCCTTGAGAATGCAATGTCTTCAGAATGAAGACAATCTCTTATTATGTAATTATTATTAATATGTAATTATTATGTAATTATTAGGTAATATGGTAATATTACCAGCAACCTCATTTGGGGCATTCTAGGAATTAAATCAATAAAGATCGATATTAATGTGAGGACCAGGAGATAAGATGAGGAAGAGATGACCTGAAGGCCCTGATTGTTTTGTGGATGAATTCTCAGTGTCTCTATTGGCTGTGCAAAAATTATAGCTAGCTGTGGTCTTCATTCATCTATAGTTGCTGCTGTCATTGTTTCCATAGTCCATTTTATTTCCTGAAGGTTCAAGGACTCTCTATGTCAAGCAGTATTTGCAGCAATGTCAGACATTGATGACAGAGGTGGAGGCATATGCAGGAGGCTTTTCTTTTTTTCTTTTTCAGAGAGCTTACATATATGAACTGAAGAACAGAAAAAGATGAGAGGAAGAATAAACTTGATCTGAACTAATTTTTTTTTGCATATGAAACCTTATGAATTATGAAAGCTTTCAGGGAACTGCTGGCCTCTGGTGATGTAATAACTGAAGTATGCCTTAGGAATATGGATACTTAAGGTGCTTCTCTTGCAGCAGTCCATAAGTTTACTTAAAATACTCACTCTGATATTTGTACACCTGGTTTCTTGACATTCAACTCCTGCAGTGGAAGTGATTTTGAATGTCTATTCTTTCTTATGTATCATATATTCTATAATATGATCTCCTATATTTTCTAGCTTTTCAGTGAATGTGTACACACACAAATATATAAACATTCATGCATAAACACGTTCATATATATGTGTTTCATGAATTCGAATAAGGCATTATCATATACCATTTTGTTACATTTATTTGGTCATGAGTTCTTTAATTTCTAGTCCAAAAATGTTTGACTGAGCTTTGCTCCTGCCTGATAAACTCATGGCAGTGGTCTGCGAACAGTGCAGAGTTAAGCCAAAGCAAAATATATGTATGCAATCACAGTGACATGGTTGGGTCACTTGCTGCTTAGGTAAACCTGGAGCTATGCAAAGCAATGACAAGCTGTGTTGTAGACTGTAGGGAGCACCTACTAATCCGAACACTAGGAGGATTCTCCTTAAAATCTGCTGGGTTTGCTCCAAACTTGATCTGTCTACATATAGGAGTCTTCAGAGCTTCTGAAGTTAGCAAGTCTGGCCAAAGGGCCAAGGGCAATACAGAGATAGTAATGGCTGGTGTCTAAGTTATTTAGCGGTCAAAGGTGAACAGGCTGGCTCAGTGTCACACAAGAAGCCTGTATGACTGAAGTCTGGTTTTGACCCATGTCTTTTTTTTTTTTTTTTTCCTTTTCTTCTTCTTCTTTATATTTTCTTTTTAAATCTATAGAAATAGAAAGAGCTATAAGACCTGAAATATCCTTTTTGTATGACTAGATGTGCATACAATAACTTTTCAAAAAGTGAAGCTAAAGCACTTCAGGTTCAGAGTGAAACCCTATTCACTACAGAAAGATTTATTGTTGTTGTTGTTATTGATATTTGCATTTTAGGTGACACTACCCAGTAACTCCATTTATCTGTCTAGACATGTACAAATACCTCATGCTAGATATTGTACAAATACATAAAAGATAGTTCCTTCTCCAAATAGCTTACATAAATTTCACCGACCTAAGTGATTCAACAAACTCTCTGAAGTCTTTCTGAAGAAAAACGCTGGTGCTGGTGTGTGATCAATGATTTTCTAACATAAAGCAATTGATGCTTAATATGGAAAATTGGCATTTTTAAAACATAGAGAAGATAATGCACATTTTCTTCCTTTTCATCATTTCTTTTTATCTTTCCATTTTCTGAAAATTGTTTCTGATGCTCGATTTCCTTAAAGCAACAAGCTCTTCTCCATAACCAATCTCCCTCCCCTGCAAAACCTGGACCTACATTTTCTATCATATTCCCAGAGCATCATGTTCTGATAATTTTTATGATGTGACTGATGTAAAATAACAACATCTGAAGCACTTCTGTTTTGTGCTCAGGGCAGTAAAAAAAAAATCTTGTCCCTAGATGAGACAGTGATCCCATCTACTCTAGCATCCTAGGAAGTGGGATTCATAATTGTATTTCAGCCTTCTCAGGTTTCTTTTGGAAAGGACCTCACTAAGATCAAGAAGCTAGTCTCTGTTGATCAGCCAGCAGAGCTGGAGTTTAGCAGTGATAGCAAGGCCCTGTTCCCATCGCTTTGTTCTCCCTCCAGTGGAATGCCCAGTTTCTGCCTCCATGATTATCTACTTCATCTGCATGTTGCTTTTACAGGGAAGTGAGGGGAAGGTCAGTTTGTAGGAGTCCCTTCAAAACATAGTCTGGTCCCAACATCAATGCCTAATAGAAAAGGGTATCTAGGCTCAAACCCGGAATCCGACCTTGAAAAACATCAGTCTCTGCAAAGCTATGTTTATGCAGCCCCTACTCAAGAAAGCAACACTACAGTGCTATCCAGGCAAAGAATATCAAACTCTGAAAGTTCATGCTAGAACAAACAGAAGAAATATTCTCAAAGCAGAGCAGTTTGTTAAATAGATAATTCTTTTTTCTTCTGGAAAAAAAGTGCCACAAAAAAAATTAAAGCTAACTAATTTTGTGGGGAAGGAAAGTCCTCTTTCCTATTCAGCTCCCAGTTCACTGCCTTCCACCCAATACAACCAAAGTAATTATTATCATCTCCTAGAAAAAAATACTTCTCAGAAGTCCTAACATTTTTGCATTATTTGATACTAAATTGCCCCGCTAATTCTGCTTTATATTATTATAATGGTATATATCAGTGTGTATAAAAATAATTGTGTTATATAAATTATGCAAATACCGTATACAGATTAAACAAATATTTGGTACTCAGGCTGAAAACTTGCAGAGGAGCTCAAAACGGACATGCACAAGGTTACATCAGTGAAAGGCTTTTCCCTTTATAAATACACAAAAATAAAGCAAAGGAAAAAGGAAAAGGAGATGCACAAAATCATCTCAGAATTAAGTGGAAGTAAAAGTGAAACAACTTTTAAAGCATGCCAGGAATTTAGATGGCAAAAACTCAGTGGGAGAGGTTTGCTCATGGATAGATTTTCAAAATACTGCTTGACACCCCTCCCACCCCCCTTTCAAAATTACATCAGATAATCCTCTTTTGCTCCTCCCACTGCCAAAGGCGAAAGAATTTAAGCTCCAATAAATTAATGCTTTGATATTTCGGATTTTGCACAAAAGCAGTGTATCTTGCACTCTTTGTCTGCTGGCAGTCTGTTCGCCTCTGGGAAGTCTGGATGAGTCTGCCCAGAATCCAGGCTGTCATGGATCTACGCAGCTCTCAAGGGTCAGGTCATCTGCACAGTGCGCTGATACTCTACAACTGGTGAAAACTACCGATAGTTTTCAAAATATGAGCGAGGATAGGAAGTTGAGAAACTCAAGCGTAGACAGGTTTATATTAATTTTAATGTCCTTAAGCTGAAGTGGCTTTGTTTTCAGCAGTGCTGGTGATCTGCAGCTCTTATAGCTTGATTCCTTTCTTCTCTCACTTCATGGCAGCTTTTCCTCAGTCAGTCTCACCAAATTTCATAGCTTGAAGGTCAATATACATCTATAGCTAATCTTAGGGTTGTCACTTTTAGGAAGCTTGCAGTGCTTTCTCTCAAGTGTAATAAGACAAGACTTAGAATCTCTAGTAAGTGCTAGCTTTGCAATACCAGCCAACATATGTACCCATCACAGTATAAAAGACCTGACCTTCTGAATAGCTATTATCATAGGCCAAAGGCATACAAATGGCACTAAGGTCATGAAAAATAAGAAGAGTATGATTTTTATTATTCCAAATAAAACTGTTAACTGCTACATTTTGAGATTATCAATCAACTTAGATTTCTGAATCATGAAAGAAAAAAAAACAAACACTGAAGCAGAGCAATATTAATTTTATTGTTACAAGTACAATGCTAGGTGATGCCCTCAGAAGCAAATGCTAAATCATGTTCTTCAAAACCAGTAGAAACTAATTGTACTCAAAGTATGCAGGAAATTTGTGAACAATTGCTGCATTATAAAAGAGAATGTCTAGTGATTTCTGACCCCTAGTGCTCAGCCTTTTCATATGAAGGGCCCTGTTGTAGCAGAGAAAATTGCACAATGCTTTTAAGTGTACCAGCAGGGAATTACAATGCATTAGTATATCAAGGCTTTATGCACCTGCAAGCTCAGGAGTGTGTTTGGTCCATCCTGAATGACATGCTTGCAGGCTTTTCTTCTGTTTTAACACTAGAATATTTGAAAATAGTATCATATTTAAATGTTCACTTCTTTTTATAAGTTTTAATAGAATCTATCGTGTCTCGTTTTTTTTTTTTTCCTTGCACAATATATATATATTGTGTATATATACACAATGTATACTTTTTGGCAGTCCTGCAGTAAAGCATAAGATAGAATATTAAAATAGAAACTAACCCTGCATATGTGCTTTTTACCCCAGGAGACTCGTCCGAAAAAAAATAAAAAAGGGCAAATTTCATATCAGTCTTCATATAGCCACGTTTATAGAGCAATGGTAATCCTCAGATCCCAACAATGCCGGCTTAAATCTCTGCTTTTTATTTGCATTAGAGGCAATGAAAAAGAAAAGGTCAGTGTGAAGGGTAAAAAAAGAAAGAAATGAAAAGTGTCTGGCTCAGAACGATGAGATTAAATGCAAGACCACAACAGCTATTTAATGCTAACTTTATAGAGAAAATATGTCTCTTGCTTTTGTCATATGACCAAGAAGAATGTATTCTTCATCAGAAGCATTTTACAAACAAGTAGTTTGCTTTTGAATATGTGGATTTAATGTTCTTGGACTAGGATTTCAGATCTATACTCATGAGCACCTAGTAGTCCAGAAGCTGATGTGTATCAGTAAATGGATGACATCCAACTTAATTTCTTTTTAGCTAAAGTTATTCTTAATCCAGCTATTTCAAATCAGAAAACCGTAAGATCAAGTATGCTTCATCTTCTCTCTTTTCTTACCACCAACTTTTTCTTTCTTTGCCCTGAATCAAAAGTCCTATTCAGCTTGTAGCCATATGTGAGCAATCACAGCTTGACACAGGGTACTAATAACACCTACTCCAGCCATCTACTTTTAAATTGGACCATTGCCATTGATGTGTGCTAGAGATTGTTCTGGCTTATGTAACTTGCACATGAACAGTAGTAGGCACCATGTGAGAATTACATGAGAGCCTCTGGACTGCAAGGCCAGAGGCAGATCTAGGCTTCCTCCAAAATGAAGCAAGGCCATTTGAAAATGGAGCTGGGTCAGAGATCACAGTTCAGTCTGATTTTTGTAAGTGGCTCTAATGTGCTCCATAAGTATAGATCAGCAAAAAAAGTCCAACTCAAAAGCCAGATTAACATTTGTTTTCATTTTTCAGTGACTTCAGAACACACAGGGGTCATTGAACTGTTCGTGCTAAGGCTATTTAGCATTCATGGTTTGGAGGAAAATAAAGTCCTAACCTCTGACCTTTCATTAGAGTAGAGCACACAGGGGGTTAGAGGTGAAGGGGAAGAAAAAGGGGGAAAAAAGTGTTATTCTCCCTCAGAAAATAAGTGGCTCCTGTTCACGGCACAGGTCTGGTTTGCCATTATTACAGGACCCTATTTGCTAATAAGAAAAGTTAGCATGTGTTGTGGGCCTGTGAAGCTGCGTTTGTTTTTCTAGACAATTACTTTTGCTTGAGTATAGCTACAGGAACCCCTTTCCTCTGAGTTTAACACTTGTCGAGAAGAATAACAACGTGGCTAGTCAGGAGTGAGGGTCCATGCTGAGGAAGTGCTCCAGTCCAAGACATTGATAAGTAATTTTTGCTGACAACTCAAACATTTCTCAGCATCTCGTTCTTACATGGGTTCAGGGGTTTTACTTTATTTATGTTGAGCTTCCTCTATTTTTTTTTTTACCAGAAAGAATAGATTGTTTTTTTTTTTTTTGCTCAGATGCATTCACTCTCTCTGAGAAAATGTAAAATGCCTTCATCTAACATTATTAAAATAAATGCCATACATAAAACTCAGTCAATGCTATGTGAAGTTCACTGCTGAGTACTGGAACAAGGCAGTGGGCCTGTGCTTCCTCCTGCAAGCCAACAGTCAAAAGCAGTCAAAGCACTTCAAGCGCATTACGCATCCCACATAACTATTTCAACAAAAGGTCTGATTTTTCCACTGCTTTTCTCATTCTAGTAATTGATACCAATGCAAATTGAAGGTAAGCTACAGCTTTCGGATGAAGCCAAATGATATACTTGGGGTTTTTGTTTTGTTTTGTTTTGTTTTTTTGGTTTTTTTGTTTGTTTGTTTTTTGTTTTTTTTGGTGGTTTTAAATGGCTGCACACAGTGCAAGGCAGTGTGAGGAGCCAAAGTAGACTAAAAAAACAGCTGTGCATCTCTATACCTATTCTGTGAATGAATAGAAAAAATTAAACCCACATCCATCAGACAGTCCAGCCTTGGAAAGGAGTGCTCTTCTCTAACTCCCCCTGGGGTGTGCAGGCTCCCTGCTGTTGCCCTCCCCGGCATGGGCCTTCTGGGCCAGGGGAGTGAATTCTCTCTTCTTGCTACCTGGATATAGTTAGATATTTAGGCACAACTCCAAGAAGCCCAGGGCAGATATCCAGTGGAATTTAAACCTGCAGCGTGCTGCTAGAAATCTTTTGCCGAAAGGAATTTAACATAAAAACACATCAGAATGCCATTCTTGATGGCTCTTATATTATTTCAAACCTGTTTCACATAGAGTAGAAGCATGTTTGTGTGGTTGGTTTAGTTTAGCAGGAGCTTAAAAAGGCCTATGGATTAGATAGAAATACATAAGCTGTGTTTGACAAAAGAATACTCGGTCAGAGCCAGGGCTGTAGCTGTTGCCAAGCTCTTTAGAGGTAGAGGGATCTGTGTGTGCTTCCCTGGCCTCATATATATTTCCCTGTTTCTACTGACATACCTATACTGAATAATCAATAAATCTTGTCTCTGGTACATACTTTAAAAGTTCTAGTTAGTTTTAAAATATAGTATATTTGTTGTATAATTTGATAATTCAAATTTTAGAGTTTCCACTTTTCAGTTGACAAGTAGAGTATTGTCCTCCTTCCCTCTTTTGCTTGCCAAAGTAATAAACCAACAGAGAACAAATTTTGAAATCCATATCTGGGTGTAACATGGAAATTTCACTCTGGTATGGTCACCCTGTTGTATTGTGCAATCAAAAACAAAAGCAAAACAACATGATTTATGTAACTACTCCCACTAGGAACTGTGAATAATAAACACAGAAATAAAGATATTTATTTGAATTCTAGTGTCCAGGTTTGGCTTATAACTCAGCTGAATTTTGCTGAGGGCAAATGAGGTAGGAAGAATTTTATTCCATGGATTTTTGCACCAGAGGAACTTGAGTTCTGCAGGACTCATATGAAACTTGGGTTCTGCAGGACTCATATGAAATAACCATGAAAGGTTTGCATAAACATTCACCAAGAAACAAACATTGAATTAGAACAAATATTTGAAACAAATTCTTCTCTTCTAGCTATTTCCTTATCTATAATGGAGAAGAGATAAGAATGTCAAAAAGAAAAGGGCCAGTAGGAGAATGTGCATGTGTGAGTGTGCGTGTGTGTGTGCTCTGAGTGAAGGCTCCACATCCATGGTTATGGTACCTGCACAAATAATGGTCCAACTTGTTAGCATTTGTTAGCTGCCCTGGGTGTGTACCAAGGAGTTAGTCTTAGTGTTGACCTAGAGTTACTTGAGGATGTACTGAGCTATTACAACTCAGCACTACGCAGAGGTGTGGCTCCCCAGAGTGAATTTCTAAGGATGCTTGTGTCCTTGTAGAAATTTAGCTCATTATTGTCAAATGTTTCTAATTGCTTTGGAAGCCCAGGCCTGTGTGCATGAGAAGATAGTAGAAGTGAACAGTCACTAGAAGTACATGTTGCAAAGTGAAGTAGTGCCGCACTGTAAGTAGGGACACTCTATAAACATGCCTCTGGAGGAAGAAACCTAAAGGAAACCACAGACAAATGCCTCTGCAATAAGCACTCCGAACGACTAAATCCCACACTAGATACATTTATTCTATGTCAGCCATTCCCACCTGCTTTCAATTGTGCATATATTCTGCATGAATTTGATAATGCCACAGTTACACTGCATAAATAATTCAGAAATGGTGTAAGAAGGAGTGAATTTAGATACAGTTTTTCCACGGTCTGGCTTTACTATTAAAAGAGGTGAGGCATGCATTTAATTGGGTTCCTAAAACCACATTCCTGAAGTCAGCTGGGCCTTTAGAGGGAATAATATTATTAAAGGCTTTTCTGTATCACACCTGGCTGTGAACCATAATTAGCCATACTTAGGTGGGAGAACCAGACCCAACAGTTCTCTGACTGATAGAGGCTGGATGGTGGAAGTGGGATCTTATCCTGAGCCAAAGTAATTATCTCTGTGTGTGCTTTGAGACTATGCTGAGAGCACGTTGATTTGTTTCAGCGGAGCCAGAGCAAAGCAAGTTACCTTGCCTTTGCTGTGGGCAAGCAGAAAGCTGCCACCACTCATCGTGAGCTCTGGGAATTGTGAGGAAAAGAAAATGCTTGAGGATATTTTTAAGGAAAAGAGAAGTGTCCAGTTTTTCTAAAGGACAAGAAAACTCAGAAAAAAAAAAAAAAATCTGTAGCTTAGCTAGCTGGAGGAGGTACTTTGTAATTGTGAAAGCATCGAAATATTTATAATGTAATTTCATACAGATACTTTACTTTTGAATAATGACAGCCATACCAAATACTGAAGAAGAAGATGCCCTACACACTAGTGCTCCTGAATGTATTTCTTAGCTTTTGACATATCTCTAAAACAGGCAGTAAAAACTAAACCTAGAAAAAAAGAAACTGACAGTAGTGCTGATTTCTATGCAAAATAGAATTCGAGTGCCTTTAGATGGAACAGAACTCTGATAGTAAGTCAAGTTCTTGTTCTACAACACAGATAGGGAAGAAACTCATATTTCTAGGAAAAAAAAAAAAAAAAAGATGAAGAATGAACAGCCTTTCTCTGAATATAACTTTTTCCTGCCTAATTCCAGGCTTTAAGGGCTCTTCCTGGCCCTTAATGAAGTCCAGTAACCTTGCTGGCCCTAGGATTAAGGCTCCTTCCTAGTCCAAACACTAGTAGGTAACCTACCTCAAACCTGAACTTTAATTATCATCTCTTTTCCCCTGCAGCTTCATTTATAACCTGTGCTGTAGCCATAGGCTATGGCCTTTGAGTCCTCCCAAATCCAGCCAGCCTGAGGCTGCATCAACCCAGAACCTTATCCAGTGACTTCCAGAGTGGGGAGTTACTGAACACCATTACTGAATAGCAGCATGCTACTACCTATTTTAACTAGAGTATTCTGACAGCCCTAGACAAAGCTCTGGCAGGGGATGTGAGGTGGGACTAGCTCTAAATCCTGACATTTAAACCCCATCTGACCAATGCTAAACCAAGCTCCCTGGAGCTCGAGATGGAGTTATAGCTTCAAATGTGACCTGCTGACTCCTGACAGTCTTGTATGCAAACCTGGAAAAGCTGCCAACTCCTGAACCAAGGCTAAACTTAGCACAGCAGGTATCCCTGAACCTGACAGGGAAGCAAAGTCATCATTGCTTTCTGGCTTGAATCCTAGACCTAACCCTAGGCCAGAGAGGGCTATTAGCTATGGTGCTAAATCTCATCTTTTCCCCCAAGTCAGCAGCAGTCCTCAGGACACAATAAATCCAGGCACCCACCTGTAAATCCAGGATATTGGTTCATGATGTCCTAAACTGTAGCAATGACAGAAAACAGACCTTAACTCCAACAATTTCAAGCCAAGTCCATCATATTGGCACCCAATCAAGACCTGGTCTAGTAGCCCTTTCTAAAATACACATCATGGAATTCTGCTGGGCCCAGAGCTAAGCATAAGGCTGAGACCAGTGTCCCTGCCAGACCCATAATGAAATTAAGCCACGTGACATTTAGATATGCCACTCATGTTCCTAAGCTTGTGCATTAGCCCCGACCAAAAAAATAATTCTGGACTTTTGGTCCCTTAGAGGACTACATCTTAACCTCCTAACTTTACCCCTGCAAAATCTTTAATACTCTAGTTTTCCATGCCAGTGACAGCTCTAACCACACTTCCAACACTGACTTCATTTTAAAAATGTTTTGTCCCTTTTCTATGACTGATAGGAGCTGTTAGACCAATCTTACCCTGACTGTTACATGGAGATTCCTGTTAGCCTCAGGCTTAAATCAAGTCAGGCTGTCCATGCTTTCAAAAACTGTCAGCCTTGCTGTGGGTTTCCAGAAATAAACAAAATTCTCCAAATCTAGCTGGGGATCCAATGTTTGTTCCAGCCACAAACCTAACCTCAGGATTTTATTTCGTAATCACCATTTTCTCTCATCCTATCAGCCTTATTTTATCCTCCCTGGCTGGACCATATCTTTGCCCCAACCCTATTCCCAGCTGTAACTTTGCTAGAGATGTAAAAATTTTGGATATGTTGCAAATTAGTAAAGAAATATTTTTCTTGGAAAGTGTGGAGGGGGAGGGGATGGAAGGAGGTGTTCAGAAAAATTGTCCATTTAGGGAAAAAAAATTCCAGTATCCTTCTAACCATTACTTTAAACATTTTTTAAATGTGCAGTCTGAGTATTTCACATGAACGTATTTTTTTCAATTTTTCCCTAACAGACTCAAGGAAAAAAAAACCTCTGTCATGAACTTATTT
>VZSV01000021.1:5437621-5568606 GCA_013398735.1 Nothocercus julius
TTTTTTCCCAGGCCCTCAAGTTTCTAAAGATGATTTAGGCCCTGAACTTGTGCATGTGTAGGTGGTACAACATGTGAAAGTCTCTGAGTCACCTGAAGGAGCAGTTGTGCCCACGATGTGCTAACCCTGTGGGAAAGCAAGCTGCTCTTTCCTGTGTTAATGTGGGATGAGCTATTTCAGACTATTTCTGACCTGGAAAAATATCTGCATACCCAAAAGCCTGCCTGCATTTTCTTTCTCTCTTTTTTTTTTTGTTTTCTTTCTTTATTTTTTCTTTAGGAATTATCAACTAGTCTATTAGTAGATACTGCACTAAATACCTTTCTCTGCTTATATCCTTGATCACCTTGTCTATAAGATGTGTGCAAGTCTTTGGGCAGAGATGATGGAGACTTGGGTAGCAAGGGCTGTTCGACCTGTTCCTCTCGAAAAGGCCATTGCAATATGGGGCTGGCTTGTGCTCTCATTACTGTGCTGTTCAGTTCACCCGGGCATGCAGACACATGATGGGGATGGAGGAGGGACACTTAGGCGTTAGCATTTACATATCTTGTATGAGCAGCTCATCCTCCTCCTCCTCTTACCTGCACTTATGAGAACAAACCCTCGATGTTTGCGTGTTTGCTAGGACTGCTAGTATTTTGGGAGCATAGCGAGGAATCTGTGTAGGAGTCTGTGCATGTGTATTTAGACACTTCACTCAGCTGAATAGACCTGAACGCAGTCAGGAAACACAGCTCACATCCTGCCTTGAAGACCCTGTCATTTTTTCTTTTTTTTTTTCACCCTCCACCTGCTTTGCTGTATTTTCCTCGCTGTCTCTAAAAGTTGCCAGAATAATCCTGTACCTGAGGACTGATTCATGAGACTGAGCTGCGGGCTCACGCAGCTCCTCCTGCTGTCGGAGCGCTCCGCTGTGCTGTCATGAGTTCACAGTAATGAAGAGATATAGGACAGGAACCTGTCAGCCTGCGGGCAAGAAACTGTGCTGCAAACCGTAATACATATGGCACACTGGAAACCAAGACACTGGGAGAATGGATGTTATTCCCTCCCTCTATTACGCACATGCACAAAAATATACACTCAGACATTGAGGTGGAGTGGTAGTTAGATTTATAGATTGGGGAGAATAGATATTGGTAATTATCAGTGTGTGCGTAGCACACTGTGACTTGAACTGGGTATTTAAATATTCCAGGCTATCTAATAATTCCTCCTGAAAATGATTTATATGTGTAACTCTATTTTGCGTATTATCCTGCACTTCTGCTAAGCCAACATTTCTAATCCCTTGGAGAAAAACTGATTTATTGAGTCAAGATTTTTGAAAGCCCTGTACTTCAATAATTCCATTAGAGGAGGGGCAGGGCAGGGGGAGAAAAACTTCAAAACATCATATGATGGTTTGAGTGCTTACAGAGCCAACTTTCCTGTCCGCATGCCTTTTTCTAAAGGGTTTATATGCTTCCCGGAGAGACACATGGGCCAGTAAGTCGGAACAATCGACCCTTTGATGTGGCCACGGGTTCCCCGGCCAGCCGGCCCGCGCAATACACCACATTTGAGGAGAAGCCATCAGTCCGTCCAGAGCAGCTCGCGTGGTTCAGGTTGGTCGCCAGGGCCTCGCAAAGGTCTGAGAGCCGGAGGATGGTATAACTGGCCGGGGCATTTCCTTAGGGTGCAAATCGAAATCGCTTGACCAGCAGCAAAGCTCTTTGTTGCCCTCTGCAGGGACAGAAATTAGGAGCCTTATTCATCATACACTGGGAAGAAAATGAAAGGAAAGGAGAGAGAGAGAGAAAAAAAAAAAGTGATTAGAGGAGCCTTGAAAGAATATACATTCATGGCAGTAAATCTCAATGCATTTCTGGTTCTTTAAGAGCCCTTCTATTGTTCGGTGATTTATACAGCAGGCTGTATTTTAAAGAACTGACATGCTTAATGCTTTCCAGAGGTAGGGGATTTCTACTCAAGAAAAATGGAGCCTCTTTTTCATAAGCCACTACAGTCTGGAGGAGATGGTGTAGTTTTTCTTGGATGGATGTTAGCTATGTTACTTATGGATCTGTGTCTAAAATGTATGTTGTGTAGAGTAACGCTATTTCTAATTGTTTAATTTCTCCTGCACAACTAAAGATTTTTGACTAAGTAAATCCAGATTAAGAAAAAAAATCATTTTTTTAAGGCAATATATAAGGGAGACTAAAAAGACAAGTTCTGACCCAGTTTTCTCAAAGGATCTCTAGAAACATAAAGCAAACTATTTTATTCTACTGTGTTTTAGTATTTTAAAAGAGCAAAGTAGCTGAAATAACTGAAAGGCAGAAGGCAAATAAGTAGATAGAAAGCAAAAATAGAAATATAGCTCCATTAGCAAAGTACCTTTCTCTGCTGTCTCAGCTTTTCAAGGCTGATGGGATGACAGCTTCTTGTTTAAGTTTCCACAGATTTCTTTACAGAAGCATAACCCATGAACTGACGACTGGGATAGACACATTATACATGCATTCATAAATAAGCATTGATCAGTCTTTGGAATATTTGATTACTTGATGCTGAACTTATGCTTCTCAGGTTTCTTGAATATTGACATCATCTTACAAAATCAAATGTATTCAGATATATGTTATGTCAAATGTATTCAGATATATGTGTGTGTACTGGCCATTTCTGTCTTTTACCATTCAAAGACTTCAGCCTCTTATAATCTGTGCTGGAGAAGGAAATCAGGTGGCTAGGTCGCTATTATGGCTTCTAGGACATTTTTTCGGTGGGGAAGAGAGGCCGAAAATACTCCACTGTTTTCTGTAGCTAAGCAGAAGCTCGAGGTCTGTATCTCCTCATAGGTCCTGAGCACCATGTGCAGGACACCTAACTCTCTCTAAAAGGGTAAGAGCTCAGGCTGGTCTGCCCAAAGTCCTTGCCCTATCTTGAGCAAAGACCTGGAGATGTTTCTTGCCTGCCATAAAGCCCCAGGCTATTTCTAGACTCCAGTGGGAGAAGTCAGCAGGCCAGGCAGAAGTGCTTTATCAGCCAGATTTGGCACATCGGCTGCCAGTTAATATAAGGTTGTGAGATGGCCCTTCTTGCTCAGACAAAAGGGCCTCATATCCCAGTATCCTGTGTCTGACAGTAGCCAAGGACAGACATGTCAGGAAGATTACAAGAATAGGCAAGTATATAGTGATACTTTCCTGGTATGCTTTCCCTTCTTCTGACTATCTACGGCTCTGGGACTTCCTGGAGCAGAGGTGATGCCTTTGTGTTCAATAGCCTTTGATTAATCCTTCTCACATTATCTTGTCTAACCACTTTTTGGAGCTGTGTAAGCTTTTGGCATCCACAACATCCTGTGGCAATGAATTTCCATAGTGTAATGTGATAAAAAAAGGTACTTCCTTTTGTTTGTTTTAAACCTGCCACCTGTTAATTTCATCTGATGTCCCCTAGCTCTCATATTATGGCAGACCGTGAATGTTCAATCCCTGTGCACCTTCTCTATGGCATTCTTGATTACACAGACTTCTGCTGTGTAGGTCTCTTCTTATTAACTCTTCCTCTCAGGGAAGCTGTCCCCTACCAACTGGTATCTATCTTGCAACTGGTCTTAGCAACCTCACTTGTGCAGAGAAGAATGGATGCTCTAAAAATCCCTTGTGTTATATGTTTCCCAAGTATTGTATTTTCCCTTTTTCTTTAATATTTTAATCTCAACATACTCCAGGTAGCATCAGTTGTGAGTGTTCTGCTGTCCTGAGCTTATTGCTGGCAGGTAATAAAGGCATAACAATAACACTTACATTTTACAGAGACAAAAATAAATACGAATGTATGTGTGATCTATGATGAATAATTCCATTTGTCTTATATTCAGGTCACCCTCTGTCACAATTACTCTTGATTAGTGTGAAGAAATTAAACTTACCTGATTTTTTTTAATGTGTGGAGTATTTCCAAAAACAAACACGAAGAAAGGAGCAATTGCATGCAATATACAGTGTCTGCAGAAAGGAAACACTCTTAGTTTAATGTGTCTTCTATATTTTAAATTGATAGGATATACATGGCTGCAGAGATTCAAGGCAGGGGGCAAGCAGCAGGGAGAGGGGAACTGCATAAATTACTGATTATACAAGGTGAACAAAATACCAGGACCTAGAGAAAGACAGCAGAGATTTGCTGGGAGGGGGAAGGGAGCTAAGAGGTTGGCTAGCCTTCTCCTCTGCTTAAAACTGCTGCTCAATCCCTAAATTTGCCAGCTTGTCTGTTTGATGGCTTGGCAGGCTTCTGTCAGGAAATGTGCAAATTGCAGCTTGTGGAAACAGGAAAAATACAGAAACTAGTCTAACGTGGAAGAAGACTATCTAGCCTTACAAAATCAGTTTTTAACCTGAAACTGCCAGGCCTGGTTAAGGAGAAAGATTGGTTTCTTGTAACTTTAATCACATTTGAAGTAGTTAGCCTATTAAGCCTAGTTTAGTCCATGATTCTATTAGCAGCTTTGATCCATGTCTACAGCTCTTCCCCACATGAGGGGATGTTTAACATGTGTGGCTGCAAGAAAAGAAGTGGGAGGAAACCTCTAGCAGTGCTGCAATAAAACTGCTGCCTTTCATGCAGTCAGGGAGGTTTACAAAGCACTATCCTACTCTGAGCATGTGTGCCCCTGCAGAAATGACAGCAATGCCTGGGAAGGAGGGGAGGCAGAGGAAGTCAACATTGCTTGGCTGGATCTGGCAGTCACACCTCTTAAATAAAGGTCCTGAAAGAACAGAATCCAGCCAGCTATTGGTCAGGGGAAAGAGAAGTATTCTGGTTTTGGTTGGGCTAGAAATATTACAGGAACAGGAATATATGAGATATTTTGAAACTTCTGCTGTCATTTCCAGCCAAAGTCTGGAAGGACAGAGGTGTGGGGAATCTGTGAAAGAAACCAAAATGAACTTTTGGTCTAAAATAAAATCCTCCCTCTGTCGCCCATCCAAGCCTGTGTGTGTTTTTTTCTCCTTCTCCCATGATCAGACTGCTCTGGCAAAATTGAACGTTCTACTTACAATGTACCAATTTCAATTTTATGCCAATTAAAAATGCTGTAGATATTTTAAAAAAGTGCTCTGGATTCTTATTATCTCATTTCATGCTGAATATATTTATTTTCATTCTTCATTTCATCACTGAATAGTCTCAAAAGTCTGTTGCAGCTATCCAAATGACTCTTCTGTTCCCCTTGAAGTTCTGCAAGAGACAGGCAATCTAACTGTTCCTCCCATGAAGTAATGCAAATATGAATTTATAATCATGGATCTGTAACTGATATAGATGTTCTAAGAGATTTTGTTTTAATTTGCAAAGCAGATTCTGCCTTGACAACCTAAAGACATCTTGAACTTAATCAGGTTTTGTGGGGAAAGAGATATAGCAGAATTGGGAAGTCCTCTACATGCGGACTTCTCACTAAGAGCTAATGTAGAACTGCACAGTTAATCAAGAAACATTTTTCTATTGTTTCAAAATGGATGAGAACTGGTCCTGACATGCAAGAGCCAACAAATCTGTTTCTTGCTCTCCCTGAAGTGATCAAGCGCAAGCTGTGCTACCTCAGCTGTAATGTGCCTGAAAGACACTTACTTTCCAAGGGTGCCAATTCTTTGCTCATTAAAGCATTTCTAAGCCTGGTGTGGTTAGTGTTCTTCCCGGGTTCTGTTCCCTCCTCATCTCTTGTGTGAGGAAATGACTCTGCTGGCAATAGGAACAAAGTCTGGGAATGCTTTAAGGAACTTTGCAATACTGTCACTTTCCTTGGTGAATTCAGGAACAGTCTGACCCCTCACCAAGTCTTAATTTCTCTGCAGTCTCTCAGCAATTTGTCTTTCTTACTTGTTTGCTTTCCTTTCTGTTTATGCACCACGCTTTTCCGTTCTTTACTTCCAGCAGCCTCTGACCTTTGTTTTCATTACCCCTGAACTCTAGATTCAAATACGATATGCTAAATACACATGAGTTAATCCTTCAAGGTGATAAAGAAATGTTGGACCGTGAGTCTGCAGCAGGTGGCATGAAAATATAGAACAGGAAGGGACCTCAGAGTTTTATCTAATCCTTGCTCTGTGTCAGAGTAAGTGTGCCAAGGTATAAACTTTTCCACCTTCATCTCCAACAGATATTAATCTGTTCTTAAATGTCTCTAATGAAGAGGACTCCACAGAGTCCCTGCATAGTTCATCCTTACTGTCCCTGTAACTTGACATTTTTACAAGTACCTTTCATGTGACTAAAACCAATGCTACTGCCTTTTAGTCAACTTGAAGAACAACACATCACCCTCTGTGTTAGAATATTTATTTCTTAAACGCATGAAGACTTTCCAACTGCTTCATTCCTACCTGGTTCATGTCTGTTTTGAAGAATATTGTAGAGAATGTTGATGCACTCTACCTGAAATCTGTATCTGAAATAGTATTATTTAGAAATATGTAACATAGAACTAGGATTGTGGGGATTTTTTGGCCATGTGCATGTCAAAAGTTTGGAGAGTTTCTGTATAAATGTACAAGGACAGGATAGAGGCAGTGATACTAAGTCAAATTCAGCAACACTGTCTCTGAAATCGTTATCACTTATTTATCTCTGAAGACACAGACAGCTGTTATTTGAATTGGAATTTTGCATACTACTTATCAACTGATTGGTCTTTTTTTGATGTCTAGAATGATTGTGTCCCCATGTTCTGTCAGAATTGGTCAGTTCTGGTATGTTTATGTTGATATAAAACTATCTTCAGAGAAGTCCAGTCTGATGGTAAAAGATCCCTCCTTTGGGAATATACCTACAGATGTATTTGTCTTCCTCATCAAGACTCAAGAAGATGGAGTTAGCTTCTACATGGTGGAGCATAGTGAGAGGATGAGAAGCAATGGGCATAAGTTAAAACAGGAGAGCTTTCATTCAGATGTAAGGAGAAAGTTCTTTCCAATGAGGACAGCCAAGCAGTGAAGTAGGAGTCCAGGGCAACTGCGCAGTCTCCATCCTTGGAGGTTTTCCAGACCCAATTGTTTGAAAGCCCTGAAAAACCTGATCTTATCCTGTAGCTTTTGTCAGAGGTGAGACTAGAGACTTCCCAAGGTCCCTTACTGCCTGACTTGTTCTGTGTTCTTGTCTTATGTTTCTGTGGCCATAAAACCAAGACATAAATTATGAAAAAAAAGCAAATGAAGGTTTATGTCAAGTCAACTGAATATTTCTTGTGACTCAGTATTAACTCAGTGATTATCACTGTCTAAACTCTCATGCCACAGGAACAGAGGAGATGTCATATATTCTACAGAAAACCTGCCATAATCCTAAGGAATAATTCAGATTCTATGGCATTATCTAGTGCGGGATCTGAGAAACAGGATAATAGTTAACTGTTGTTAAGAAACTATGAAATGGAGGATGCACTTGATCTGGTGGATGGGTATGAGCACTGCAGCAATCAAAATTGTTTAATGATTTTGTCATGGTGAACTGAAAAACAACTTCAGCTCCCATTCTGTGAAGGGAGATATAACTGAGTACCTACCCAAATAGGGAAGCAACTCGAACAATAAAATGCCTATCTTTCTTGGTATTCCTTGGTTTATTTTGGCATGATAAAAGGCATAACAGATCATTCTCTTTGTGCAGATCCCCAGTGAGTGAGCTTGTAGACTATTCTGTTTCCACCCACAGCTTCAAAAGGAAAATGTGCTCAGTCATAACACAGTCCTGATTCTTTCCACAGGCAAGCTGAAGCATCCTGAATAACATGGTCTTGCTCAGCTCAGAGAAAAAAAGACAATTTTAGAATGAATAGTGGTAGCTCTTCTTTCCTAGGACACGCTCTTTTTTCCTAGGGAATTAGTCAGTTTAGAAAAGCAATCCACTACAGTCATTTCCCAAGCACAAATATTAATGATATTCATGATATTCTTAAAAAGAAACATTTAATTTGGCTCCAGTCCCTAGAATAAGGCCCCATGTCTACTTGGGTGTTCTCAGTCTCTGGTGGTCTTGAGCTTCCTCAGACAGAGATCATGTGTCTTCCTGCCTGAATTTCTGATACCTTCAGCACTTTCATTTCCTACTCTTCTATTGGTCAAGAGGTATAGGCAATAAAGTGCAACTGTTAGATATCCCCTGGTAAGTACAACTCTGTGCACTCCTTAATACTTTGAGATGAAGGTCTGGAGGAGCTGAGAGGACCTTTATTGTTTCATTTCTCTCAACACTATATTTTAGTGTGTGCACACCACTGATTTCAGGCAGGGGCATCAAGAAGTGAATGAAGCTGGAGTGTGTGTCTGTGTGGCAAATACCACCCATGGGTTAACCAGGAAATGCTCTCACTTGCTGTAGGTTTGGGGTCTCAAATGTTCCCTTTTAGTGTAGGCTTGGGATTCCTTTTTTTTTTTTTTCTACTGGCAGAGACCTCTTGCATCAGCTTGCCAGCTTCCCCACAGACGATCCATTTATCAGGAGTCTGCTAAACGCTCTTCACCAGCAAAGGAGTCAAACAGCCGCACCTCCGCTTAGTAAGTCCTGTTTCCTTTAAAGAGCATCAAGCAGAGATTAGAAGCAAGTTAACCAAGCCTTTGTTTTGGCTCAGCAGCAAAAGTTTCCAGACTTTTGAGTTTTATCAAAGTCTGTTCTGCTGTAAAGCGCCAATCTGTGTATATGTGTGTATGCATGAGTAATAAAGCTTATTGCATAACCACTTTGCAACACATGCAAACATTTGTAGCTCTGTTTTGTGTACAGGCAGGCCAATTGGCAGTTTGGTGTCACAGCAGTTTTACAGGCCTCAATCTAACAATAAAAAGAAGTGATGCCTATACATGATTATATTTCTAAGAGTATATTTAAAATTAAAGTAGTTTCCTGGCCAGATGATGGCACTGCTAAGGAATACTTAAGCAGTACTTCATTCTTTTTACAACTGTTTCAGTCTATGATAGAGTTGATGGCAGAGTAAGACCTGACTTGCTGTGAGCAAAAGCATCAGCATCTGGCTCCAAGTTAGCAGTAAATAGAATTTAAAAAATATATTAACTCAAATGTATCCTGCATATATATGGCTGTTTATATATTTTTGAAGAAGAAAACAGAATTATGTGTTTTAGTTACAGTCATTATTTTTAATTGCTTGCTTTTATTTTTCCTCAGTAATAAAAATAAATGTTGTCTACAGTATGCAAGCAGAATGGCTTCAAATTCTTAAGCCTGAAAATTAAAACACTGATTTCACTCTAGTGGTAGAAAACTGGCTTCTGCAGCACAGAATTTGAGGCTTGCTTAGATTTAGATTTTCCTAAGATTTAACCAAAATCTCTCTCACCGCAATTTAGTTTCATCATTTCTGTTACTACCTTCCTTCACTTTCCTCATCCTCCCTTTCCAGTGAGCTGCAAGTCATGAGGTGTGGATGATGACAAAGAGGAATACAGAGGGAGGTTTGCCAGATGCTGAGTATAGAATTAAATACAGAATAGAAACCTCTTCAATTCTTTGCATGTACTCTATGGTTAGCCTCTTTGGAGAGCTCCAAAGCCTTGCGGTTTACTCTTGTGACTGTTAGAAAATATCACCTACTAAATACTTGAGATTCTGATAGCAGCTTTCAGTGTTGCTAGTAATATTTAGTGAAATTTGTTTTCTTATCCCTCCACAGTTTGAAAAGTTATCCTTAAAGAAAATATATGAGGACTATTTTTTTTCTGTTTTGCTTCACAAGTGTATTTTTCCTTGCAAATCCTATACACCATTGCAATTAAGAGGTCTCTGTTTATAGCATATATGCAAGAAAAAAAAAAATTAAATGGAACATGGAAAATCTTCACAGAAAGCCTCTCTTTGGTTTACAAAGACAATCCAATGTGCAGGACCAAACCTGTCCGCTCACTTGTTTCACGTGAGAGTAGCTCATTTTCCGACAGCTTTTTAAAAAACACCATCTCACTCTAGCAAGGAAAAAAATTTGCAGTGTTATTGAGTGAGACTTCTCACTCGTTTAGCTGTCATTGCAGGAGAATTCCCAGCTCATGAATAAAAGTAACGGGAAGACTCTATCTGTAAGGCCTCTCAGCCTTGTTAGCTGCACTAAATCCAGGGAATAAGAGAGGAAGATTCTGCCTTCAGAAAGGGTCTGTGTTTCAAACTGCAGGGACTTCCTTGTGTCCAGTGGTAGGGAGAAACTCTATATTCCAACTGCATAATAATGTAGGAAGTACATTCATAAGAAAACATCCTCAAGAACTGAAGATCTCTGAAGCGGAGGTCACAGAAAAGATGGATGATTTTGCTTTTTTAGTCCTGCTCCTCCTCTGTTGTCAATTAATGGTGTGCTGTGAGTGAAATGGGCTCCAGTCTAACACTGCTGAAAAGGATTTAATAAGAAAGAAATTATTTCTCTATACAGTCCATTATATCTGGAAGAATTGGAATTGGGTGCAAACTGACACCAAAAACAGCAAGTCATGAAGCATCTGCATTTGGCATAATATAGTAGCACAATTGTCATGATACAAAATAACATAAAAACCTGTTTATAAAAAAGCATGAAAACAAGGAAAAAAGCAAGCTAGTTACACAGAGCAATGCTTTTGGAGGCCAGGAAATCTTTTATAGCACAAAATGTTTCTGTCAAACAACCCCAGCACCTCAGAAATGAGGCCTATGTTACCCAAGTGACTTTTCCCACCATATCTGTGACCTGCATTTACAGCCAGCTTTACAACAAGGCCTATAACCAATACAGTCAAACCTGGGAATATATGTGGCCACCAACCTCCTTTGTAGATATCTTTGGACCACAGGCAGTCAAAGCTATTTGAAATGGGCACAATACTCCCAAGAAGTTTGGGAAAGGATGTGTGCTGACTTGCAGGATTATGGCAGTGGCACTCTGATCTTCAATTGTCCATCCTCATCTGAACTTGGCAAGGATCCCTGAACACCAAAACTGAATGGTCAGAAGAACATGAACACATTTGGCTTTAGAAATGGCCAGCACTTCTCACCTGTAAGATAGATAAAGGCTTAGATCTTACTCCAACCCTCAAATCTGCAATGGATTTCTGATGCTTGCTTGCTCCTTCTCTCCTCCTCTCCACTTCCCATGTGCAAAAGAACACAAATGAAACCCTGATTCCTACACTGATTGGATAAAGAAGCAAACCTACATACTTGTTTGTCGAACACTATCATTTCCATTCAGGACCACTCAGAATTTAAGTCTTAGCAAGACCTGTTAGTCAGTACCTGGATCCAGCAATCTTCATCCTCTCAGCCGTTGATTAGTTGTCCGTGCTTATAATGCATGATTTCAGGAGGAACTTGAATATGCAGCTTTCCCTTGACAAATAACTTTGAGTTTTTGTTAGAAAAAAATAGTTTGAAAGCATTCGGAGAAAATGGTATGACTGTGTGTATGATTATAAATATGAGAGAGAGACATACCACTATGCAGGCCACCAGAGGAGGTGAGCTGTGTTCTCCTGCCTTGACAGCTAAGGATTCCCTGCCTTGACAGCTAAGGATTTATTCCATAATATTCAAAAATTCCCTACATGAGCCACCAGTACTATCAGAAACATAATCAATCCTAGCCAATAAATGGCAGCACCCTAGTGTGTTGGACAATACAAATCTTCATCTTGTGGAAACAGTGTTGAAGATCGGCAGTGTCATAGGATCTGCAAGGCCTCTCATGATCTATCTCTTTCTATTTAAATAGTTGACAAATTACACTTAAAGGAATTACGGAATGTCTGTTGGTTAAGAACAGTTATATCTTTAAGAGATTCTTCAACCTTTTGCAGTCAGAGGTTTTAAAGCTGAACTATAACAACTATAACCCACACAGCAGCAGAAGAACATAAGCTTTTTACTTTTACAGATAGATATAATGGGCATTTGTATTCATGCTGCATTCATGCATATATTCCTTTTCTTTTATTTTCAGTCATATCACAGACCACTATTTTTTTTCTGAGTTGTAACTAAATATTTCTCAGTTGAGAATAATCCCCCACAGATTGTTCTCATGTTTATCTGCTTTTCAGTTTTTCATTTGTCAAGTATGAACTTCTCAAACTCAAACAAATAAGCATGTTTTTTTTTCCAGCTCCCCTTGCTGAAGTAACAATAGCAAGCGAAGGTTATGAAAACCAGGCGCTGATAGCTATACAACATTTCAGACCAGAAAGCATGCATTCTGCTTGATGGGGGAGATGCACGATAGAAATGAAAAGCCCCGTCCTTTCAGATGTTCTGATCTGTAGATTCTAGTTGTAGGGAAACTGTTATTTCAGCTTGGCTCAGAGCCAGTTACCTGAGCATCAGCTTGTGGTGCTCTAAAGGGAGGGCACCTACTCTTCCTCAGTGCAGCACTGATGGACATTGAAGTGTATGTCCTGTACATACCTTTGCTGTGTGCATCCTTATGTACTGTTATGGCATCTTGACAACACCAGCTGTCGAGCTAAGCAAGAGCAACACTCAGTTTGCCCTACCTTCCCTCAGAGGAAGCTATTCAAGGAACTACTTAAAATAAATCAAGTAAAGCTGCATAAAACTTCTACTAGAAGTATTGCTCTGTCGGGAACTACGCACCTGAATCCATGCTTCATATATATCATGACCATCTTATATTATAAAAGGCTTGTACAGGGAGTTTACAGGTCTGCTCAGGGAAGGTCTACAGTGTATGCACACCAGACTGCAAGCAGCACTCTGAAAAGTTCAGCTGCTTGTCAGTAGTTTTCGCTGTGTATATTGCTGAACGCAATTGAGCTCACCATGTCAAATGCACCTCAAATTAAAACAGGCTTTCTCAACATGAAAGTGACTGAAGAGGGAGTAAATTAAGCCATTCTTTATCCCTTTATCTAAGATTTCCTTTTTTGCAGTCACTGAGGTCTGCATTGACAAACATGACAACACATAGCAACAGTTCAGGGCGGAATTTTAAATTCCTTCTTGAGAACTGTGATCATTTGTCTCAATTTTTGAACTAGAGCGACAAAATGACTCCAAAGCTTAGCTTGGTGGAACAAAACTCAGGCAGAGAGGAGCAAGAGCAGATCCACACACTGGAGACTGGGAAGCCAAGGAAATTGGAATTACAGTGAATCATTCAAGAACACAGTTTAATTCCAGGCAGGAAGGACATGGATCTTTTGTGGGCTAAGTACAGTCTTTACTTTGGTACCATGGCTTAAATGTAAAATTAAATGGCACTTTACTTTAACAGGCATTGCCTGGCATTGCTGTACTCCTTGACAGTCACAGGCTACTCCATGCAACTTTAGGCAGAGCCCTAGCAGGACGAGCAGGGTGGCTCAGCTCAAACCCCAGATGGTGCAGGACACCCTGATCTGCAGTCCCTTTCAGGTTCTGCCTCAAAAACAGTGATCCACCTATTGGGAGCTGCAGTTTCAGGCACTGACATTTAGAATCCTCCTTTAACTTTCTACTTGAGCGTATCCATGGCTACCTTCTACCTGTTTGTTCTGCTGTCAATATTGCCTGTTAATTTCAGCAGTTCTCCTCCAGCTTAAGGAGTTTACCTTAAGCAATCATATTTCTTTTAAGATTTCATTTTGCTAGGCGAAGCGAAATGAGCTCTTCTAATCTTTTCTTGTGTCCCTTGATTCTGTTGACCAGCTGCATACCTCTCCTGTATTCTCAAATCTGTTTTTTTTTTTGTTTGTGTGTTAATTGTGCCTTGTCAGAATAACATTTCAATCAAGACCTTATCAGTTCCTTCTTTAAAGGCAGTAATACTTTCATTCCTCTGCAGGAAATAGTTGTCATATGCTTCGAAGGACATAGATATCTTTCCCATGGCACATTATACTTGTGGCTCCAACCATCTTGCAAGTGACTAATCTAGACACTGTCTATCACTGCCATTTTTGAGCTGATTTCATTTCATAATGTGTATTTAGTATTAGTTCCAAAAATGCAAGATTTCAGCATGGTGTTTCTACCTCTTAAATCTGCAAGGGCATCAAGGTCTTTCTTCCTGTCTTCGATATTATCAGTGTTTTCTGTTTTACAAGCTACTCTTCATTTGCTAAGTCATACTCCTGCTTTTGTATATCAGTAAGTAATAAAGATACTAAATAGCACAAATCCCAGATTTTTTTTTTTTTTTCCTGAGGAACAACCCTTGAAGAACTAGTTGTCTTGAATGGGCCCCGTGTATATCTCCTCCCAGCTGCACTACATGACATAAACAAACTTAATTTGCAAGCCTCTGACAGCCAGGGAGCCAGAGTAAGAGCAAAAGAAAGGCCTGGGTCTTCCCAGCAAGACTTAAGGTTGAGGAAGTCAAGGTGGGGCGGGTGTATCAAAAGTTACACCCGGAACAACCAGAGAAGGGTGCAGATACAGATACTTGCCACTGAGCTCTTCCTGTGAGATGTTAGTGCCTTGTTCCTTTGAAACCACTTGAGTATGACGGCACTTAACCTCTCACAAGAGGGACTGTATTCCTTGTGCTGGGATGTTAGGAGCTCTGCTAGATGACATACACCTCACAGTGTCGGACTGGTCAACAGTTCTGAACACTTCCATGATGGAGGAGTTTTAGAACAGACACTGCTTTCTGCTGCTAGAGGCCCAAACACTGAGGCATTGTGCTCTTGCACGAGAACCCAAATGCAGCAGGGGGCAGGAGTTACTTATTCTAATTTTCTGAGAATTGTGCCAAAATAAACAAATGATGAACTCTAGTTAGATTAAAAATACTTTTTATAATCTATATTTTTAATAATAGAAGTGATAAAAATTCTATAACAGTATAGACACGCACCCCCTTTCCCTTTTACTCTTTTGTGTTTTTTACAACAGCTTTTCTTGAAGTTAACCTTTAACATTTAAACTCTGTATTTAATGGTTTTTTTTGGTTTAAGAAGTTTAATTTGTGTTAAAAGATAAACGTATCTGATATCAAAATTCTCTAATATTAGTTAATCCCACATTTAATCCCTCAAACCTTATTAGAGTTCACTGTTAACCAAAACTGTCCGATTCATACTCTAGAACAATTTCTTTTGATATACAATCCTGAACTTCGTCCCAGACTACAGGAAAACATCCGTCCGCATCTGAAGAGGATTAAATGCAAGCTCTCCAAAGCCCTATGTATCTATCAGCAACACTAAAGAGCCTATCACTATAGTGTCTAGACGCTGAGATAACCCTACTGATGCAAGCAGATGGCAAAACCCCCTTCACAACATGGATTTTCAAGATACAATGACATAAGGTTAAATTAACATTCTTTTGGCAAAGCTTTTAGCAGAAGAACCATATTTAGATACATGCAACAGGAGAAAGTTTATAGGGCTTTTTTTTAAGCCACCTAGAATGAAAAATTGATGGACCCTAGCCCAGACTCCAGTAATAACTGAAGCCTAGAAAAGAAGGGGAAAAAAAAAAAAAAAAAAAGGCAAAAAAAAAACAAGGCAAGGATTCCAGAGGAGATTTACATTTCAGGAAAAGAAGCAAAGGACATCAAAGAACCAAAAATGGTGTGTTTCCTTGAAATCAAAACATATGGAAATGTTTTACTTCCAAAAAAAGATTTCTTCCTAAGACTAATTCCCAGAAGCATTTTCCCATGCAAGAAGTGTGCCATGAGCTGGGAGAACTCATCTGGTGTCCTGCATCCTGTCCTAAGAATTCATTTTCAAAGAGAGATTGGGTGTAGAGAAGGGCTCCTAGAAAAAGGACTGGACTAATGGTGACTAAAACATAAGAACAACAACAAAAAAAGATTTACTTTGCGTGGCAAAATGACCCTCCCTCTGTCCAATATAGTGATTTTTAAGGTTGAACTGAAGCAGTTTATAAAAGAAAAGATGCAGCTGGCTTCATTGCTTTGTGCTTCACTTTTCTTTCTGTAAAAACAGGTTATTGTTGCTCTTCTCAATAATGCAGCAGTCTGAGGGAAGAGATATGAAGCTGTCATTACTTTGTTGGAAGGAGACATGCAAATACATTTGAGAGAACAATTATTGAAATATTCTGTGAAGCCTTTTCAGAGAAAGATTTTTGAAGGGGAGAGGGAAGGTGGGAGAGAAGTGAAGATTGGCTTTATTTATTTGAAGAGGTATTTACTGCTTATGTGCCATCTTCGGCAGAGCTGACACATCACACCAAAAAGTTGATCATGGCATGAAATAAAAAAAAAAAAAAATGACCCAGGAGATCTCCCTTTGTAACATCAAATAATATAAAAGCTGAGTATTGGTCATTTTTAATTTAGTATATATTTTTTTTCATGGTATTTCACTAGGTAACTGAAAAGAGATGCTTGCTGTGCCTGGTACCTTTAAGTGTAGAAGAAGCCACCCTGCCCAATGGGGAGCATCAGCCACTTTTCACAACACTTCTGAGGCACAGAGCTCTGCAGCAATTGTTCTCACCCCTTTTCCTGTCTAGACTGACCTTCCCTACACTTTCCTCCCCTTGCCTGCACAATTAATACACATTTTGATTTTTTCACACAGATGCAAAAATATGGCTGGATCCTTCAAGATTAAAGACAGGACAAGTCTCCTTTTTTTTTTTTTTTTTTTTTTAGCAACCAACCAGAAATATTTTTGTGGAATAAAATACGAACTGATGAGTCAAATTCTACCTTTGGGTGGTATCCACTCTGGAATTAATTTGGAAGTTTTTACCTGATCTCAGTGCCCCGGTGCACTAAATACTGCACTGCACGACCACACACATCTTCACTCCAAAGAGGGAAAAAACTCAGTAAATCAAACAGACAAAATGGGAGCAACAAAACAAAAGGATGAAATGATTTATTGAAGTTACGATCTGTATTAATTAAAAATCCAGAAAAGGAATCCAGGAAAAGAACACCCACATCTCAGCCTAGTGCCTTATGTAATGAATAATTATGCTTTGCGTGTACAATTTCCTATGAACTGTGGTTAAGCAGAAGTTTTAGCTATATGCAGAGGTTCCTTTGGCAACCATACATACAGAGCCTACAGTAGTTTATTTCCCCTTCTATCTAAACAAATACCAGTATTTTAAATTTGTATTTTAATTCCCACATCTGAAAGATAGAAGGCTCATGATGTTCTACAAATTAAGCAAGTCTATCAATATAATTAGTAGTTGAAATCCCTCTCCTAAATGATGCTACCTCACATTTTTTTTTAGTTTACCAACCTGTATCACCTAGGCCTCTATAAAAGAGGCAAATAAGTAATAAATGATTCTTTTGTTTGAAATCTTGTGTAGTGTAGAGTAAAAAAGGGAGACAAAGATGATCAATATTTTGGGAACTTTGAGATAAAAATAGAGAATAAAGCAAAGATCCCAGATGTTCCATAAAAGAGCATCTTTTATCTATCTGTGCAAGTGTTGCTGTCTCTTAGTTTCTGGTATAACTAAGATGTCTGTTAATAACAACAACAAAAAGTCACATTTAGTCTAGTGGTAGAGAAGTCAGAACCAGAATAAGACCAAAAATAAGGGGATGGTTATGGAAAGGCTGAGGCAGCCACATAATTCACAGTTTTCAGGTCATTCTGTAAGTTGTGGTCATATAAAACCGGAGTTTTTCAGTAATAGCAATGTGATGGGGAGTATTTTTTCTGCAATATTATTGTCACACAGATTTTGCCCTTTTGGTGAAATAGCAAAAAAAGCGAATGTTTTTCTCTTGTACATCACTGAGGAAGAAACTTCCTGATTTGACATCAAGAAATAAGGTGGGTATACAGAAAACAAACAGTACGAAGAATGAAAGCCTACGTGCAGCAACAGTGACCTGAAAAAGAAGATGTGCAAGTCAGTATATTTTTTTTCTCCGGTATAATAAGACAGTTAAAAAGGTCTGGAAATGGGAGAAGAAAGGCCAAGATAATCAAGGGAGCATCCCTTCAAAGCATGCCAATAGAAAAGTGCTATTTCAAAACAGACATGTGGAAGGGAGGAGAGGAAGCAGCAGTGAGATTGGTAACAAATCAACAAAGGACAGACTTCTGAAATTTATTGCTTTCCCTAGTGACAGATACTTGCCAACCATGGACTGGAAAAGGCAGTAAGTCACATCAGGAAACCGTTAACACCATTGTGTACGGATGCAGGCACACGTCAGGAGCTAAATAGATGGGAAGATCATCTGTGGCGTGGAGCAAAGACGGTAGCATCTCCAGAGAAACTGAGGCACATATCTGCAGAAATAGTTAAGTTCTACGTGTTCTCTACAGCTGATAGTGCTGAAAGCCTTAGGAAGACAGAGCCTACATCCACTGGCCTGGGTGTAAGGTTCTGTCTCCAAGGCTGAGGTAGTGTGGGTGAGCAATGCTGAAGGAAAGAGGACTTGCTGTAGTGATACCTCTCTTTTTCCTTTCCAAGGAGACTGAAGAAACTTTCTCATATCCACTCCTCTTATACTTCCTCTTAGTGAGTCCTCCCCTCTTGGCAACCTCCTCTTCTTTTCAGGACTAGGTATATGGGATGCTTTCTTTAGGCAGCCTGGCATTGGTAAACACAGCTTGTTTAGCCATCCTTTCCTCAAATGTGGCCTTACCTGTGGCATTTGACTTTGGAGCATGTATTGCTGCAGCATGTGACTCAGCATTAGGGAAAAGATTGGATTAAAGTGGTGAGAGGAAGCGGAGGGTAACCATACCATCTTGAAATGGTAGTCCAACAGGAGCTTGATAAGAAGGGGAAAATGTGTCTACATTTTATCACAAGTAACTTTACTAGGGGAGAAAGGAAGAAAGATGGGAAGCTGAGGCGCCTTGAAATAGTTGCGCTGACTGCCTTAGCATATGGCGTTAGCTCTGCTATCATCTCCAGAAACATTTACCATGGAAGATTTAATGAGATTCATATCACATCTTTGGTGTTTATGGTATAGCAAGAACAAGGCAGTATCAGAGAGGGCTGAGACAGCGCTGTGTTTTCCTAACGTACTGTTGAAGAGAAGAGTGGGGATGAAGGGTGGTGGGTGGGTGATGGGGAAATAGGGGAGAAATTGTGTAAATACTTTCTCATAACTGTTAAAACTGTATGTAATTTGATCCTTTCTGAGATTTTTTTCTGATATCTAAAAAGAGAGATAATCTTCAGCTCAGCATAAAATGTTTGAGGGGATTAGCTATCCTTCCCGTTCAGACAGAGAGTGATAATTCACACCTCACAGTCTCCCAGTAGCTTTTCTCTAATAATTTCAGTAAGGTTAATAATTATCCAATAAAATTACCTGGCACTTGAACTGGCAAGCGGTTTTACTGCCTGGAGGTGACTGTTAAACAATCTGTGTCTATTGGCAAGCAACACGGCATGCACAGCCTTGCAAACTCCTTCCCCCATGATGGGTATGTGACCTGCATGGCACATTCACCACACATTACTTATTTTTGTATCCTGCCCACGTTTATTACCCCAGATACTAGAGGATATATGAAGTGTGTCCTCCAAGGTAAAATCCACTCCAGCTTGGTGCCATAAACAGAAATAGGTCATCAGTACCTGTGACTGTCAAAAGTGGATGAAATAGTGCAAACTTGGGCATTAAATCATAGCCATAAGGAAGATATTTACCATTTCTGCTTCAGACATCCCAATGCTATGTCCTGGTTCAAAACTAGCATTTGAGATATCCCAGATGTGAGCATATGCTGTGTGTTGTTTAATCTTAATCATTTTGGCTAAGAAGCCAATGGCAGGAGCACTTGGTGAGAATGTGCAATTCAGGCAAAAGATTTGCAAAAGATAGTTAGGATGTTATTTAGACAAGGCTGTTATTTTGAGAATATTGGGCATATTCTGAATGAGGCATTAATTATTAGTAATGGTGCAGCTGGTCCTGGTTTGTTTTTCTTAGCCAGGATGAGCATGATTTGCTTTTGAACAAATTGGCCAGTGCTAGTAAGCCGGTGGTAAAGCCCTTGTGAATCTAGTGGTAAGGCCCTGGCTGCAGACACCTCAGAGAATCAGCATATTTTCCCCAGGATAAAATCAGTGTGGTTTGATTTCCAGTCTCCATTTCGGTATGGAAGTTTCTGCTCACCACGGTCTCATTCCTTATTCAGCTTATATATACAAGATGAGATACGTCAGCATCAGGAAATGCTTTGGGCTGACCTTTGCGATACGGGAATGAAGATGATAAGCCATCTCAATTTTGGCAATTCTGGCTTCCTTGCTGCATTCAATTTCCAGATTTAAGGTCATTATTCCTATGTTCTTAAACGTGCAGAAAAGAGCAGAATGCAGTTCTACAGTCCCAATTTCTGAACACCTTTTGTTGAAAATCTGCCTATGAGGAAAGTTATCTGATAGAAGCACAGAGTCTCATATTTAGGGACAAACTGAAAGGATGAGTTAGTTCTCAAAATAATTGCTATATTTTATAATCACTACTACTATTTATGAAGGGCCAATTTACTAATGTGGCTCTCCAACCTGCGAATATACATTGACATATGATGATAAAGTGTGGTTAGATCTTTGTATTCATATAAATCCAAGTCCAGGACCAGGATTATAGGTAAGGGATGAGCTCTTCATTTTAAGATGATGCCTGACTGTTGTTATGAGATTCCTCTGAGAATAGCTCATTACAAACAGGACTCAAGTACATTTTAATCTGGGACTGGATTATAAATGATGATTTTTGGAAGAATTTGAATTCAAGCTTTTAATTTTGGTTTAGCTCTAAGCTTTAATGCCAGCAGAGAAAGGAAAGGAAAGGAAAGGAAAGGAAAGGAAAGGAAAGGAAAGGAAAGGAAAGGAAAGGAAAGGAAAGGGAAAAAGGATCTGTTTCTGTTTTCTACTGGCAGGATTAAAAAAAGAAAAAATCCAGTGGTGTTAATCTGTGGACTGTGACTTGCAAAGGTGACTAAAAAATGGGGAAAAGGCAAAATGAAACATAGCCCAGGTAGATTCTCTGCCTGCCATTAGAATGCAATGGGTAACATATATATTTGTGGCATGGATACTTCTAACATTCTTTGGAGCTGAAATGTCATAAAATGTAGCAGCTAAGCAATATTACACTACAAAATTAGGTCAAAAGGATGTGAGTGCTCAAGTTTTATGCAAGCTCCTAAAATCATTCTGGTACAACAAAACACATATTTCTCTTGTAACCCTTAGCATTTATGAGTAAAGGCTCCTAGTACATGGTTCAGATGATATTGTCAAAGCCCAATTCAGCAAAATACTGCACATTTGCTTCTGTATATAAAGATAGTAATGGTTTTTGAAATTTAAGCCTGAAATAATTTTTTCTTACTTTTAGACATTTAATTTAGCTAACTTTTTGTGTTAATTTAAGATTCTTTTTAGCACTTCTCCTGACTACAACGTTTCTGGTAGAAGCTTTTCCCTTGGGCAAATGTTCCAATCACTTGAGAGAGAATTTTGCAATGTAAAATTGCAGTATCAGTGCTTATGGATATCAGCTGCCTTCAGGGAATCTCTGTAGTCTGTAGGATGATGGGGATAGGCAGGTTGGCTACTATTCCTAGTCACTAGGTAGTCTGGTGTGTGATCACAGGAAAACCCCTTAAGCTCTCACTTCCTCAGCTCAGACATGTCTTTTGTCTGGAGATATGCAAGCAATATGGAAATTCATAATATGACTTCCAGGGTGAAAAGTGCCTTGGCCAGACTTATCATCACCAGAAGCCTCAAAACTTAACAATTTGGAGACCTCTAAGACTTAAATATTTTGTGGCCTATCAGAAATAAAAGTAGTACAAGCTAGTCCTTAACTAAAAATCTTACCATTGGATTTTAATGCCATGGAATAGGTCAAGGCAGAACTTGTAAGCACTGATATTTCTTCCTGAGGGAGTGAACCAACTGGGGTTTTGGCCCTGAGGCTGAAAGCACACCCAACACAGTCAGCAATCTTTTAGAAAGGTATTGCTTGCCACCCCTTACTACTTAATTAAAAGGATTGTCAGGCATTTCTGAAAAGACAGTGGGTAAGGTGTCAAATATAACAAAGAGAGAAAATAATTTCAGAAAGAAATAATGTCTATGTAAATTATAACACCCATCGTTTTCTACACTAAACTGCAGCTATGATCATTTTAAGTGACTTTTGTATGGTGTTTTAAAATGAAATGTGATTCTCTTGTTCATTCTTTGGCAATATGCCCTGAAATATTCCATTAAGTGTTTTCAATTACATGTCAGTCCCAATAGGATCTCAGTAAGAGGTTTTAAAAAGGAATCTTATCTAGTACATTATCTAATGCAGTTTGAATGCTATCAATGTTGCAATAAATAAAGATAAATTAAGTAATACATTAAAAAAAAAAAAGTGTTGTAGCTTTGAATCAAATGACTGGATAGCAGCTGAGCAGATACATATGCGTATTCTTCTCCTTAAAGAAAGGTTTCAGAACTTGGCACTGGAGCAAGATTTTTATTTTATACCTCATTTCCACTGGCTTATATCAAGGTCTATTTCAGGAATAAAAACAAAATGAAACTTAAACTACATTATTATATCTGAAAGCTTAGATGAGAGTATTTTTGAAACGTATGGAGGTACATTATCTGTGTTATGATACCAATTACTGCTCAAAGGCTCAATAGAAGAGACAGCTGAGAGAAGCAAGTAGAAGCAAACAGTAACTGAGAACTCTTCTCTTTCACACAGCACCATAGTAAAAAGGATTGTGCACATGTGTGTGTATCCCTGTATGTGTATACGCTAATGCACTGGTCATTTGCATTGTTAAAATTGGAGCTGATCATGTTGTTCAGTCCACATAATTTATTGGATAAATTCATCCTTTTCTTTTAGACACTTGAGCAGGCCCATCACTTTACTAACAAGGAGAAATATTATATTTCAGCAAAGAAAATTTATTAATGTAAAATTTGCAAGATCTGGGTTTTAGAGCTGTTTTTATTTCTTGCTAAGAAACATCTCATAATTATGCGGTTTAATTTGACTATGTATTTTGTCCTATTGATAGCTAGAACTGATGTTACTAGGAATTCCCCATAGAATGGTTATTTTTAATTCCCTGGGATAATCTTCCAGGTGGAGTGATCGGGACAATAAAGGAACTCATTTTTAGATGATACTTAATTGCTTATGAATGCAATTGCATGATATGGTGGTAATGGACACGTGGACTTTGTAGTTCCTTCTTAGGTCCATAATTTATGTCTCTAACACGATCCTAAGATCCAATTGCTCTCCATCTTTCCCCTAGCCTGGCTGTGATCCTTCAAAACCCTTACTGAGAATGCTCTATTCTGGGAGCCCTTTAGCCTTCATAGTGAGAAGCTGTGAAAAGCCATCACTGCTTTCATATTTACCGACAGGCTGGCTGCTGGGAAATGAAGGTAACGAGGGGAGCGCTCCATCATTGTCCAATTCGCTTGGTTACAAGCCTCTTAGCTTCATATCGTATTTTAACAAAGATTTATAACATGCTGACTGGCTGAGGCCCCGGGCTTCCTAAAAGGAGAAGGTGGGGGAAGGGAACAAAAGTTCCTAATAGAAATGTAACATTACATTATGATAATTAGCATGAAATGTGAAGATTTTTATAAATTGCTTATCTGTTTTAATTATTCTTGAGACATCTGTAATATTAATGCATGGATAAAAAACAGTTAATTGGAAAATAAATGAGAGATCTAAATGTATGTTTCCCCTTGTGTATATCAAGGGAAGCCTTGATATTAAAACTTGAACTTCCAAATTCTTGTTGTTATAATGTAGAAACATACAAATTAATTAAACATTTATTATACAAACCAAGCCTTGTCAAATCCCAATTCTTATGGATTAACCAGCAAAAGCATCTTAATACTGCAGAAAAGATCTTGCTTGCTTCATTTTTAAAAACATTTTTTTAGTCACCACCACCATCAGGAATGCTCTGGCAAAAATTATCTGTGTATAACCATTTTCTGGAAATGGCTTTTGCCTCTTTTTTTGCTCTTTCTTCATGTTTCACAAATGTGATTTTTTTTTCCCTACAGACAACAGCATGTTCTAAGCATGAACAAGATGACTGTAGGATGACAGTAATTTTTCTTTAAGTCTTGTTGACAGACCCTATAAAGCAGAATTTTATTATACCCCCAATGTACATATATGTACACTTCTTCATTGCAGAATAGGTGCCAAAAAACAATTAACTGTATGGGCAGCCAGGGAGATAAAATTAAAAAGATAGGAAGATACTAAAACCCCAGAAATATCACAGATATAGAGGTAAACATCATTAAATCAGAAGTAGGATTTAGAGTTTCTGCTCTGCTGCAGTTTCATGTTTATTAAAAGGATTTATCCTGGAATCATCAAGACTGGGGCCACTAGCTGTTCAGTTCTCCTCCATTTATCTTACTGATTTCCAAGTTATGAGGATTACAAAATCTAGTCATGCAATCCCCCCTCCAAACCTTTTTGCAGACTCCATGAAAAACACATTCTGCAAACGACATGGAGTTCACTCTTCGTCCTCTCCTGTTTCTCTCCCCTCTAATTTTTGTTTCAGCGTAAGGAGCAGACAGCTAATGCTAATCAGGCTCTCTCTCTCTCACATGAACACTATCATTTCTTCTATGTATTTCTTCTTCTTTTTTTGTAAGGCTGTTGGGAGGAGTAACACAGAGAAAATTCTCAGAAAAGGAGAGAGATTAACATACAGATTAATGTATATAGTAACATATGCGGAGCCTATTAACTGCAGGATGCATAATTGCTAATCACTCAAGTGCAAATTCTGCCTTCAGACTGACATATTCCCGAGCTTTGTTTCAGAAATGGCATTCCTCTGTGGGTCGTTTTAAAGAAGCGATGCAGCCACTAGGAAGCTAACTCTTCTTGAAAGAGCGGAGGGCATACTGGTTTTTGGACAAGCAAAATGACGCTCTTTAATGTTGAAAGGTGGTTTGCTCCTGCATTCCCCTATTTTTCTCAGGGCTTTAACATGGGGAGCTGCCTTCAGTGAGCCTTGTGTAGTTTGCCCTCCATACACCTCACTGATTTGAGGTCTGTTAACTTAAAATACTGATATTAATGGAGGTATTTTCCTATTGATGTCAATAGGCAAGCAGGAGGTTTCATATGTTTCACCTCTCCTAAAGCGGGGAAGATGACAGGCTAGTAAACCTGGCAAGCCAGATTTAGACTGAGTTAGGCAGAGATCTGTGAGAATACCAGCCAGGAGGGACAGAGTGAGCTGGACAAGGTGGCAGCGAGATCACAGCTAGCTTTTGCTGAGAGTGAGGATCTTGCTCAGCCTGGGCACTGGGAGCCACCAGGGAGGGAGCTGGGAGCCAATATTTTATCAGCAGCAACTTTGTCGAGGCTCTCTCTCTGAGATTTTTCAAACTGCTTTTCTTTACTGTTCTTGTTAAGGATGAGTACAATTGTAGCAAGCAAATTAATAAAATCATGACTAAGGAAGCAGCATCCTTTATTATGATGTAACTGAAACAAATTCTTGCGCATTGGGCACTGATCCTAGAAGTCCCAGGGCATGTAACTGACGATTTTATGGCATTGTTTTAGTAACTATTTTGTATTTTATAGGTCAGGCACCACATTCTGTTTATACTTATTGTTGATTTCTCTCTGGCTTGACATAGTGACTAATATTATACAACAATATGAAGGGTGGTTTTTAATAAGGTGTACTGACCGTGCATTTAATTTCAGAATAATAAAAGATTTATTATGGGCAATGAAGTAGAGTAATAAAACCATATTTACAGAAGTTATGTAGTGGACATTCCTATCTGTAGCACAGCTATTAAACCCTAATGGATGTGTTTTCAAGTAAGTGTAGCATTTTTCTCCTGTAACACATAGCAAATATCATAAAGGGATGATTTTCCTCAAACTGAAGTAGGGTAAAAAAGAGTTACCAGGCCCAGTTCTTTAATGTAATTTGGACCCTGATTTTCCACTGTTACAGGAAATGTGCCCCCTTATATTCCAGGCAAGAATAATAGAGCTCCAGGTCTTTCAGATTACTTGAGAATTATATAAAGGAGTGAACGTGTCACCTTGCATTTTTTCCTGCTTAAGCCTAATGGAAGCATCGGACAAACGCTTAAGTTGAGAAGCATAATGGAAATTAGAGTCTATGCACAGGGGAAAATGGCACCCCTCTCTAGCCACTCTCTGACTATATTGATTATTAATTTTCTATGACACAAAGCCTGCAGAGGAAGCCTTTTCCTTGTATCCCATACATTGATGCAGCCAGAAGATGTGGCAGTCCCCTGACAAAACCTTTCTCTCGCGGAGATCTGAGAGCTCACTGTGGCAGATGTTCAGATCTCCTTCAATCTCCTGTCCATTACACTATGTCCCTGGGGAGAGATACTCACTGAATGTAGCCGCATGCCAAGAATGAGGTCTGACTCATGGTGAAGGGCTACTCTAGACACCATGGAAGTTCTTGGGAAGCCATCTGGTAGGAGCCCTCTGTGTAGATGTCAAGACTCAATAGGAGGCCTTCTGGGCAAACTGCTCTACTGTGCTGGGTTTTGTGTGGGAAGGAACTAGATCTATAAAAGAGGGCCAAAAAAGCTCCTCATGATCTTTTAACTCATAGGTGGAGATAGCACTCAGAGGCACTCTGGCTTCCACCATCCCATTTCTACTGAACGTGGCACTAGGGCTTGTAAAGCAGGCAGTGATCAAGGCAGTGGGGTGGAAGGAGAACCCCCGATTCATTATGTTTTTGTATGCTTTAATGCATTCTCAGGCATCATTTTTCTGACAGAGCAGCGTGGTGGAACAGGCAGCGCAAAACAGAAGATGCTATGTGCACAGACCTAATGTGGTGGGGGAGACACATTTTGAATATTGTTATTTAATTAGATCCAAAGCATCTGAGCAAGAAAGCAAAATTAGTATTGCAATTTAACGGAATAGTGAGAGATGTATTACCTAGCTAGATATTTGAATAAAAAATGCAAGTAGGTGGGAGACTTGAGCAGTGGCTTATGAAACTATTTTTCCATGTGGCTACTTCGGGTTTGCACGCCTGCCTTTTTTGCAGGGTTAGCCTAACTACTTTTTTTCCCATCGGTAAAATATTGTAAATGCACACAGAGTATACAGAACATACCATATATATGTCTGCTTTAGCACAGACATTATACATTAATTCATTCATGTATATATAAGCATGACGTATTTAAGTACATGTTTATGTGTACGCACATACACATGCACACAGAATATGCAATGTTTTAAGCCACTGGAGATTCGTTTTAAGCATCCTTATTTCCAGAATGCTTCCTTCAGCTATCAGCCACAGCAGTAAGCAAACCTTCCTCTTCCTGCTCTGCTCTGATAAAGCTGCCCTACCATCACTGACCTGAAATCTCAGCAAGCTGATGGGCAGATCTCGTTTCTGATGTGCATTTTGATGAGCCTTCAGTACAAATCCAATCTGGGTTGCAAGCTAGCTGATGCACGGCTGGCCTTCTGTTCCTTATTTCACACAACCATATTTTTCTCATTCCATTTACCAAATTCTGTTTAAGGGTCTCTGTTCAACCTAAATTGGAAAACAAAATATACTTCAGCTTATTTGAAGAATCTGTATACAAGAGCAAGCAAAAAGAAAAAAAAAACACACCCAAACTGCGCATGCTTTTTCAGCCATAATTCAGTATACAGATGGTGACGATAGGAGGTGTTGGTCGCAAGAAACGAGTTGTTCAGGAAGATTTGCTCGGCTGAATTTTGATTTTGTTTCCAGCAGACCTCCTCACATGGTATTGTTTATGCAAATATACCCTCTTTTGAGAAAGCGTCTGGCTTCAGAAAACCCCTGGCAGTAGAGCACAAAAGCTAAGTTGTACAGCAGCTAGCAGACCTGAAAAGACAGGCTGAATGGAGCAATGGATGCAATATGCAGGCAGCCAGACAAACAGAAGAACCATTCTTTTCGGGGTACCAGTGGTGTGTGGAGAAGGCAGCCTACCCCAGAGGGAGAAAGAAAAGGCCCTGAGAGGGGGGTAACTGCCCTGCTCCTATAGAAAAAAGAAAAGGCCAAAGGGACCAGAGCCAAGGATTGTAGACACAGCTATGTTTAAGATATAAAACTGCTTTAACCCACTTACAGGGCTACTCATGGTGTTGCTAAATTTGCCGAGGGAAAATTAAGCTGAAAGCAAATCTAATTTGCTCGTAGGTAGGCAAGATGAAAATGGGGAAAGTGGAACAATTCTTTCAGTAACATTCTGACCTCCAGGAATGAATTAAGATGTTTTCTTTATGCTTTATCAAACAAGGACACTGAAAAATATTTTCCCAGCAACAAACATTTAGATGGGGTCTAGTTTGTGCACACAAATACTCCTACAATCAGCCACATATGAAAAGAGAGAGAGTGCAAGTATGTTCCATTATGCACATATGTAATATGTGCATTTCACTATACACAGCGGCAATTACAACATACTAAGCATTCTGAATGTAATTTAATTTTTTATAAACACATTTTTCACTCTTCAAGTGTTATATCTGTGCTGATGATCTGAAGGTATTTCTTGCTGAGTAACCATATACAGAGATAGCACTCTTTTATAACTTAACATTATCATGTACTGGACAAAACCACTGGCAGTGACCAATATTTTTACATGTGTCCCGATATCTGAGATAATACTTCACAGATAAATATTTTAAAGAAAAAGCTATTAATCTTAGTTTCCTAATGGATTCACATTTTTGAATATGCTTTCCCAAGTGATGCATATAAGCAGAGCAGATGTGTTTAGCACACAGAACACATACAATCTCAAAAACTTCTAATATCAAATTAAATGCATAATTGCATATTCAACTGTAGATGTATTTAATCTACCTCGTTTGGTGTTTTCAAAGGGTATCATATGTTGCGAAGAAGCCATCAGCTCTGTTAAGTGAAAATTTTGTCACGTTGTTCCTAAGCTGAATAAATGAATAACATAGTTTTAATTTCACTACTTCTGGATGTGCATCTTTTAAATGGAAGACCAAGTCTAGAATGGTTGTTTTAAGAGGTAGTCAGAGATATTATGAATAGCGCTGAAAAAGTGTCTTGAATTGCAGTTCTGCAAAATCTTGTCATTAATTCAACCTTAGATCTTCTTCTTATGCCAGAAAATCTGAAAACTGAATACATGAGACAGTGGCATCATCTGCATTTCAGTGGCCTGCCTTCAATATAAAAGCTATCTTCTTATCTCCCTTTTTTTGTCCCCCTACAAGAACAGTAACAGAGACTAGGCTTTTTTGGAGGATTTGGTGTTAGAGTGAGGAGTTATTTGCCATCTGCCATCAGCATGTGTTTTGCATATCAATAAAAAAAATTAATAAACTAATTTCAGGCATATATGATACAGTTAATGTAGAAGGCCCATTGTTAGGGGAGAAATAGTATATTCTTATCAGTGGCTTTAAACAGCTATTCATCATTTCTAAAGGGCAATTATTTGGAATCTATTAAACTGGAATTCATAATACCCCTGCATACTGAATTTTAAATAGAAATCTGTATTTAGATGAAGGAATACATTAGTATAAGTCATTAGAGCACTGAAAATCCTTGACTTGTTCATTTTTCACTTTCTTCTTTTTGCAGAGAATATGAAGTACCAAGGAACTGAGCATTTAAAGAAAACAAAATCGCCTAAATTCTGCCTTTTGAGGGAGAGAATTTTAGATAGCAGAATATTTCCCTGTTTATTCACACTGTTTCACAGTTATTACAGTTATTACAAATTACAGCTGAGAAAGTAAATTATCCATCAAAAGTGTTTCAGTAAACAAGCAGAAGAAAGAAAGATAGCTAGGTAGACAGAAAGCCAGACTAAAGGATGCATCTGTATTTAGCTGTTGGGCAGTGAAGAAATAATGGACTTTGGTTATGAAATGTTTATTTGATATGCTAAAGCACAGACGACAGCTATTTTTTTGTCAAATGTTTTCTAATGGTTGTTTAATTTTAATGTGCTGGTCATTTAAAATCATTTTTAGAAAGTTGGATGGATGTCAGTGAATAAAAAACTGATTCATAAAACATAATAGGAAATGATGAGAGGACTGGAGATGGGAACTGTTCACCAACTCAGTAAATTCTGATGAATCTTTTACCAGGAGGCCCATGAAGGCACAAAATGAGGAAACATCCAAGAGTTAAATAGAAGAGCTACATGTCATCATCAAATCCTGCACATTTTTTTTTTTCACAGTAAATCTGTTTTAAGAAATAAAAAGAATACAACATATTGATATCTTTCATCTTTCCTGGAACTGTGTGAACACCAATTGCTTAAGCAAACACCTGTTAAACATCAATTTTTACTGGAAACTGCTCAACACACACTGTTCAACATGCACATGCTATAGCACACAGCTGTATACCAGGGTATTTTCCAGCAATTTTCCCAGTTTGGAAACTAAATCTAGTGAATTTGATTTATAGAAAACAACTAACCGGCAACATGAGAACATGAGCTCTGTATCTGCTGTTCTCGATGATCTTGCTACTCATTAATATATAGCCACAGTAAAAATGACTGTATGGATGTAAAGGTCATGCTTCAGCCTTGCACGCCTGGCGCTTTATTATCTCTGCAAAAAGGATGTTGTCACCGTGTTTCTTAGAAACAGAAGGAAACGACACACAAATAGTGGAGTGTCAAAATTACTTTCCAGGCTATGCTTTGTAGCACTACGCATGGGTGGGGAAGAGGGCAGCTGCACACTCCCTCTGCATTACACCACGGGGAGGCACAGATCCCACCAGATCTCCCATTGGAGAGCACCAGGACTGCCCTGTGGGTCCAGGCCCTTGAACATGTTCACATGGAAGATGGAATACTGGCTGAAACAGAGGAAAACTTTCCGTGTTCCCTGAGAAAACCAAGCAGTTTATTTCTGACAGTCTTTATTGCTTTTTTATTATTATAGCTGTTTATTATGGCTTTAGAGAGGGAGAGACTTGGTTGTGGTTCAAGTGCTGTGGCTTTGGGGTGAGTTGAGGGTTCCAGAGAGAATATATTTTTGTTAAGAACTTGCCTGAATTACTTGTCAATACCAGGGGCAGTTTTCTTCACTGCAGGATGCAGAATGTCACTCATATTTCTAGGTACAGGACGGCATTAGCACTCCTGCAAGAGCATTAATAACCTAGATCGTAGATAAACTAGATTTCACCGGGTCAGGCTCTCTGCAGATAGGCTTGTGCTGTGCTTGGCCACCTTTTTATCTTATTTACAATACTTCACTGATGCATGATACATGATTACATGACACAATAATCTAAGACTTGTCTACATAAGAAATTTGCACTAGTTTGGCATAGTTTGGTTTCAGAAGTACTTTATGAGCTCAGCCTCATGATCCAGCTACCACAATCAGACAACATTAAGCATTTTGGCTTGAGCAGGGTAATAGTCAGATGTCCACTTATAATCATGGGCAGTTGTCAGTCTCAGTGACATTTTTGGAAGCCAGGCAACAACATATGACAAATGAGCTTGTGGGTGAAGAGGTAGTATTGGGGTGCACAATACCAAGCCCTCCTGCCTTGCTTCAGGAAAGCAGTTGAGTATATATTCGACTTAACAGCACAAGAATTATGTTAATTAGAAATATCCTTATTGCTTAAAATTAGGCATATGCATAAAGAAGCACTTGCTGAGTTGTGCCAGATGTACTCATCTCTTTACAAATGAATCCCAGCATGAGTGGCTTGAGATCAGGTCAGTCTTATTAGTAGCTTCCAACTCCAATTAGCAACCTAAATAGAGAATGGGCCAGATTTCTAAAGAATTTGCTGTCATATTTTTAATGCATTCTAGAAGCACATCTAGAGAACCATGTTCTCCATTAATTGTCATCTTGTTAAGTTTAATATATTAATGACTTCTTTTCTGTCTTGTGCAGTATTCAGCACATCAGAGAGAATATCACCGCAGAACTGCCTATCCTGTCAGCAGAACAATGAGCAGAATGAATTACTACTGAATCTAAATTTAGGTATCAAGAGACGATATGCTGAGCAAGCGAAAACACAGAAGCGAAACGACACGAAGTTGTTGCGTGGATATATGGATATAACCAGTCACAACAGACACAGGTAGGCTGATGAATAGACAGAGGTCCTGCACTTTTTCATGATTTATCCCCAAATCAACAATCTAAATAAATCTGATCTATCTATGAATAATAAAACTGTCAAGAGAACTTGAATGGCAGAGCAAATCAAAGAAATCTCTGTGTAGCAAAGAAGGCTTCAGAAGATAAAAAGAGTGCCCACTTGTAGTAAGTGTTAAAGAGTGAACGGAATGGCTGCCCAGTAGTGAAACATACTGACAAAGGAATGTGCTTTCTCCCCTCCTCTGCATTTTTATTCCAAACCCAGCAAAGTTTATATATTTATAAATGCTTTTTTTTCCTCAGAGAAATAGGACATCCTAATTATGTCACAATTGAGAGGTTTTTACTTCCTCTGCATTTTACCCAGCTTTGAACAAAAATCACTACAGATCTCACAATTCAGAAGACTAGTGAGTGCAATAGGCCACATTCTACCAACAGCAGCAGCAGTGGCAATGTGGAGAAAAATACAACTCGCCTCCCTTCTTCTGGGCCTCAGTTCTAGAGAGTTCATTGGAAGGATCCACATGGGTGGCAAAGATGTAAAACTCTACCTAAACCCAAGGATGTGGTGTGTTTTATCCCCCTTCCCTTTCTCTCCAAACCGAACAAGTGAGAATAAGCGAGCCTGACAGTCTGCGTTCTGATTGTGCTGTGTTTCAATCCCCTTATAAGGAAAAGAAACTGTGGCAAAATTAATACATGGCATGGTAGAAGACTTTATTGAATTGTTAGACTGGAGGATAAACTGCAGTTAAAATATTTTCAGTCCCTGGGCCACTATCAATGTATAGTCATGATCAGCTGTTTTGGATAAACTAGAGAAAAAGGAATATAAATCTTCCTGAAATTTACAGTGAAGAATATAATTCAACATATAGTTTTCCCCTGTTCATAAAAGTGTAATAATGAATACTGTATTATGCTAGTGCTGGAATGCATAGGGGCATATATTGTTTGCCAGTAAAGATACTTAGCAAAATAATGAAGATTATCCATGTAATTTCCTTGTAAATCTTCTGGTTCCCTATGGAAGTCCTGTAGGGCATTATAGGAAACATTGCTCTGTACAATTCTCTTTGCTGAAAATTGTAATATTTTAATCAGAAAAGAAAAAAAATAGAAGTTTTGATAATAAGAATGAGCCTTATACCGAGACAGATACGTTTGCTCGGTCATATAAGCATTATTGGCTTTCATAGGGAAACCATGTGCATGTTCTTTTTGTAGAAGGATATGACTATTAGTCACCTGCAACTGAAACCAATGGGAATCTTCACAGCATCTTCACAAAGAGATGGATAAGGCTGGTAATGTGTGGTACCAAACACCTCACTCTCTAGTGATTTTGTTGGTTCTCAATTTACTTCCTTTTACATTAAAATGAACTGCCCTGCTAATTTGAACTGGCAAATGTTTGTGTGTCTGCACTATGCTAAACCTTGTCTGTAAATCATCTGGATAAATCAATTCTCTACACAGTAGATATGACAAATTTGACATGCACTTGACTTCCTGAGATTGAGCAGGTCATTTCCTTGGCACACAAGCCAAGGTCATATGTGTCACAGGAAAGCCAGAAAAATATAGAGCTCATAGGATCTCTATTTGCCCAGGAAAGCTCAGACAGGAATCTGGGACCCCTATCTGAAATTAACAGGGGAGAATTCAGAGCAAGTGCGAGGCCACCTCTCTCAAACGCTATTTCTGTTGCCTCACCAAAAAGAAATGTCACCTCCTTGCTACGGGCCAGTGGTTTCTGTAACCACTGAAATGAGAATCAAGCAAAGCTGCCCTTCAAGAAATTGAACTAAGAGTTTTGTTTGGGACAATGTTTTTCTAAATATGTGAAAATAAACACATATCCTATATCCATACCTAGCAAAATAAATTCAAACAGTTTCAGTAGCTAAACACCATCTTCATCTTTTTCATTAATATGGACAGTGTTTAACTTTTAAAAGATTTTATAATTTCATGTGCTTTATCAGAGACAGGTGATTTTAGAGTTAATGTAATAATTACAATCATTAAGAAAAAAAAAGAGGGGGGAGAAGAGGAAATAAGGCAGAGCATTCTTTATGCTGTGAATGATGATAGAACGAGGCATCATACAAGGAGTTACTGCATGGGAAACATTTGAAATTTTCATGAAGAGCTGTTTGAAAAACAAATGAAAAAAAGGCAGATAAAATCCCCCATTATTAACTAATGTAAGTGTACGAATTTCAGCATGCAGCATGCTTGCTACAGATAGTCATGGTTTATTGTTACAGTGAATTAATAACATTGTCACCATGGATAACATCACACATTCTGGCTACCCAAGTGATAGGAAAACCATTAGGGTTTCAAAACCGTAGAGGTTATTTAGAATTAAAAAAAAAATCAGCAAGTTAAATTCTTCAGTGGTGAACAGCCTCAGCCTACTGCAGCAGATGAAAGCACTCAGAGAGCAATGCCTGTTAGTAGGAGATACATGCTTTGTGTGCAAAAACTTGAGTTGACTTTGATCTTGCTGATTGAATTTAGGGTGGATACTAGCAAAAAAACTCCTCACCTTTTGTGCACTTGATATTTTCAGTGGAAGGAGCCCCAGACAGTGCAATCTCTCTCTCCTCCTCCTCCAGTGACATAAAAATTCCTGACTCTGCTCCACAGATTTAGCTTCTCATCAGTTTCCTACAAAACTTATTATCATTTTGTTCACTTTCCCCTCATTACCTACAAAATAGGTCCTCTGAATCTGTGTCTACAATAATGCACACCTTCTTTCTCAATGTTAATAAATAATTTAGATTCCCTTTTTACTGCTCACAAACTAGTGAGCAGTAAAAAGTTAACTTAAGTGAGTTTAAGAAATGTCTAGTCAACTGACTGACTTTGAATTCACATCACATGTGTAGCATTTATGGATTTTTAAAAATAGTTATAAAAAGAGATTTTTTTTCATGTTCTTTAGAAAAATAACATTTGAATGAAAATGAATGGCTGTTTTCTGGTAAATTGTATGTTGAAATTAAACTTTAATTGGTATTTAAAGAAGAAAGAAATCATTTAGAATAATGTATTTAATTCCTAGAAAGTACTAATGGGCATAGTTATAATAGAAATAACTATAAATACCTCTAAGCAGAAAAAAAGCTTTTTTTTTCAGCCATACAGATGTCACTTGCATCTGAATGCACCCTAAAGAAATTATGATGTTGTTTGTTAATATGTCTTTCACACATTATCATTAAAATACTGAAAATATCTGAAATACAGTTCCTGGAAGCAGGAAATCATAAAGTGTACAGCTGTAAAGGGGCATAATAAATGATTTAAAGTTGTAATTCAGATAAAAGTAACGTATATTTATAAAAAAAAGAAATGGCTTAGCTGTATTAATATGACACTATCACAGCTAGAGAAACTGTGGAATCTCCCTCCTTGGAGATTTTCAAAAATCACCTGGACAAGCCCTGAGCAACCTGCTCTAGCCTTGATTATAGCGCTGCTTTGAGCATGAGGTTGAGCCAACATTATATAAACCTAAAATACAAAAGAACTGAAATAATCTAATTCTTTAAGTTTTGAAATACAACAGCTCGCCATAAAATATTTCATTATTATTGAAATAATTTGATGGATTGAAGTGAAAAGTAGTAATATCATTTTACACATTTCAAAAACGGAACTCACTGTTCTCTTTGACAGAAAATATTTAATACAAAACCCTCTTCTAAACCACATCTTCTAATTTTCTACTTTTTCTATACCAGACCTCAGAAAGTTATTTTTATATAGTTTGTTCGCTTTCTTTCCTGAGCCTTATGTCTCTAATTCACAGACTTTTAATCATGTTGAATTTGATTCAATATTATGCAAGCCATGTTGCAATATACATATTTTATTTTTTACTCTTAAAAGTAAATAAATTTTATTCTTTTCCATGCAAATGGAATTATACATGAATTATACATTTCCCACTGTATTTCTTCTTTATGGAAAAACTTCTATAAAAAAGATTTAATTCCTAAGAATATCTTGTCTCCACTGCATTAAAGAAAAGCCACTATTGGTTTAGGTAATAGAATCCACAGCACTGAATTTAAGTGTATTCCCCATAGAAATAATTTGCTTTCACTGTACTGAAGGAAAAACAAAAGCGTCAAGCCCATTTACTGCCAAGACTGTTTGTGATCTCCAAGGACCCTTCTCTTTTTTTATTAATAATTTTCAAACTCAGTCAAAGATTACAACTTCCCATTGGTGTTGCTTGGTAAATTAGGCATTATTTTTCTTTTTAGAAAATTCAGAATATTTTCATGAATGTTAAAGCATCTCATATCCATAAGAAAGTATGTGACCAATAAAGCTGGTCGAAGAACATAAACAAATTGGGTAGATGAATCCTATGTAATCCCTACTGATGGAGAAAAGAAGAGTGGATTTTTAAAATCTGAAGTTCATTTTATATTGCTTTTTAGCTGTGTATGTCATGTGAGACTGCCTGAATACAGCCTCAAATGAAGTATTTGTATTATACCTGACTTCTTACACAACTTTATGTAAATGTTGAATGATACATCTCTTTTCATTAATTTACTTGTTTACTTTAATTCTTTTACTGAAAGCACATCAGTGTGTCTATAAGACCTGCTGGTGAGCAACACCCAAGGGTATTTTTCTAGGATATGGTATAATCTTTGTAATACTGACATTGTTTTTCATTATGTGAGGTTTTATTATTATTTATGTTCAGATAAGGGTATTTTGTTTTATGTAGCAAATAGCTTCTCCAACCATTTGTCTTTTAATTGAAATATTCACCAAAAAACACTAATAACCACGTCAATGAGGTCAATAAACCTAACACAAGTGAAGGGAAGGAGGCAGCTGCAGTCTCTCCTTTTGCCTTGCAGTGAGCCTGTAACTGCCATTGGGGAGTGCTTCTCCTTAACTTCCTGGCTGAGAAGGTAACTCAAAATCGACATGGTCTTTGAAGTGTGATGGTATCTACAGAGCCTGCTCATAGACCAACAAATTCCCTTGTTGCAGGAGAAAAGCATGGCAGAAAAGCAAAGTGAACGCTAACCCCAAAGAATGAGGAGCCTTTAATATGTTCTGTGAATTATACAAATGTAAAAAATTTCCCATAGCATGAGAGATTTGAAAGGAACAGATGCTGTTGCAGGATACCCGTGGTACCTATGGTGAAAGACATAAATATTACAGTTGGTTAATTCACCTAGTGGCAGGACTGTAAATATTTTAGTGACAGCCTGTGCCCAAAGGAAACAGCAGCCATCAGAGGAGGTTGGTTATTGCTGCAGCAAAAAGCTATTACAACAGCTGGTTCCCCATACAGTGGGAACATATGTGCCCATACTTAGACAGTGAGAAGCTTGGGGTAACAGTTTGTAGCTCTGTTCATGTCTTCCTGCTAAATTCTTGAGCCCGAAGCTTTTATTGGCTACGTCTCCATTGCTTTTTAGGGCCCTCTCAAGAGCTGCCACAGTCATAGAGGCCCAAGATGGGGCGTGCATCTCCAGGACACCCACATGCATCTACCTGGCATGCAGGACTGGCTGCCCCTCAGTGTCGCCTACCCTATGCAGCTTTGGTGCCCGCTCTAATAAGGTCCATCCAGCAGCCACAATATCCTTCCAGTGTCTGAAATGGGCTGATCTCCAGACCCACTATTAACCACTCATTATATAAGCACTCAGACACTATTCTAAGCAAGATGTTACCAGAGGGATAAGGAAAGAAAGTTAAAAAATTACCAGGAATGTTTTAGGCAGGGAAGACCGTGTCATCTTCCACACCATGCCACAATGCTTGATACCAGAATGGAGGACAGAAATGTTTGGTCTGGAACTGATGATGATCATAGGTTGTTGATATACAGTAAATATCAACTACTCCATCTCTGCATATGAAGCCTGTGTATTTTGAATTTCCTTTAGAATCTTTGCATTCACTGGTACTTTCTTCCAGTCACACAAACTGAGTTTGAGAATAACCACCTCCCTTGCTGTCAGTACTGTTTGCCATAGCTGCCTAGTGCATATGGTCTGACAACCATGAAACCAACATGCTCTTCAACTTTATGGTCATCTCTCAGTGGGTTTAGGCAGCTCAAGATTTGTTGGTGCTGCCTTCAAGATTACTTTCACATTACAGTGGATGACATCCATGGGAGAGTCACTCTGGAAGCCTGTCTTCTAGATCAGCTCTAACTTTGTGTATGCTGTTAGTTAGCATGTTTGCATATATTTATATATTTGTAAATACAGTACTCATATTCATATATGTACTGAGTACATATTCAGTACTCATATATGATGATCCCATTTGCCTTTGTTCCATTTCCAAGTAGTTCCCCAGGGCTTGTTAAAGTCTGGCTATCAGATTCATCTGCACATAATACTAAACACCCTGCATTCTCTTAAAAATGTTAACTGATGGTTGGATTTTTTTATAGCAACAGGATGATTGACTGCATATACGAGAGAGAGTCAGAAGCTAATGTGAACCTGCTGTTTCACTTGCTGGCTGTCATAATGCCTACTCATAAGAACAGAGACCCCAGAGGTTATCTTTCCTTGTGCCTCTTGCAGAGAACTTTAAATAATAAGGAAAAAAAACCTAACTAACCAACCAACCAAAACAAACAGGAGCAAAGATGCAAAGATAAATTAGACTGAGGAAAAAACAAGAGGAAAGACAGGTGAGAGAGCAAGAAAGAAGCACAGAAGGAAAATAGCAATGTCAAGTTGTTAAAATGCAAAAAAAAAAAAAAAAAAAATAAAGACTTGTGTAAAGCATATGCATAAAGGTTCTGAATTAGGTTTATCAGATCAATGTTTATATAGTTTTTGTTTTAATGTTGGTTGCTCAACTTTGAAACCCCTGTGTTTGATGTTTAACCTTACCTTTCTTTTAATCTTATAAGGACGCATACCATACAAACTCCGTGGTAGCCAACAAAAAGTCTTAGTGAATTTCTGAACTGAATGTTCCTGCAGTCATGAATGGTCCTCTTAATGTAGTTTCTCATTCAAGATGTTAAACTTTTTGGCTGATGCTTACGGAATTAAATAAAAAGGTGGAACATGTTAATTATAGAGCTATCTGAGGACTTGCTGACTTGGTCCATCTTTTGGCTAAGGTTTTTCAGTAGAATACAATGAAGTATAAGAACAAATGCCTTCTTTTGGCTTTTGGATGAGATAAACTCATTTATTTCATTTCACAAATACCATCTCAGTTGGTATAATAGTACCAAACTTTTATCATTAAAAAATAGTTTCTTTTTTTTGAAAATATGTCTCTTCAGCTTTTATCTTTCAACAGATGCCTATTATCCAGTCACAACGTTCAATTTCATTAACATTATCCCCTAAATTGAATCATAAATGTAGGAGAGATCTGTAATATAACAGGCAAATTGGGTGTTCCTCTGAATGAAGCAGAATTTCAGTTCCTGTCTTTGCTGACTGTTTTATTCATTAAAAAGAAAATGCAGATCACATATGAACATGGGCAATTTTTCTTGTGAAAGGTACTGAGCATCACATGTTTCTGTGATCATCTGGATGCTTTTTATTTGGGATAGCTCATTCCTACTTATTGCACTAGACTGTTGAGCAGACTCTCTTGGTCCCTACTTCATTTCAATCCAGTACAGGTCAAATCATATGGTCATGGTGATAACAAAACTACAGCCTAAAATCACAGTGTCTGATAGGGTTTATCCTTGGTTCATACTGAACCCAGTGCTTTGACAGGACAGCCCTGGGCATCTGAATTATCTTTTGCGACTCAGACTCAACTAAGGAAGATAACCATTGTCTATCTGTCTGTGTGGCTCAGATACTTAAATTAAGGAACACTATAGCCCATGAACTTGTGAACACATGCTACAGAATGTTTTACAGTTCCTCATTATGCTCCTTCCTAATGATATTATGCAAATATCTCTCCTTTTCCTCACAATCACCTCCATGGCTTTCTTCATTCCTTGCCAACACTAGCTCTGAGAGGCATGCTTGGAGTTACATAGTATTACTCTTTCATTAGGCCTTTGAATAAGAACTACAAAGCTCTACCTTACCTTACAAATTCACGTTGCTTTGTTGGTAACATTGCTACAAGACTTGAGGTAGGCCTCTGTATTTGCTATTGTGCTGGCAAGCGGTCTGACATTCACAGCTGTTTAATGCACTCAGAGTAAAGTGCATAAGGAAATCTGGCTGCTCAGTTTTTACCTGCTTCTGACGAGAAAATAAGTAAGGAATGAGGCTGTTTCCTTTGTTATAACATTCCCAGAAGCATTTTGTAGCAGCTGAGATAGGAATAAACACATTCTAGAAATTATACAACTGCAGAACTAATTTGTAAATGCATTAAAATTGTTTTCTTCTGGGGAGAGGTGCCGTTGAGATCTGCAAGACTCGCCTCCCTGGAAATGAAGGCACAGCAAGGGCTGAATAATATATGCTGACCAGAGATTTTGACTAGGTTGAATGGTGTCATTAAAGAGACCAAAAAGGGGAAGTATTGTGGGTGGAACATTATTTTTGATGTTTGTGAAACACAGAATTTTAGTCTAGATTCTGAAGTATAATTTTTACATGCATGCATACATAAAACCAGAAGCTGGATATGAAAAGTGGTTTCACTAAAGATATACCAATTTACTAATTTGAACATGAAGAACTACTGTGTGCCAAAATGGCTAGCAAGAAGCCATGCTTACAAAAAGTATTAACTTACAGGTAGTATAGGAAGCTGTTAATTTTTGTATGAATTTTTATAAAGGGAAATATTGGCTAATCTGTAACATACAGTGACTATCCTTCCTTTTTTTTCTCCCAACAGAGCTGCTTTGGCTCAGGAGTCCATCAGGCTGGAGACACCAACCTGCAGATGTATGGCTTGTCCTCTTATATGTTACAATGCACAGGTCTTTGCAAGCACAAATAACAAGGTAAATATGCTCCAGGGCATCTCTTAACCTCCATTTTAAATTCAACCTTCTTTTCTGCTATGGGAACCACTCAGGGAAAACCAGGAGGTAAGAAGGACGTGAAAGGGGAGCACAGACTTTTTTCCCCCATGCAAAAGAAAGAAGAAGCTGTGTGTAGTTACGATGTCTCCTCTGTGCTTAAGTTACAGCTGTTGTTTTCTCACAGTCCACACTCCAGGGACTGACCTGCAGCACTTTCCAATGAGGAATCTCCACGGCTAGCACCACTCCCTTCAGCAAGCGCTGCAGTATGATCTCTTCCAAAGCCCGAGAAGCTCACCCTCTTATAAGGGAACTTTGGCTGGCAGAGTTAGCAGGTGAGATGGTTGCAGGACTGACACCAGGAATTTTTTTTTAGATTTTTGTGGAGCACCAGGTTAGGATGAGAGCACTCTGTCCATGGTGAATGTCATTATTCTTCAATATTTTTCAAAAAGGTCCTTGGCCTTTCTTTAAAACAGAATCATTTTGGCAGGTGGAAAAATGCAGTTATATTTTTATTACACATAAAAAATATACCTACTTTATATTATCTCCTGTTCCAGACTAGGCCCGGAGCTCTGCTGGGGATTAAAATTGCATCCACAGGAGAGATTTTTTTTTTTTTGAGTCAAGGAGACTTATCTACAATTTAATATCACTCTTCAGTGAGACAAACTGTACCAAAAATCCAAACATGCTTTCCAATCTGAAAAAAAAACGTACCTCAGAATTAAAAGAGCTTTAGTCTTATTTAGCTAGTCCGCACAAACTATATTTTAATACGTTTCAAAGCTGACTAAGGTTGCATGTATAGGGGTGGAATTGCTCCTGCTCAGAATTCATCATAGGCTTGGGGCTTCTGTTACTGCATTTGTAGACATATTGACTCCAGGCCTGTTCACATGGATGATAAAATGCCTAAATGTTTTCAGCAGGAGCAGGATGAGACCATCTGTAAAAGCTAGACAGCTAAAAGCATATCCTCCAGCGCCTCCTCCCCTCCTCAAAAAAAAAGAAGTTGTACCATGCAAAGTGTCACAATACAAAATAATGTTTTCGATACCCATCATTGTGACGGCCCCTGAAAATATAAATGATGATGTGACAAAGGTGCACTAACCCTTTCAGCTTGTGTTGCTATAAAGCAAAACAACACTCCAAAGCTTTAGCTGAAACAAAATTCCAAAATCCCAACATATCCTACCAATGTTTCTAAAAATGGTTGTTCAAGCTATGTTCCATACCATGACTTCAAATTAAACTATATGGTCCTTTATAGGAAATGAGAAACTTCTGGGATGAATGAAGCTTGGAAATGGAAATCATGATTTCCAAAAGTGGGTTTCTCTAGACAAAACCTTGGGATAATTGGTACGCCCATCGTACAGCCCACTGGATACCTACAATACTGTACTGTAAATTCTGGCTTCCTCATAAAGGTCTTCTGTTTTGCAAAGAAGGGCTCAGTATGTGGACTGATGGCTTGATTTTTTTTCCATTTTGACATTTGTTAAAAACGAGCTATGACATAACCAGTCACAGAAACTTTGTAGGTATTGTTTGGAAAATCACTGGAATTTCCAGCCTGCAGTTCACACCTTTCACCAGGGTCGACACTAACCATGCCTGTGAGGGAATATAGCAGAAAGTGGTGCTTTTGTGGTAGAGGACCCAAAGTTTTGTCCAGCTTCAGGTCAAAATTGTTACTATATTTGGCTGTCTAATAAATAGTAATAACAAAACTGATGCAGAATTACAGGGCGGCAGGGGAGGGTAAATCAACAAATAGGAATTTAAATGGTGCAAATGGTACGTTAGCTTGCTCTCCACGGCAAACTTTAAAAGCATACCTGAAGGTTCATGGAAGTTAAGGGAAGAACATTTCTCCTTCTATTACCTTGAATTCAGTGGGATTTGAATCAGAGCCAGATCCATGAACCTAGGTGGTCTTCTCCTGTTTCATTCCTGAAATTCCCAAATAAATATGTGGGCAGACCTGCCTCAGTGGGGTGACTGGGTCCAGACAGTGCTAAGCCAAGCTACCTCAGCCCTGCTCTGCTTGGTGCTGACCTGGAGGCCATCACAAAGCTCATGGCTCGTTTCAGCAGAGGAGGGAGTAAGAGAGGTAGCATTAACCACTTTAATATGTCAGGTAATGTGAGCCACAGCAGGCTCAAAGCCACAAGCCAGTGGCGGTTCAAAGTGTCAGCTACTACTATTCCTACAAAGCTACTACTGACTTTGTGTGCATTTGTGGGGCAGACAGCTTGCTGCCTGGAGTGAAGGTGTATACTAATAAAAATGCACTCTAATTCTCCTTCTTTGGCACACAGGGAGCATAGCCACCTAACTCAATGCTGGGAAGTCTACTACCAGGCTCATAAAATTATTAATTTAAGTTATTATTTTAATTTAAATTATTAAAATGTTGCAACACTTGATGAAACATTGGAGATTTGGCCCTTCATTTCTGCATGTCAACAATGCTGACATCTGTGTGTGAGTAGTAATAACTCTTAAAATAGCATTTTATGCATTTTAGTAATCTACAAACACTCAGGCAATACTACAGGAATGAAAATGAATATTCAGTAGTGCTGAGTGATAGGATTTTTCTTTTACACAAGACTGAAGCAAAGAAAGAAAAGAATAAAATGATCACAATATCCTCCAGGACCGTGTCACTTTTAACTGTTCAGAGAGGATGGAAGTGGACTTCCTGGAGCTGTTGAGGTCTTTCTCCTCTTAGGTTTTCTTATTCCAAGCTAATCTCATTTAGCAGACACAAGATGGGAAATGAGGAGGTGGGATGTCTCTGGAAGATAGCCATGCTATGGTGAAGGCCCCCGGTACACAGAGGCCCTGAGGAGGTTGACCCCTTATTTTAGCATTCTCTCAAGCCCTCTAGCCCAGGATAACTTCATCTTGAGACCCACTAACACCCCTCATGCATACACTCATGCATACATGCACGTACTCACGACAACCCAGCAACACGAGACAAGCTCTGGAAAGAAAAACAAGATTTCAGAGGACAAATGTAGGAGGTCCACTGAGCCCAATAGTGCTGAGCAGACCTGGACTCCACACAGTGGCTGGGTGCACAGCACCTAAGCAGTATCTGAGATAACACTGATATCAAAGAAATTTGGAATCACTTGGTGGTGCCTACAGTTAAATTTTTGACACAACAGTGATATGAAGATAATGCATACACAGGGTGAAGGATAGGCCAAAAGTAGTATACAACACAAGCAGAAGAAGATACACTTAGACTTTTTGATCTACCTTGCATCTTATGAATGTTACTCTATGCAGTTGGGGGCCACTGTTAACAGTGAAAGTATATTCATTTTTCGTGATACCCATTCACCATTTCATGTCACACTGTGATATCCTTACAGAATATTATCCATAATCTCATGAAAAAAAAATTTATATCATTGCTATATTCTAAAAATGTAGAAAGATGGTTCAAAATATCATGACCTTAATGCTCTTCACCTTTTACGAACTGCTCACTGAGGTTGTAAATGCTTTGGGATGTGAGCCTTCTTGTAGAACACCTTCTGAATTTCTTATGGTTACAGCTGATAGAGTGTTGAACTTTTTTTCTTGCTTAGGTGAACCTTTCTACCATCTATAAATTTCTCTAGCCTCAGGGCTACTCTAATTTCCAGCTGGCTGCTCATGACCTCAAAGGCCTGTTCTTGCTGTTGGGCTTTGCTGGAGACAGTACATCCACACCCTGTGCTTCAGACGGAGAGCTTGGGTGGCTTAGGAATTAATGTGATGGCTCTGTAAGGTATGTACATTACTCAGTCTTTATAAAACATAGGGTAATCATGCTATACGGCACTGTTCTGTGAGGATAAAATCTTGAACGTTAGTGTAAAGCAGATGCTCTGCTACTGTGGCCCTCGGGCTAGGAAGGTAGGGAGAAAACGGCAGAAGCTTTGCTAGCGCTCAAAGCTGGTCTCCGCGAGTTGTTTACTTACAGACTGAGAATAGCGCACAGCAGTAGGAAACAGATTTGTTTTTTAAAATCAGAAAGAGATCCCGTGGCAAGCCTGTGTGACCCCTCCACGAGGTGAAGTTTCCTCACTCCGTGCCACGTGGCTTCGCAGGTTCACAACAGACTGCGGCTGACTCATTGTCTGGGAATTTGGAGTAGACATGGCCTTTGTAAAAAGCAGTGCTAAAAACTTGCTGTACAAGATAAACAAGGAAAACATGCTACTTGGCACAAATATGGTTCAGATGTTGACCATTGTGTTCTTTTGGAGTTAATCATTGTGGGCCAGGCTGACGTTTGCTGTGAAAGGTGTACTGTAGCTGCTTGCTTCATGCTGAGGAAGCAGGTGCAGCAAAAGCTCATTGTTATAATGGTGTTTTGTAAATTGAGAAACTTCTTTTTTTTTTTTTTTCCCCTCAGGGGTGCAAGGGCAATGTGCAGGTGGTACAGCCAGAGGTGGGAAGGGCAGCAGCAAGCGTGTGTGGCCACCTCACCTAGACAGCCTACATTTCCCCTTGCATGGCCTGTCTCAGCACTGTCCTTGAGGGTGACCTTGATCACCTCTGGCGGGAAGGGCCTTCCACAGAGCCAAGTCTTGTTTTGGCCAGCCTAGGGTGACCATCCCAATGATTAGTCATTTCTCCAATTACGGGTTAACCAGCTGGGGAGTATCTTGAAAGCTACCCCTAGAAGACACGCAGAAGGAGGAAGCCTCGGGTGCTGTCTGGGCAGTAAATCAGTCACAAGGCAGGCTTTGTTCAGCCACGCGAGCAGGAGGTGTGCTCCTTGCAGAAGCTCCATATGTACACCTGTCATCAGGTGAAGCCTAGCACGGTGACATTTGGGTGCTCTGACCTGGGAGACAGACTTTGTGTCGTTTCTCCTCCTTCTCCCCCTCTATTCCTCACTCTGTTCACACAGCCACAGTTTCTCAGTTGGGTAAATAATCACAGTCAACTGATTAGACTCAAGTTTCTTGTTTGCTTTTTTCTGCACCGCTGTCCGTATGAGAGGGCTCGTCAAGAGAAAACATTCCGCTTGAGGATCACTGCTTTGGATCCAGCTCTGTAGGGGCTGAAGGTGGTCACAACCAGACAGTGGCTCTTTGGCCTACCTGAAGTAGGTATGCTTGCATTTCCTTCTGCTTCCTAAGGGACAAATGGGTGAGATATGCTAATCGTTGCTGCCTCTGCTAACTTGGCTGGCCGTAGAGAATGCAGACAGGGCTGAACCAGTCACAGGAGGAATCACACAGGAATAAAAGGGCAGGACTTAGGTAGATGTAACCATTCTCATATATAGGATCCTGACTAGCAGTTCAGGTCCTATTCAGTAGCTACAAGAACGGCTTAATTCCCCAAAGCTATCGGCTTCACAGTTCAGTGGAATAATAATCTTTCAAGGTGGAGAAAGCAACACAGTGAGGTAGTTTTTAAGTCTTAAATGGATTTTTAGCACTTAAGTAATTTGCTACTTTGGTTTCTTTGTCCTTGCTTCCTTGCCATGAAAGATAATAAAATGAGTGTGCCTCTGTATGCTTGTGTATATGGTATTTATACATATACGTATATATATGCATACACATATATCTACATATGTAGAGAAATATAAATATTTTGTACTTTTATATATAATATATATAGCATATAATTATTCATTTTTGTGGTGTTTGTAAAAAACAAACACAACTAGAGTAAAAAAGTTTATATCAACTTCAAAAACTCTGGGGATTAAGATTCCGAAAATACTGCATTTGAAGGGTAATTCTGTTTGACAAGTCTCCTTGTAGTAGGTCACAAAAAGGCAGTGATATGGAGAAAACATTTATTTTGACTTTGTGGCTTCACAGAAGTGTGGAATAGTGCATTGCCATAGTTGTGCTGGCAGAGAAGAAAAGTGGTAAAATTATGAACAGTCATGAAAAATATGAATATCATTGCTCAGAAGTGGCTGGCAATGGTATCCTAAAAAAATTGTATTGAGTAGACCTGCAGAACTTTACTGTTGTCTTTGGTGGAAGAGGGCATGGATCTCTTTCTGCCTAATTACTTATTTTACTGGTCCAAATATCTCTACTCCCAGTTCACTTCCCTTTTTTGAGTGTTTATGTGATGTTCTTTGGAGACTTTTAGGTGGTCCCCGAAGTGAATGATAGTGATGACCTTCTCATACCTACCAGGACTTCAGAACTATTGACTGTTGAGTAATACAGACAACCCAATTAAGGATTTGGAAATCAAGGCAAAGCCTTGTCATATGAAACATTAAACCTTGTCATGCATAACAGCCTTAATGGTTGTACAAGGCTAAACTATTATGGCCTTTTAAGAATCTCTCCACTATTTGCTGTCCGAATGCAAGAGAGGGAAGATTATCACCTCAGTGAAAATAAAGCTTTTTTTTTTTTCTATTTGTTATTTATTAAGAAGTTTCAGGAATATAATCTCTGTAGATACAGCAGATAGTAGATGCTATACAAGAACAAAATGCTTTCTAGGCTCTTGTGTCCATTTTGAATATTGAACTACCTGGAAGACTTCGAGTTGGACTAAGATCCAGTGTGAAGGCCAATGTGAAGGTAGCTAAGGCTGCAAATAGTCTACAGAGAGTGAAGAGATAGTGGCACCAAAGGAGAAGCCAAACAGCTATAATGGATGTGGTGGTTCTGATGGGGAGATGGGGCAGGAGGATTAGGGAGCTCCAGAAGCAGGGATTTCAGGAATGAGAAAGGGAACTGAGGGCTTGAGAAGTTCAAGTGGAAGACAGAACTAGAAAGGGTAGCTCTGGCTTGGATGGTGAAAAATAGGAGTTAGCTCTGTGGCAGGGACAGCAAAGATATTGAGCATCAAATATTGCAGTATTTCATGCAACTAAATGGAAAATGAAAAAGGGTACAATTTTGGTCAGATCAAAATTTGAAATTTGATTTGCTAAGTTCCAGCATCTCCATCCATTTTTACTACTTTGTGGATGATGTGGAGTCCTTCAGGATTTGTCTCTTTACAAACAATGTTTTTTTTTTTTTTTTGGTGTGGAGTGAAAGTCAATAGCTTCATTTTCCAGTAGTCTAAAAAAAGATCTGAAGTAAGACAAACTCAGAAGTGTCAGATGAGACTTGTTCAGTGAAGTAAGTTAAGCTTGCCTTTTGGTTTCAATGCAAAGCCATGAAGTGATTGGAATTTTATTGGGAAGTGTCCTAAATTTACTTTAAAAGGTAGTATGCCTTATTAGCTGGTTAGGATCACTCAAAGGCTTTTTTTAAAATAAGATTTGCTTAAAAGTAGAGAAGGCAGAAGTGTTGAATTCTATGTCTTTATGTCCAAACAAAAGATAAAGTCTGGTGAGGTAGAAATTGTGTTTTAAAATGTGTATAAGCTTTAAAATAGACTCATCCTGCTTTTTTGCAGGGCGGGTAGCTAATGTTTCGTCTGAAGTTCTGCAGCATGGACTAAGGAAAACAGACTCCCTGTTTTCATCCTGATGTTCTGCAGTTGTTCTTTCTACCTTCCTTAACAGATATTGCACAACCTTCTGAGGGCAATTTTATCCCTATGCTTGATAAAGAAACATCTGAAGAGAATGAACTTGTAATAGAGAAGAGAGTAGGGTGTAAACATATATCTGCTGATACAATCCAGAGACAGAACTGGCGTAGGAAATATCTGACAGAACTGGCGTAGGAAAGATCAAAATCAAGACTCCATGCTTCAGAAGACTGGGAGGTTCAGAAACAAAGTTCTAGTTTTGGTCCTTCTCAATTTAAAGATTAATAACAGCTAGGTGAGCTTGTCTAGTATGTCCTTTAAACTGAAAAAAAACAATCTAGATATTTTTAACTGATATTGCTCTGGTGCCCTTTTAATATGGAAACAGTAAGAAAAGATGTCTGTAACAAAATGCAAAATCCAGATCACACACAACCCAATGCATGAATGAGCAGTGCAGGAAAAGGATGGCATTTTTAGCTCTGCACATGCCCAAATACTGTACCTCCTTTGGGATTCACTGATGGACCATCAGCTGGTCAGACAGCTAAAGGGAGGAAGAATTAATACTGAGACCACCTTCAGCAGAGCCTCCAGTGCGTGGTATCACAGCCAGTGCCTGGTATTTTTTCCCCCTTTGAGTGGGAGGGAACACGTGACTTCGTAAACTCCCTATCCTTTTCCTGAAAAAGAAAATCTGTTTGATACTGTGCTTGTGACACTTAGTTTAACCTCGTGCACTTGAGAGAGGCTCAGTTAAAGTATCTAATTTCGCAGCAGGCATATCTCATCTTATTCCTGGTAAGCTTACCAGGATATTCCTTGGTATTGCTGATTTTGAGATTGAAAATCTAAGAACCTTCTCCTCAAATAGTCATCAAAACTCTCTCTTATTTAATGTTGGGATAATTTCCTTTGTAATACAAGAAATGATCCCATTATATTTTTCTAAATGCATATGCTTTAAATGGGGTTACTGCAACTTATTAGTCATTTTTAAACAGTTTACCCTTGAATTGTGTTGTTCCTGTTTATACTGCATTATTACAAATACTGTCACTTCCATAACCTCGTAAGCTGCCCTGCCAGTGCTATTACATTATAGATTTTTTTTTTCTATACATTATAGATTTTTTTTTTTTTTTTTGTATTTTGTGTGTGCACTGTCTGGATGCTTCTAACATTTTAGAGCATATTAACTAAAGAATCAAAAGAACTAGTATTAGCAATATTGCACAGCTGTCCTCCAAAGCAAGCTGACAATGAGAGAAAATAAGGCACTGGTACACACTGACAAGCAATCTATGGATTCATTTAGAAGCCTTTACAAGGAAAACAAATCCATAAGCTCCACAGCAAATTCTGAGACAAAGACAGGATGTAAATTCCTGCTTGGTACTTGTTTCCGATGAGCTAAATCAGATTGCTGCTAACGGAATTTCCTTCATAGGAGATATGGAAAAGTGTGCAATTACTTCGGACACTTCAGTTTAAAGTGGTACTGACCGCAAGTGGTACTATGAAATAATTGTCTGACTGAAATTCAGCGTAAGTCAAAAAGCTAAACTCATGCTCCAGACATACTTGTTTGCTAATAGCGAAGTGCTCCGGAAATTTAGAGGAGCCCTTTAAATTTGAAAGCGTATTCACAGACATATATTCACATCCTTCTTAAGCACTCTAACTTACTTGAGCTGCACTATATCCAGACAACTCACCTCAAATGCTGCTTGAGGGCTATAAAATCTGTCCCCCTCTGAACTTAGCGGAAAAATTAGACCTGAACTCAAACACAAACTCCAACAACAAAAATAAATGCTCACTTCTAGTCATTAATAATACACTTGTTTTTATAGAAATGTCTCTTTGGCATATATGATATATAATGAAACATGATAGGGAACATCTACTGGAGGGTTACTTATAATGCTACAGATCTGTTTTTCCTCATCTTACCTTTTGCTGCATCATCTCCACAGTGCTTGGCATAGAATACTCAATTGCCCTTAAAAAGTATGATACAACTACAGCTATATGGAAGTGCTAAGAGCATAGAAGTAAATGAAATGTTAATCACACAAAAATGATTACAATTTGATAATATACAAAATGAATCCCTCTCCCTTGAAATTAAGTCAAAATTATTTAAAATCTCAATATGCAATCACAATCAAAACAACTTTATAAAATGATATTTTAATTTAAATTGCTTAAATGGAATGCTTTAGTGTATTCGATTGGCAGATAGGCATAGTCCCAGTACTTGTATAATAAGCTACTTTAGTTAGATAGCAATTAACTTTTTAAATTTAGTGAGTATTACAAATTGCCAATTACTTTCTGGGAAAGAAAAAAGTGTCTAGAGAGGAGATCAGGTACTTTTGGCTGAGTATAAGAAAAATGCAGTAGTATTAACTAATCCTGGAAGGTTTTCTGTATTCAGAGTCTGATAAAGCTAATGCTTTAAAATATTAGTGATAGTCTATTGCTTCCTATTAGTTTTATAACAGGGCTTAAATCCCATGCTGAATTATGGATAAACTTTGGATAGCGTCTGCAAGCTGCTATGTAAGAAATGTAGAAAATAGGGCCCTATTGATTACCAGTCCAAAAGGGAACCAAAAGCAAGGGCATATGATTTAAAAAATACAGAGATTTTTTAGAAGTAGCTTGAGAGCATTAGGAAGGTGCCATCCACCTTTAGTGACATCTATGTACCTAAATCTCCTTCTCTCCTTTGAAAACCTTGGCTTTGGTTCTTGGTTTCTGATGAAAGAGTGGGACGTGCTCCAGCTGGAAGATGGAGAGAGAGACTTACAGTAGAAGATCATCTCACAAGGGCTCTTAAAGATAACAAAGAGATCCCTCAAAACTTAGTGGACTTCTTTCTTGACACTCTGTAAATCTCACAGGACCCGAGAATGTGGGTTTAAACCTATATTCTATCCCCATTTTGAAGGACCATCAACCTGAGTCCTAGTTCATAGGAACAGTAAGATATCTAGAAACAATCACAAAGTGGCTATTTGATGCTCATGGGTAGGGACGAAGAGAGCATGGCTATGTAGGCTTCATTTCCTTAGAAAGCCAAACAAAAAGTTTGGAGAGTGTTTACTAATATGAACATTTTCAAAATAAAGATAATTTCCTTGTCATGTGGTTCTCTGTTAGCAGCTGATGTGGAGACCACAGGCCCAGGAAGTCTGGCTTCCTTCTTTTATATCTACCTTGTTGCTCAAAATACTGAATTTCTATCTTGCCACCTTACAATTTGCATTCCCATACACATTGAAGTTGGCTACCTGCTAAAAGTCTTATTTATCCAAGCACTCATTAATCTGATAAGCAGTAGAATAAGTAAGTATTCTCACTTACGCAAGACTGTTAAGCTGGTGAGCTAAAAGCATTTTGCATACATTAACACTTCATATATAAGGATGGGGAAAGAGTAGTCAGAGGGTTATAACAAGCAGGCCAGCAGCAGGAAGGCGAGGGAGTGCATATGCAGCAAGGGGAGAGGGCAGAGGCAGGACATGGGATGAAAACCTGGAGCAGAGGGAAAGGAGATCCAGAAAAAGAGCAGCGTGGCATGAAGTCACCACTGTAAAACTACAGTGAGGCAGCAGCTGTATATAGGTGTCATATACCATAAGGTAAAGCCACATACTGTAAGAGGACAGATGAGGAAAGACGCAGCCTCCAGGATTCACGTGGCATAGCTAAGAGTTTGCTTGAGTCCCACAAGGAATCCCAGCAATGTAAAGTAGAATATCCGGCATTTTGCTCTTTTCTTTCTCTCTGTGTCTTGAATATTTATGCAAGCTTCTGAATAGAGTGCAAACAAAACACTGGATTGTTAGCATATTTTTGGAGCAAACATTTCTTTTTGAAGCAGAGGACAAAAGTCAGTGCTGCTCATGGAAGTCAAAGAAAATTGATGAGAAAAAAATGACTTTTTTTCCCTCTCTATATAACTAATTACACACAGAGTATTACAAATGGAGGCATGTTAATATAAACACTTTCTTACTATTTTTTATTACTATTACTATTTTATTACTATTACTAAAATAAAATATTACTACTTTTTTTTTCCATGAGGGAAATATCTACTCTGTTTTCTGATTCATCAGAGACACAGTTGAATGATCTGCCCTATGAAAGTGTAATTTTCATAATTTCAAGAAGAAAAGATATGTCTATGCCAAAAGGCTGAAATTGGGTTTATTGTCTAGTGTAAGTAACTTTTTAAAAACGGTCTTTTTTTTTTTTTTTTTTTGGATTTTAATATCATTTGAAATTGCATATAAATTCACTTCATAAATAGAGTGATGTCAGGATCCGTGTGAATACATCCATCCAAATGGAGGCACAAAAGAAGAGGAATGATAACTAGGAATGTGTATCAGCTATCTTCATATTTTCTGAGCAAACTGTGTGCTCAGCTGTCTTTGTGGGATGCAATTGTAGAGTTTAGTTAGGCCACATTCTGTGGAGGAGGCACTGGCAATGCAGATCATATAACATCAATTTTCAGTTATTCCAGGATAAACTATTTGTCCGTTTGGGTCCCTGTGCATGCTGTTTTTATGGTTCTGCGTTATAAAAATAGGTGATGCTTCTGCCGCAAGTGCAGCATGTGTGGCTCTTGCTACGTGCCATTCAGAGCAGTGGTACTTCAGGGATGAAAACAGGTGTTTCTAGCACACTTCTAGGGCTCACAGCTCTTTCAATAGATCCTGTGCTACTCCTCTCTGTCTTCACCTGTGCTGGAAATGCTGCATGCTGCTAGTGATCAGGTGTATGCTTCACTTTGTTTAGTGGTGACTGCCCTTCCCCGGGCAAGTCCTCTGTTCCCTTGCAGCTGACAATGGGAATGTTGAAGTAACTGTTGAGGAACTACAATAGTTTTATGAATATGCTGTGCAAACAAGTGAGATGATAGGAAACGTAGCCCCACCAAGGTCCCGCCTAGTGAAGGGAAACTTGCTCGCTCGCTCGCCTTCTTTCTTTCAGAGTATGGAGATTCAGTGAGACACGCAGTTGAGTTAAAGGTCAAAATGGAATTCTTTCCCACCCTTCTTCATTTTTCCAAGCAAACATTTCATTGGCTCTCATACAGTAAAGAGAAAGAGAGCAAGAGGAAAAAAAAAAAAAGGAACTTGTACCCTGACTAGACTAATGTTATCGCTGTCATAAATATTCCTATCATTTTTAGCTTTACTTTTTAAAGAAAAAAAAAAACACTCAAAACACTATGTTAACTGTCGCTGAATTTATACTAGTTATGTGACAGAGACAGCCAGGACTGACTTGTCTTCTGAGAGGGATATGACAGAATTTGCACTGCCTTAGACACCTTGCAATTCCATTGAAACTAGTGCACGTGCCCATATGTGGAGGACACAGGCCAGTGAATCACTATCCACTTTCTTTGAACAAATGCATACATACATGCACACATTTTTAATCCTTTGAAGCTTTTATTTCGAGACCTTGCTTAACTTCAAGCAAAACTTCATATTTCAATGTATTTTATCATCATGTCACCACAGCCTTCAGAAAAAGTTCAGGGTCAGTAACACTAGCAGATGGAGTCTGCCTAGGGGCCAGAGATGGGACCATGAACAAAATATTATTCCTGATAAATGGAATCTGCTGCTGCTCCCTCCATTTTTCTGTGAAAGGTTATGAAGCTTTCATAGCTGCACGTGCAAGCTGGTAGAATTAGAGGCCACCTGCTCTGTAAATGATAAGGAGAAGTAAATGAATTTAATCCTGACAGCTCGTTAATCTATTACCTGGCAGCCACTGCACTGAGGCTTGAGCACAATTTACAAAAACTCACATATGGTTGCCTGAAGTCTTATTTAGTAATATCTGTGTAATCTATGAATGAATCAAACCTAGAGTCATATATAATAATCATAATGGGATTTGCTGGAAGGTATTAGCTCTCTCCCTCTGCTAACCCAAGGAAAGGATTTTTCATTATTCTTTCCAACATGGTAGCTATTATTAAATTTAATGCGTGGTAGAAAAATAATATTTTTTCTTGTTCTAACAATTGAAAGCTATAATATGGTTGAAATAGGCAATCCCTTGGTATTTATGGATTACATTTAATTGCATGTAGTGTTACTACAAGGGGGAGATAAACATAATTTTGATCATCTTTTTATATTGTTTGTATTTTTAACTACAAGATGAGATATATGTGTGTATATTATTTATGCAGGTATCTTACGCATGCAAACATAGCATACATATATATATGCATGATTTGCCTATAAGCACCAGCAGTTATTTTATATACACTTGTCATCAAAGCTTTCACTTGAAATCTAAGGTATTTACTTAACGCAATACGTTGCATCTGTAAGTCTTGGAACAGAAAATAAGTACTACTCAGCTTGAGGAAGGGTAAAAAATTCAGATCCTTCCTTTTGACCAAGTCATTATGAAGGAAAAGGTCCTGGAGATGACCAGTGGTGGGAAAAGATTTGCCAGTGAACCTTCTTTGTCCATGCTCCTAGCCAGTGGCTGCAGAGCAGTTCTGGACTGGAAGCTATACAGCTGTTAGGATGGTGTGTAGCTAATGCACCCTGTCTCTCCCCAGACTGGCCAGTTTGGGCACAGTGCTATGCTAATGTTAATGGTGAGACAGGAATGGCCAACCTGTGCCTCTTGGGCTGCCTGCAATTCCTGAGCTGTCAAAATTTATCTCTCATGACAGACCTGTGTCCCCTCACCACCAAAGTGGCTACGCTAACATAGAGCCTCTTGGGTCATGAAGCTTTCTAGATGTTAAAGGCAGGACCTGCAGAAGGTAGCACTGTTGCATTGCCTTGGTGCCCAGTGTTGACAGAGCAGAGGAACATCTGGAGGTCACCTGCTGCGTTCCCTGTGGCAGATATTTGCCTTCTTTCTATGAGTGCTTAGTTATGCTGACCCTTGGTAGAGCCAGAAAAGAAGTCAATTCCTATTGACAGCTTACTTGGATTTGGATTCGGATGTACCTGCCTCTCTTCACCCTTCTTATGGCAAGGTCAGGTGCCATAAGTCAGACAGGGTCAGGCTTTTAGATACCACATGAGGGATTCCTCATGTCAAAACCTCTGTGAGAAGATGAGTCTGAGCCATCTACTTCACCTTGAGCCAAAACTTTCCATGTAGGGCATGCTGGTTGTTCCAGTGCTGAAATACCTGCCTTAGAAAACTGCCAGTATCTTTGTATTCTAAGCATTTTGCCATGTGTGCTTCTATAAATCACCTGTTTTCCAGACCCATAATTTTATAATGGTACATGTCTTATAAAGAAAGGCAGGGAGATAAGTGATGTGTATTGGAACAAAATACATTTGTTTTGGGGGCTACATTAGTAAAATATATCTTTAGGATAAATGCTTTGCAAACACATTAATTCCAATATAGCCTGTGTCAACCAGAATCTTTTGGGGTCACAAAAGGGGTGTAAATTAACAAAGGGATTTTTTCCCCACTATATCTGAACAATCTAAAGCAGTTCTACGTCTGAAAATTTGAGTCACGATGACTTCCTACCTCTGCAAACACAAACAAGAGCAGGTCAGATTGACCCAGTGAAATTCAGTGCTGTGAGGGGTTTTGAAAAGGAAAATGTATAATTACCAAATGCCTGGAGCTCCTTTTGCATTGCTAAGTTGTTAGGTCTCTGTTTCTGCTGCTTATTGCCTGCTATGTGAGAAAAACAGTATTGTTTCACAAGTGCTTACATGCAAAGCGCCTGTAAAACCAACCTTCTCTGCTCTTTGTCTCCATGCCAGAACCAAGATAAATGTTTACCTATTTACAGATCATAGAAATAAGGGATCATCCCTTCCACCATACCCGTGTTGCCCCATGTGACCAGCGGTATGAGAGGATACAGAGCTCTACAGCTGGAGATTACTTAGGCAAATTCCTCTCCCATCTCCCCTTTTCTTGGTTGTGTACCAGAAGCTGGCACCTGCTCTACGCGGTTGGCGCAAGTTTTTGATACCATGTGGCCAGCAGGCAGGGAAATAGAAGTTTGTACTTTGTAGTCAATAACTGCTCATGGCACTGTTCTCTAGTACCAGAAAAAAATGATGCTTCAGAGTGAATTTTACTCAATAGCTCTTCTTCTCCCCTCCTTTCTCTGGCTTGTGTGCTCATTGGCAAAACACAGAAACTGGAAATCAGGGGAAAGAGAAGCAAAATATGCTGCTTCTCCCATCTAATTGCATGGAGGAATGACTCAGACTGGGCTCTGGGTCTGAGCTAATCACCTACTATGGGACTGTAGAGGAATTTTCACATCTTTTGTAACTGGATGTGGCTCTCCACATCCCCCTCCTCTTTTCATTAAAGCAGCAGGTAGGAACAAACATATTAATAGATGCTGGATCTAGGAATGTAATATTCAGTAATTTTATGGAATATATAGTTATTTCACCTTCTGGCCAGAGGCCAGCATAGAACAAAGGACACATGAAATTTCACTGATGAAGTTTGTGATTAAAAGACAAAACAAGTATTCTCCGAGCAGGACCTCCCCTGTGGTATCCTGTGGCCTCCTTGAGAAGGAAGTATGCACCAAGACCCTTCCTGGTAGGGGGTCATTTAATCCTCAAAATGGACATTTTAAAAACTGCAATCTTGGTACTTAATTCCAGCTAGAATGCATGAACATTATTATTTTCATTTGAAAATATTGCTTGATGCAAGCAGGGGGGAAATGCAAAACAAAATATAAATTTGCAGGAAGGCCCCACTGAAATTGTCATATCTTCTACTATAGTATTCATGTCAATCAGTGTATTTTCAGTTTCTCATAGTCCCATTAAGTAATGTGTAGTCAACAAAAAGAACACAGTTGCAACACCGGGGACTTTCCTGTAATTATCCAAATCCTAATAATAATGCTGAGGAAACAGGCTCACTATAGGTTTTAGTGCTGCAATATATGCGCATGCTTGAGGCATACATTTGAAATTGACCTATCAGTATTAGCTCTTGTGTTTCTCAAGGTACAGCTTGATGAAGCAGGGAATGCTGGCTGGCTGCTCAACAGGCTATCTGAGTACTGTATCTGTCTGGGTAATTTAACGATACCGTATTGAATAGCTGAGTATTAACAGACTTCTCTCCCAGTGTTACTCTTTGGATAAACCCACATGACCTAAAACTTCAAGGAGCTGAAGTATAGTCATAACCATATAGTCAACTTGTACAGCTATAGCGTAAAAAAATAATGCCAGCCTCAGTCACACAATTTATTCATTTCACTCGTGGTATTTCTAATAAAATCCAGCTCAAAAATAGTTAGGGTACTCGCTAGCTTATGTATCTTTATTTTCCAGTCCACCCCTTTCCTCTTTATTCCTGAATCTGTTGCACCAATGATCTCAGAGTCACACTGCAAGGATACCTCTGAGGAGTTGGAAAAATCTTCTTCTTGTTAATTACTTTTCTCTTGGATTTTCTCCCCCTTTGTTTCATTGCCATTCATAGAAAGGCTGAAGCAAAGAGGGTAAAAGGTCAAGAAGAAGGAAGCACTGCTTGGAGAGATGATGTTACAATAGTCCAAGTGTATGGAAAAAACGGAGTAGCTCGTAACAGCATGAAGCTTATATAGAGAGCTGTTTTACATCTCAGCACTGCTATATGCACCTGGCCATCTGCTAGTGTATATTCTCTGTGCATACATATATGTATACTATGTATGGTGTATGTTTGTTTATATATCTATATATATACACACACACATGCATGCATGCACACATATCATTTTATTCTTTTCCTAGCCTCACTTACATTCTGTCTTTGGTGCTTTCTGTTAGCAAAACTCATGATGGAGACTGGAGGAAGAGTGATGAAGACTTTGCATGGATTCCCAATCTAGATCCTTGACTTGCAGTTGTTCTTGTGAAAGTTCAATAGGAACAACGGAAGGAATTGTAGATGCAGTAGAAGAGTTGATTTTAGTTTGTTTTCCTTAAGATTCTATATATGTTCTGCAGAGATGCTGGGTACTAGTGATGTGCCTTTCAGCACTGAAGCTGAAGTTTTAATCCTAGAAAAGCATTTTTTTCTAAAATGAAAAATACCATTTTTCACTGATATCATGGTACCCATGGCTCGGTGGGTAGCATGAAGGGATACAATGGGCAGTGGTGCATATACTTTAACTAAAACAATCAAGTCACTATTTGAAATTACTGCTGTATGTCTCAGTTTTGTCAATGGTAGGGTTGTGCAGTCAGAAAATTGAGTTTCTTTAATACTGTTGCGTGTTTTAGCAACAACTGCAAGTATCAAGAATCACATTTAAAGAACTTTGCACATTAAAAATAAAAAGGTGTAATATGTCCTATATTCTGATGTAAAATTGTGCACCCACTATAAGTATAGATGCAAATCTTGTGCTCGAGGTAAAAATAGCATTTTAAAATTTGGCATTCATTAGAATGTTTGTCAATTAGTCTTACATGCCACACCTTATATTTGAAAAAATATATTTGTTAAAATCAGAGTCACCCTGAAATCAGTGCTGGGGTCTTCATTGACTCTAGTGTGTTCAGCTTAAGCATTTTCATCCAGATACAGTTCTTTGTGCCGTCATGACAGTCTCAGTGCATTTTCAAATGTTGCATCTGAAGGTGGCTCTGTTTATACAGCAGTCATGAGAAATCTGAATCATCTGAACACCAATCTTCTGAAGTCTCTGAACACCAATGCAAAAATGTCCTTTGTTGCCATACTAATTCTTCCCTTATTTTGTGAGTGATAGGAAAGAGAAGAAGCAAACTCGATAAAGAGAAATGAAAATAAATATACATATCCTTTACACAACTTTTAAAGCATCACAGAATAGTTGCTTTTGGAAGGAACCTCTGGAGATCGCCTGGTCCAACTCTCTGCTCAGGGCAAGGTCAGTTAAAGCAGATTGCCCAGCACCACATCCTGTTGGGTTTTGTATATTTGCAAATATCTGTGTCTATCCGGACAACCTGCTCTGGTATTTATTCACCCTTACAGTAAAGAAATATATTTTTTTTCATGGTTCTTCTTTCAAATGAGATTTTCTGTGTTTCAGTTTGTGCCCATTGCCACTCATCCAGTCATTGAGCATCACAAGTCTGACTCCATCTTTATAGGATAGAGGACTTGTAGGACTCTATCCTCATAGGACTCCATTCTATCAAGTGTTTATACAGGTTGATAAGACCCCTTCTCCCTCCCAGGTCTTCTATTCCTCCTCAGGCTGGACAGGTCCAGCACTCTCAGCTTGTTGTCATCTCACAGATGCTCCAAACCCTTAATCAGCTTTGTGTCCCTTTGCTGAACTCACTCCAATATGCCCGTGTCTTTCTTGTACTGGGAAGCCCAGAATTAGACACAGCATTTCCAATGTACTTCAGCAGTGCTCAGTATAGGGGAGAAGACTAAAATTGTTCATTGCAGATGACAGTTGATGCTGTTTCCTCCAACCCTTACCCTAGTTATCTGTATCTGTATGTCTTCTCCTTGCATTTCACAGAATCACAGAATCACACAATGACGGAGGTTGGAAGGGACCTCTAGAGATCATCTAGTCCAACCCCCCCCTGCTCAAGCAGGGACACCTAGAGCACATGGTACAGGGTGGCATCGAGGTGTGTTTGGAAGATCTCCAAGGATCTCCAGGTGAATTACAAAATTTAAGTCTGTAGTTCTTAGACAAACTCACTTCTTGCTTCTCAGCATATACTTTTGAGAGTACAGAGCAAGAGGGAGGACTGAAGTTTGTTTAGCTCATTGTGGGTTACTGTACTTGTATTTTATATCACTTAAGCACATGAACCAATCATAACCTTTTCACAATAGGCCCAGTCCCATAAATCTATTGCTTGTAGCACAGGAGAAAGAAATAGGTTTTTTTTTTTTTTTTTTTTTTTTTTTTCCCATTCCATGTAAGCAAAGTGTTTTCCTATACTTCTCTAATTCCATGTGAAGCTGGTTGCAAAGTGCCTCCAGGATGCATCACTGAACAGCAATATAATCGTCTTTAGTAAAACAAACACAAAGTACAGAAGATTGGGCTGAACCTAAGAACACTCCTTCTTTGGAAGCAAGATGGATAATGGCCTCAGCAGATGTGATAACCATGCAATAACATATATAACTGTGTGATGGAGCCATAAGTACAATATTTCCCTCACAAATGTAAGAATCATCCTCACTTTCATCTATTATCCCTCTTGTTCCTTGGTTGTCTCAGTGGTGCCACTTTCTCTTCCTACACATTTTTTTTTTTTTTTTTTGCTAGGTACCAGTGCTACAAGGAAATCTATTAAAAGGTTATTAAAAAAGGTGATTTGGTACATGGGTTTTAAAGTCAGAAGCTTGCATTTGTTCTACAGTAGCGGCTAACATGGTAGCCTCTTGAACAAACATCTGGACTTGTCTTACAAGGAAACAGTAAACCTTATATTTTGTAGCTTTATTTTTTTTCATCTAATAAATTCATTTTCGGTTGTATCAACATAAATTGTTCAGCAGTGAAAATAGTCTTGCTGACTGTCAAAGCTGATTTAAGAGAAAAGCAACAAAGTCCAAATACCTTAGGCTAAGTAAGGCAGAAGTGGCTTCTGAGACCCAAAGCCCCTTTTCTGTGGAAAAACAGGTACTATTCAGTTGGAAATATTTTCCAGAGTACTGTTAATGACTTTCTAGACAATATGGGAAGATCCTACATGAGACACAGAGCGCAGTTTTGATTCTTCCTGATCAGGAAGGATATACTGAAATAAGAGGATCAGAGGTAGAATAGCTCACAGGATGATAGGAGCAATGGCTAGAAAGCCCAAGCTGCTTGGCTTGTTTCAGACAAGCAAAATGAGAGCTGAACAGAGCAGCACACACAACAGCAGCTGCACAATAGTAAATAAATATAATCTGTCTGTGAATGAATTTGAAGTTGAAAGTGAAAGAAGTGTCCTACCAAAGCAATGAAGTTCTGGAACAGAGTATTACTATGGCAAATATGGGCAGAAACCTTAACTTGTATTACAGTAAATTTGATCACGAGATCATATGATGTGATTGCCTCTCCTTTTACAGGATGTGCAACTCTTAAGAGCAGTGTGACACAGTGGCAGAATTCATTTCAGAGCATGACCACTGGAGATAGAGGATCCGTTTTCCATAGCAGTCAGATCCATTCAATGCAATGACAAATGGAACTGTCACTTTACCCTCTCTATAAAAATGACTGTTATTCCCTGGCCTCTTGTTTTCATATGTTTTCTTAGTCAAAATGCAGATACTTATGTCTTTATAGATCTACATTCTTTATGGAAAATCAAAGTATTAAATAATTGGTTTTGCAGTGAAATGGGAGTATTCAGTATGATTTCCCTGTGAAGACCTTGCAAGTTCAAAATACAATATGTTGGTAGCTTTGTCTCTGCTCATTGATATTGCAAAGACGAGAAAAAAAGAAATTATAAATTAATCCTTCCCTGTAATGCTCTTGTATTGCTCTCAAATACAAATATTTTACAGCATGATACATAAAAAGGCTTCTGAACTGGTAGTGCAGGAAGCACTCGTGAAATAAATCCTGATTATTTCTCTATTTTTTATTTTTTTTCCCCCCAAAGAAGATCCTTTATACAGTATCAGTCCAAAACATGAGAACTGGAAGTCATGTGCATATACACAGATAATCACAAATATGGGTGTGCATTGAAATAAGTATATAGAGACTTGCATGTTATTAAATACTCAAATATTGCACACATATATGTATGAGCTAGGCTTTAACTATTTTGAAAAAAAAAGAAAAAAAGAAGAGTCTTACCTGAATAAAATTTTTTTTGGCAAGAAATGTTGGCATCAAAGAGGTTTCTTTTTCAAACACTTCTCATGGTCAAGGCAGGATTTATTTCTGCAGAATTGATTCTAATCTGTATTAAAAACAAAACTAAATTATTAATCTCAGTTTTCACTAAACATTTACATTTTGCACAGCTTTTGTTTATGTACTTGCACACATAGCCAGCTGCAATAGAACACCAGACTGCAGGTGTAGAGTGCACATTGCTACCTTCCTCCTTTATAAATGGAGAAAACAAAACCCAGAGGGGCTAACTTTGTGCCAATTGTCAAATAGCAAAGCATTCAAGAACTCAGTAAAATGCAGCTCTCTGTTAGAAGCAGGGTCAGGATCTGTTGAAGCATATTGTTTCCTTATGTTACTTCCCTTAAAAAGATTGCCATAACTTTTGTTTCATTTAAAAATAGACCTAGCCCCTCCTTCTGCTTTATTTTTCTACTTCACCCACTTGTCTTCAGAAAGCTGTGACTTTTCCACGCTCTTCTGACATAACCTGTGGTCTATTTTAGAAGCCCATTACCAAAGCTGCTCTGGTTGTGCTGCACAGGGGAACAAAACAGAGTTTGTTTCAGATTGTAAAATCACTTCAGCCAACTCTTAGACACCTTTCAGCTGTGTGAATTATCAAGTTAAAGAAGACCCCATGCAGAATATGGCACCAGCACAGTCTTGTCAGATATAGACTGCTTTTTTATTTTTGGAAAGTCAGCCTCAGGCTGTTGTGGCTGGCTTGCTGACAGACATCATGTATTGCTACTCCAACAGAGAAATGTTAACTATAAAATCAAGTCACCTCAGGGTTTGGATTTATACTTACATTTTTAATAAGTTGTCAAAAGCCTATTTTGCAGTGTTCGTTCAAAATCGGACTGAACAGCCCCACTGTCACTTGATATACTCTTATCCACTGCACACACCAGGCAAGGGGATGAGGGGCCATGCAAGCCTCCTCTGTGAAAAGAAGAGTTTTGGCTTTTTCTTTTATTCCTTGTTTGGGGTTTTGACCAGATGGTCATATCTGTCCCAAAGTGCTACTAGGGGTTTGCCATAAGGGTTTCCCATTCCTGCCCTCCCTCTGGTACTCAGCTTCTTTTAGCGTATTTGGGTGGTCCTGCCACATGACACCAAGCTGACACCTCAGCCATAGGGATGCTTTGTCTTCTCCTCTCTTCCGTTGCATTTCTTTATGGGTCTTTCCTACCCACCAGATGACACGTGTGTTGAGGGCCACAGCTTCATCCCTCCACAGAGGTACAATCCAGCTGGAGCTGCCCTCCACAAGCCCTGTGCTAGCCCAAATGCAGAACCACAGCCCGTGGAGGCTACATGCACCACGGTCAGGGGGGCTGTGGCTTACACTTCTACAGTAATAAGCAAAGGATTATAGTCTGCTCTTTATATGCCAGTGCTCCATAACTGCGTGCCCCTAACTAGTCAAAATGTACATACTCCTGGAGGAACTAATTTTGATTACATAGTTATTATTAGACTTCTGCATTTGTTATCAGCATGTGTTATAAAGGGCTTCCTTTCTACACATTTGTCATGCTTTCATGAAAGCAGGTATTATGTATTACCTAAGCAGGCAATATTTAGCATTTACCCATAGGGCAAACTACTTAACAAGTCTCATCTAAGCAAACTTCTGCTTCCTAAGAACAGTTTATCCTTGTTTTCGCAGACTTCTTTCTTGCAGTCTTTAAGATCCCATACTTGTGGTCTCTGTGAAGAAAACACTGTAGCCCTCTGCGATTTACTGATGCTGTGGGTGGGGGAGAGGGAGGGAAACAGCCATGAGCAGCTGAAGAAATAGAAGAGATTGCAGCGATGTGATGATGTTTCCACTAAAATGTTTATCCGTGCTGTGCTCTTTTCCAAAGCATCTTTATAAAAACAGGGGAAGAGGTGCAGGATAAACCAGGTAATCTATTGCTCTAACCCCCGGCTGATAGCAATGTTGAAAGCCCAAGAGTGGATTATGGATTGCTGGGACCTCTGGCTGTAGCTAGCTCCCTGCCACAACATATATCTCTGCTGTCTTCTTGTATTCTGATTTCGCACGAAGGATGCAAGGCCACAGGAGCTTTTAACAGCAGCTTGTTAAAAGCCTTAGTACAAACGATGATAACTTCTTCAAAGGAGAAGGTGATGGAAGATGCAGGGAATGAAAAATAGCGCACAGCTATTGATGTTTCTGTCTGCTGTACAAACACACCTGCAAGAGGCAGATCCCACCATCCTGACATGTTTGCCAGATTTTGTCATTTTTTTTCCAGGTTGCATGCCTGGAAATTGGAAAATTGACTTTTCAGCTCAGGCCAACAAATAGTTGTAGTTCAACAGCTCAATCCAGGAACATGGCACTCAAAAACAGCAATACTGTGTAATGGTACCAAGTGATGTCAGAATAATAAGCTGAAAACTATATGTGACCCATATGTATTTCCCTAAAGGGCTACGTTGCAGAAAATGCTCCAGTGCTTTCAACTCTGCTCTTTGTCTTCTATACATGACTAGTTACTGTTATATGCATGTACATGTTTGTTATCTAGCATTGATTAATTTCATTAGTACTTCTGTGAAGTGATGGCATTGCTATAATTAAATATATATTGCTATAGTAGAAATTGTGGAATCAAAAGCAGAAGCATTCCAAGCTATCATTAACTTCTTTTTTATATACATAACAACGACATGTATAATTATTTTCTTCTGATGTATCTGAAAACTTTTATTACCCTCAAGTGCCATAGTATTTATTTATAGTCATTTATGTAGAAAGATGTTTTCTTTGAGAAAACAGGCTTTGTACAACTGATGCCAGCATTCCCCACTTCTAAACCTCCACTTTAAAGTTACCATTAGTATTTAACTAACTAAAAAGCCTTTTCTAGGTCTAATAATGAGATGAGGATATACTGGCTAGACGTCCCAGAGCCAAAGTTGACTTCCCTTGCCCCCTACAGCCCTTTAGGCATTATGAGGGTTGTTGCCAAGTCTGCATGTTGCAAGCAAGGTAACCTGAACTTTTAATGGTCAGAATTTGCCTTAACATAATACCTGTCCTGAAGTCTGGACAGACCAGCGCCATCCTAGACAGCAACCTGAGACTCTTGTTCTTTGGCTTTATTAAGTGACGTGTCCTGCTAGAATAGGAGGTAAATTTTTCTGTTTGTTCATTCTACATAGGTGTATATCTATCTGTTAACAAAATTAACTTTTTAATAAGTGTTTTTTTTTTTTTGATAGTAATATGGCAAACCTTAAATTGGAATGTGCATGTACAAGGAAAGTGAATGTGACTCTGCATTCAAATAAGGTTTCTTAGCTCCTGTTTAGAGCTTCTTCCTCCTAAATTAGCAATACTCTTTGAAAAGGTACTTTTTTAAGAGTGGAAATAGCAAATGTAACTCCTCAGTATAGCAATCTCAACCCGCCTCTTTACACACTTTGGATGTGACACCTCTGAAATGCCCAGTTCCCAAGGAATCCAGATGGGTGATGCCCACCTCATTTCTGAGGTAGCCATGTCTACCTCACTTCTGCAACACTTCAGTGTTTGAGGCAAAATACAGGAGCTCAGGTTAGTAACTGCTGTGGGGTTTTCTCTCTCACACTCCAAGGCATGGGGCTAGGCAGACACATCCAGAGAGGGAGCAGCAGTGGGAACACTTGCAGCCACGAAGGACGGGAAGGGGAGGCAGAGAGCAGAAGATCAGTCAGTGAGGAGCCAAGCTTTGAAACAGAGCGTATGGAGAGCAAAAGGGGCAGCAAACTCGGAGAAGGGATGGGTGCCTGGGACACAGTCATGGGGACAAGCGAGAAGATAAGGCAATGACAGAAAGAGGCTCCTTCTAAAACTACTGTTAATCAATGCCTTGTGCGAGTCAAGAAAATGATTCCCTGTCTTGAAAAGTCTGAACGGACAGAGGAATTAGGGGAGCTTTAACTTTTCAAAAGATACAGTGAAACAGCCAAGATCACCTTTGCAGCTCTTATCTTGTTCATCCCACATTAAATCTCACTTTTCACAAATACATTAGTTGCATGTCCATAATTGCTCGTATGCTTATGAATACTATTGTTATTTATTATTACCACTCATTGTGAGTTTTCAACTGAGCATTCAATAGCACCTTTCTCTCTATCCTTTTTTTTTTTCCCCCCACATTGGGTATTGTCATTATCCCCTTAGGATTCTGTGATTATTAGAATGTAAAAGGTTTTTGTTTGTTTGTTTTTTGTCCTGAATAGGGAAAGTACATTTTTCTTAACTGTAGTGTTTTATGATTTTTTTAAACAATATAGAGGATAAAAACAAACAAACAAACAAACAAACAAACAAAAAATGATGAAACAGTGTTAGGCAGAGAACAATCTGCAAAATTGCCTCCTGAAATATGAATACTTCCGAAAGTGAAGAAGGATGTCAGAAAGACAACGTCTGAAAGTTTGTCTATAGGATCTTAAAGACAATAGTAAGCAAGTAACTCCAATGATAAGTCTTTACTAGATATTTATTATGGTAAATTTCAATCTCTCTTTTTTAATTGCTCATTTCTCTCCTTAAACTTCAGCTTGTTAAGCATCGGAAAATACAAAGGATTGGGCTTAGATCTGCAAAATGCTTGAGTATTTGCTAGTATGCAGTCAAGCTGTGCCTCATGACAGTGGCTTCTAACTTTTTGTTAAGGCACTGAGCTATCTTGGTTTGATGTCAGCTCTATAATCTCAGAGAAAAAGAGGGAAAGAAATAGGCAGGCTGAGGATGTCATGTCAAAGTACTAATAGCTGCTAGTAAAACATCCTGGTTTTAGCATGTGGCTGCGAAAGAGAGAGAACAAAAGTGCTGAAACAAATTGCTGCCCATCCTTTAAAACTTTGAAATAAGGAATTTAAATTCTTCCACACAAATAACCAAATTGAGATTCCCACCTGATAGCTGTAAAAAACAGTGATGTGATAGCAAGGAATCCTTAGGGCTTCTGGCAATATTCTGTCAACAACTATGAAGGAAAACTTGGAGTGAATTTTCTGTCTCTGATTTTAATCACTTCTTCCATCAGTTATAATCTGCGAAGATCATTAAAACTCTTTAGAGGATCTTCCCACTTTTTAATGTCATAGGTTTCAATAAATGCTTTCAGACTCCTGTAGAGTAAAGGGAGGAGGGGAAGGAGGCTTTGTCTTACCATCCACACCCCTTCACTCATTGAAGAAAGGAAGCTCTATTGACACACAAAATTATCAACAGATTCTCAAAGTACACTGAAAACAACCTGACTCCCCACAAGTTACCAGATCCCAAGCACATGAGTGCCCTGGAATTCCTGGTGAGCCTGAGTGGGCTGATGGTATTCCGTTTGCACTCTCCTAGAGCTGAAGGTAAATGCTGGCAGCATAGCCTGGATCTTATGTCCTTAGTTACACTATGTGGATATGTTTTCTTCATTCCTTGTTACAATAGTGTTTTTTAAATGGTTTCTTAATGTCTTTGTGCCCAGAGGAAGTGCTGAGGAAAGCCGAGGATCCTCTCAGGTGCTGTATGCAGAAAGCGTGTTTTGCTCTTAAGAAACATGAGGTTCACTGGCTATGCACAACAGTGCTACTTTGGATGGACAAAACGAAGTACACAGATAGTAAAAAGGACCTTTTGCCAGCAACTGAAACAAGGAAAGGAGGTTGAAGTGACTGGAGTTCTCTCAATTCATTGACCTAGTATTTTGTGTGGAACCCCTGGATTTTAGCTAGGTACTCACTTTTTTAACCAACGGTGACTGCTACCCTTATGCTAGATCTCTCAGATTTATTTTGCTTTGGGTTAGAGGAGCCCAATAATCGTGCTAGTGAATTGCTGATGTGTTGGCTCTGCCTTGCAAACAAAGATTCCCCAAGGGCAGCCTGACATCCAGCGGGCAGGTTGCAGTGGGCCAGGCTCTTTCCTTTGTGGATGGAAATCTAGCCTCTGCAGTAAAGAGAGAAAAAGGGACCACTTCTAGAAGCTCATCATCTCATATACAGACTTCTGACACTCTGCAGAGCACCCTCATTGGGAGCACCACAGAAAATGCTCAGCCATCATCTGAAATACATGTCCTGTACTCACTTATGTGAGAGGTTTCTGCTAAGTTCCTCACGTGAGTTCCATAATTGTGAAGTCCTTCATCCATTGTCTAAGGGGAAAATAAATCACGCCTGTGGCTGATCCCTTCTGTCTCACCAAGTCGATTGGCTTATTGATCAGAAAATTACTTCCCTTTTTTTTTGGTTAACGCATTGTGTTACATCTGTTACCTTGCTTCCCATCATTTTTTTTCAATGCAGAGCATCATGAGGCACTGTGATACAAAGTGCATTTGAGCCAAAAAATTAATCAATGGGACAGTATTGGACATGCAAAAAAGCCATTGATCAAACAAGGCAAGTGTCAGCATTTGATAGCAAGAGAGAGCTTTGAATTATAGCCTAATCCAAGGAATGAGTCTGTATCTGTGACCTGATTGTGAGTAAGGTCTTCACAGACTGAAATGACACAGGCTATTGAGACATAATACTCATTGATAACATCATGTGATGCTTATTTTCAAGTATAGAAACCCCAATTCTTACACCATATAATCACAGAATGGTTGAGGTTGGAAGGGACCTTTGGAGATCATCTAATCCAGCCCCCTCCAGCACAAGAAGGGTCATCTAGGGCATGTCATCATTCTTATGGATTATTACAGGTATAGTAAAAATGGAGCAAATGTTTACTTTCAGATGTAGGTTCATGTTGCAGTGGTGGCTGGTATTTCTTTATTTCTTATGGTTACTGAAGTGGCCTTTTTGTCCTGTTTCTGTTTTTCACTACACTTATGAAGGCATGGCTCCTGAAGGTGTAGGGTACAATCATGAAAATGAAGGCCTAGGCATAAGGGATGGGAATATTATGAAAACTGTTCTAGCAGCTTGACAATTGACTTTGGAGCATCAAGCCATCCATACAAACAACAAAATGCTGCATCACCTCTTCATTTTATTTCTCTCTAGTAATGACCACTCTCTCCTCCAGCACACAGACTTACTTGAGCCATAATGAAATTGCAGTAAAGTTGTTAGTTTAAATATTCAACCGAGGACATTATTATCATCCATCATCCGTTCTACGTTGTGTTACGTGTTGTATATTTTAGAGGATTGAGTCAGTAGGAGTTGAGCTTCTAAGGTGAAAAGACTGGAAAGAGCACTGTGAAGCTCTTTGGTGTTGCTATCCATAGGCTTCTTGAACTGGAATTAGAATAAAGCAGATCTCTCACAATTTACTGAGTAATCCCGAACCACTATGTACTATATAGAACTATATGAAGGAGCTTGGAGCTTCTCGGAGCTAATAGTTTATAGTGTGAATCAAAGTGGATCAAAAAGGTGCAAAAATGTGAGAGTGAAGTGGAGAAGGAGGTGGAAGAGTAAGTGGCAACAAACATAATATGCTGTCAATATAGCGTAAAACAAAGAGTTCAATGTTGCATTATAATTAGAGCTCCAGATCTGAAAGGACATGTTCGTATATTACACAATATTATTCAAATTCGGAAGCAGAATCCTATAGCTTGAAGATTTCTTACCTGAAGATATTTGTGTCCTCAAAGTTCATGAGCCATGTTGCTTTTTAATGGAATAAACTCATTCTATGTACTTTTTATGGATTTTATTAAAAAAGGGTAAGCAGGTCAATATATAGCAAATATATTTCTGATTTCGTGACAATTTACTAACCAGAGGTCGTAACTGAAAATAAATTTTTGAGTGAATAGGATCTATTGTCAAATTAATACAATAGATAATTAGGTCCTATTAAGAGATTGTCGCCAGGAGGAATACTTGTGCTTTACCTTATACAGGATGAATTGTAAAGGGAAATCTAGTTAATAGAGAAGCAGGAATCTCCAACAGTGCAGAGATATCACTACAGTTCATTGATTTTACTGATGAAGGGCATTTGTATCTATAAAATGGAAATGTTCACAGGATCTAAATGTCCATTCTCATCCTGGACAAAGTCAGACTAAATCACATAAGCAAAAAGTATATGTTCTTTGACTCAGCTAGAAAGATATATCAATTTCAGGGCTCTCAGCAACTTCAGCTTTAACCTTTACATCTTCTGATCTCTGATCATGTGCTAATAGTTTGTTTGTATTTTTTTCCAGTCTTTGTCTGCTGATTAAATCACTCCTACCTTTTATTTATCAGTAAGGCATTTTTACCAAAAATAAACTAATTCAATGAAAACGAATTATAGGCTGTTTAGTAGGAGTACTAAGGGTATCATTCCTTTTGTCTGTCTCTTTTCTACAGAGACATACGCTAGTGTAAATTAAAAAAAAAAAAAAAAAAAGATAGGAACAGAGGGGGAGAGATTTTCATCCCTGCAATAAAGGAGAAAAAGAACTAAGCTTCTGCGTCATTTCTTATAAGTTGCATAGTTCTTAATTTTCTCAAGCTGTATGGTGGAAGCTTAGCAACAGTTTGTAATCCATGCAGCATCTTCACGTGGTTCTGGATTTTGTTTATGGTGTCAAGACAGACAGCTGCTTTCTTTCAGCATCTTCTTTGCTTTTACTGGAATCAGTTCCTATTTGTGCTGCCTTGGGAACTTTCTTTTAAGGAGTGGAGCGGAGACTTCAGCAACTGGACGGCTTTACTCTTGCCAGGTCAGCTTAGACTTTGCAGCACAGCTCTTTTAAAAGGGAAAAAGAGCACATCCCTCCAATAAATGCTATGCTGTCCTCTCTCTTAAAGCAAATGGACAAAACATCTACTGATAGCACCGAAAGAAATCATAGAAGAAACTCCTAATCTAATGAGTATATTCATGCTCATTACTTTCATGGCAGTTACTTCAGAATTTGGACTTTTACTAACAAGTACTAGCAAGCAAATATGCATACGTTCATGATGTACCCTAGTGGAGCTCAACTGAAAACCTAAGCTGCTCTTATACTTCCTCAGGATTAACTTTACTTCTAAATTAGCCAATTAGCCAAACCAAACATGGGTACATAGTCCTATGAGACTTTATAAAATTCCATTTTCTTGAAAAAGGTACTTCTGTTCTTTCAAGCTGGACTCACAGTATGAAGTCAATAAGCCAAATAACAATATCCACCCTAATGCAGATGCTTAACCAGCAAGAGCCATAATCAACTGACATTTGGAATTATACATAAGAAGCCAAAGCAAAGTTTTTACTTTATTAGGTGTTAGAGAGCCAGATACACAGATGGGAGACAACACAGAAACAGTGTCAAGAAAACCATTTTACCCCCAGGATCTGACAACCAAACACACCAAAAGCTTTCTTTTTTAAAAAAAAAAAAAAAAAAACAGCTGAAAGACAGCTTTGAAGGAGCTGGTGGATCATTGGTTCAACACATAGCACAGGTGTAGACCTAAACATTCTCCAGACAAGCTAATTGATTAAGGAAAGTCATTGCTTATATCTCTTGAGTTTACTAATGGAGGACCTGAGGAGTTTAAGAGCGTATCGGGTTTCTAAGAGACTGCCTCTGGGCTGCATTTCAAAGTACATCAAATGCTCCTGTACCCTGACTGGATATTTGATACATACCATGCAGCAAAGAAGAAGGGCTGCATTACAGCGGTGAGGGGATGTGGGGGAAGTGCTTTCTGTACATCGCCACACAGGGGGTCTGGCCTGTCTTTTCCTCCTTGCTACTTATACTTAGGATAATCATGCAAAGCAGCCAGACAAAAGCCATCTGTGTTTAGGGTCACACTGTTCCTCTTCCTTGGCTTAACTGCAGCCTCCCCACACCTGAAGCTCCCTCCTGGGTGGGCTGGATCCATCCCAAAAGGGGAGGGAACAACCTCCCTGCCCCTGCCAAAATGGAACTGCTACCACTGTCCCAGGGTAGCTTTGAAAGGGTGAGAATGCCTTTGAGTCCTCCAGCAGATTTAGCAGATTTTTTTTTCTTTTTCTTTTTTTTTTTTTTTGGCAGCAGAGGTGCTGGTGTTCAAGGCTGCAAAAGAGAGGAATTTGGAATTAAAACTGGATGTGGCAACATTTGAAATGTAAATGCATCAGAAAACTACCTAGACTGGCTCTCCAGGAAATGGAAAAGATGATGCAATTGGTATTTGCCATTTCTAATCTTTATTACAACCATCAACACTGGATTAAAGACCAAGTTAGATGTTTCTGTTGAAATTACTTAGCCTGGAACAGTTAATGTTGATATTTAAATTGTCATCAGTAGATGTCAGAGCCAATCCTCCTTTGAGACAAATGAAGTTGTTCACACTTCTCCAGCAAGTATTGTTCCTGACTGCCTGCTCATTCTGTCAAACACTGTCTCCCTTCCCATTCTTAAGGTTGCCTTGGCAATCATATTGTTTTAAAAAATCCTCAATTTTAGAAAAATGAAAGCATAAATTTTGCAGACCCTGAAGACAATATCATGAAAACCTGAAGAGCTGTTTGGACTAACTGTGTCTTGGTTCATTCAAATCCTGATCAGGCATGATTTAGTCACTGCTGAAGTGAATCTTAAATATCGTATATATTCTACAGACATACTGTATTTTCATACAGTAACTGTTCATACAGCACTGTAACTTGCATGTGCATAGCTGTACAAGTATTGTCCATCTTCATGTTGTATGACAAGCTGACGAACTTTTGCGGCATTCAGAACTGAAGAGCTGTATTTTCACCTTGTTTTACTGTGAGTTAAATGTATAAAGCTACACGCACCAAGGTGAGGTAACAGCTCTTGCTAAGTTTAAGTGTGAACTGTATATTTGCTCTGCTGTTATATGCTGGAGCATGCACGGCAGCATGCCTTCAGCTATCACACTCATGGCCATGTATCCCACAGCCTGTTTCTGGCCTTTCAGCTTCTCATCCCTGAAGGGACTCTGGAATTTGATACTCAGGATAAGACATGCAATGGGAGTTCTTCATCTATATCCTTCAATATTACATTTATTTCTAAACTTGAATATCATGGTAGTCTCTTTCCTGAGATCAAGAGCAATTTCTTAAGGATCTTTCATTTTGCTTTCTGACTTGCTCAGGGGAAAATCTTGCAATTTTACAATAATGCTGCCTGCTAAAAATGAGACTGATGGGTCTCTCCACTTGTATGTGTATAACTAATTAACAAGGAAAACTATAAAGGAAATTAAAGAACATGCAGTACCAGTCTTTGTTCTTTTATCGAACCGATGAAACTGACCATTCTCTTCCATGTAATTCTGTATTCCACCCTCATCTATAATTGTCACAGCATTACCCACTCCCCCCAGAAAAATCTGAAAGCAGAAATATGTTGTCCACAAAAGTATATATAATTTTCCTTCAAGGAACTGGCACTGGAAGCTAAAGAAGACATGATTGCTTTGATACACTATATATCAGCAAAAAAAAAGGATGGATTCCAAAACACCATGTTAAACCTGTGTCAGAGGGGGTACTCAATTAACCAAAGCATTAAAATAAGATTTTAAAAAATTTTAAAAATCCATCCTGTGACTGCAGGAAACATGAAATTCTATAGGATTATTTAATGTCATTCAATTGTGTGTGATGTAGCAAACCAATTAGATAAAATTAAATTTCAAGCCTGATTGACTTTTAAATATTCAATGTGAGCACTGCATTTCATGTTTATTGCATTGCTCAGGAAACATCTAGAAATGGCTGTTGAATCAAGGAATTAAATGAAACTTACACTGCCAATAGCCTAGCTGGGATTTCTGAGAGAGCATTATGGCAGTTCTATTTTATTCAGCACCATTAAATGCTAAACATACACAGAACACACAACTATAAGTCTGAAAAAGGATGCACTGGCTGCTGGAGTGCTTTGGCATTTATAGATGGATAGCACAGGCTGATAGCGAGAAGTCTGATACCATGGAAATCATAACTATGAAATATATAACAATAGTAACCCATGAAGATGGAATATATATCATGAAATATGGGAGGATAATTCAAATCTGCAAGGCAATCTGCTTTTCATTTCAAGTGTCGAGCCTATGTAAGCCATAACTTATCCAGGTATTACTCATGTGGGAAATAACCACAAATCTAGTACAACCCATGGAAAAAAAAAATCCACACAGGAAGAACATGAAAAATGTAATGTCTTTTCCCGCCCTGCCCCCACTGTCTGTGAAAAAGAGAAGGACTTATTTTAGAGGAATATTTTCCCTTCTTGTGCAGCAGAAGTCTATTGCTGCTGTCAAGGAAAGTGTCTGCTGGGAAACAAATCACAACAGCAAGAATCTCTGTCTTTTCCCTAGCTCAAGTACGAATGATTAGCATATGATTACCCCCAGTTTCCCCCCCTCCAAATAGTCTAAACAATCTTTGACCACTCTGAGTTGAAATAGAGAATGATTTTACACAAAGTGCTTCATTATGGCCTGTATTAACTTGGACTTCTTTCCTCTGGGGTAAAGGTGTCATTACCACCTTTCATGTTGTATTTGATGCTATGGGAAATGGGCTCTGGACCAGAGGGAGAAGTGAGGAGAGGAAACCTGTCTCAGGGCTGAAAGGTTGAGACAATATGTCATATGAATATTGTGTTTTCATGCTTTTTATGACAATCCAGCTCTCAGTCAAAGGTCAGAGTTTCCCATTATCCTGTTCCAGTGTTAGCAAAACCTTGGTAAGAAAATACCTGAATGAAAAGCTACTGATATCTTTTTTTTTTTTTTTTTTTGCTGTAGTAACCTTTATACAAGCATGCTTTCTATTCTCCCGAAGCAATCAATTTTCTTACGAAAAGCAAAAGATACACATGGTGACTGAGGCTACTGCAAGAGAATCTCTGCCAAATCATCTCTTTGTCTCTCTTGAGTCACCAAAATGGGAAATGTTAACAACCAGAGAATGCTTTGGAAAAAGGATCTGGTGCGTGTTTCTGTTCCCACTCAGAAGGACGGAGCAGCAATCTTTCATTCAGTGTACCCATAGGCTTTGCTTTTTGTTTTTTCAGCAAAACAAAACAACAGCAAAAATACTAACTACCAAAGGTTTCAATAAACTGATATTTCCTTTTCCTTCTTTCACAGTAAAAGTTGCTGACTTTCTAGTTGGCTATTTCTTGCTGATAGTATCTACAGATAATCTTACTTTCTTTGATCTCACTGGTAAAATCTATGCAGTCTCATTAACAAATCCAAGCACAGAATGGCAGTAGCTTTAATATAACTTCATAGAGCACCAGCTCTCTCAAAAGCATCATTCAAAGTAGTTCCTGCTAGAATGCAGATGAAAAAGATGACTTTGACACACAAGTCAAAGCCAGCCAAGCCTTTAGCTCATTCCCAGGATTCAGAATGAAATGTGTCTGTGAAACAACCCATTCTAGATAACAATATACAAATAAGTATAGCACGCATCCAGCTTTGTTTTGGCAAGTATCCTGGGCCGTGGTTTCCTGCACTGAGGATCCCACCCTCAGACAGGAATAGCCAGCTGTACAAGTATAGGGTGAGGAGCAAGTGGGTAGGTAGCAGTTCTGCAGAAGGCATCTGGAGCTGTGATGTCTGACCAGATTGTTCTGGGATACTGCTGTGAAAAAGGAAAAGGTTGTGATAAGGCAGGAATTGTAGTCTCAAGTCCAAAACAAATGAAACAATCTTACTCTACTCAGCTCTGCTATAGATGAGAGAGGTGCTCCTTCAAGGAATGTGTGGATTAATCAAGTAGAGGCCAGAATAATCACTAGTGTAGAAAACATGGCCCATGAAGAAAAATTAAGAAAGTTAGAGTTATTCAACCTAAACAGAAAGTCAGATAGAAAGCATGAAAGCAGCCTCCAAATAGGTAAAAAGCTGCTGCAAAGGAGAGGAAGGGAAAATGGACAAAAAAGTCACGGTCTTCAGTTACAGCAAGAAAAGATCAGCAAAGACAATTTAAAATATTTTCTAATGGTAGGAACAGGGCACCGCTGAGCTAGTTTGGCCTCAGGGGCAATCACCAAGTTGCCAGGACTGAAGATCCTTTAGTACAGTTTAGACAAACATGGCTCAAGAATAAAACACGTATCACCAAACCTTTCTTTGGTAGGGATGTACTGGATGTCTTAGGATGCTGTGAAATCCTCTGTCAACCACACTAATGTGGACTCTAATCGGCTGCAACCTCTACACATCACACACCATCCAAATTATTTTGCTGTGAACTTCTTCCATGCAGTCCATCAGAAGAATGTTTATTACGTGTCAAGTGGTCATGGTAGGAACAAGGAATACATGAAGCAATCCTGCCTCTGCCTCTGGTACCAGCAACTGGCCTTGGAAAGCTATTTCTGGAACTGCTTCCATGAAGATCCAACTATTGGATTCTCTGCAGTCTCAGGAAGAGCCAGTGATGGAGCTGATGTCTGTAGGTGTGTCTGTACCACTGTAAAGATTTTCTGCTCTGCTGTATTTTCTAGCTGGATGGTAAGGCACTTACCATATTAGTATTTAGTGACCTCTCAGTTAAGATGACTATGTCAAGATAACGTAGTGGGGCCATTTAGCATTATGCATGGGAAATGACAGAAGATACATTTTGAGGGAAACCCAAGGTGTTTCATGACAGATGGATCCCTGGTGTCAGGTTATGTATGCCATATGCCATGCAACATGAGGGCTTCTTCTACTAAAATACTCATGCACCTGGTGGTGCCTGGAGAGAGGTGAGCTTTAAACACATAATCTTTCTCTTCACAGACATAAGCCACTTTATAAACATTCATAAATCTTCAGAGTACTTCTAATATTGCCTCCATTTTATAAGCAGAGAAACTGAAGATGACCATTTTAGTGTTACTCCTGACACAAGGAGGGTGTCATTTGAACAGTGGTTGTCACTTGCTGACCTTGTGATCACCCTGCCTTCAGCACTATGCTCTGAGCTATTTTAGATGCTGCCTCTGTGATACCGGTAACTCTGTTCAAGGACTATTAGCACTCTTACATAGCTGGCCAGAGCACAGATGCTCTGAGGTGCAGGAAACTGTTCGTTAAATTACCAGCTGCAGAGCCTTCCCATGCACTGCTCTTGTATGCAGCTATTACAGACAGAAAGGAAAATGCTTTTGGGACTGACTTCTACAGTCCCATTTTCAAATAGCTGTGATTTGCATGCATGCACTCCCATTTCCATCCATCACAGTCTTACAAGTTCTCACAGGCCTGCAGAGTCGAAACAAAAATTGCTTTGTTTGCTCCTTCAAAATTAGCCCAAGTCTCCACCTTACTTATAATTAAACACAGATGCATCATAAGCTAGGACAAGCCTCAGACCTGCGTGAATAATTGCGGTACAGCACCAGCGAAGGACAGAGAGTCCAAAATTAGCAACACTGCTGTAGTCCCAAATTGGCTGTTTGCCACTGAAATATCCTTTTAGCTTTTTCTCCATGCTGCTGGGCTTTGTTTGGTTTATTTTTTTTTTCTAGTGGCCCAGCTGAAACGATTGCAGCTTTTATTTATTTTCTTTTGTGAAGTGCCACTGAATTCCTAGGCACCTAGGGATTAGGTTTTATTTTTAAGCCTTTAAAGACTTATGGCTCCTCTTGGGGAACCCCGCGCCTCAGAAAAGATTCTCTTTGAGCGCTAAACCGGAGCAGCTGCGCTGACTGGGAGCACAGGTCAAGCCGTGGCTGCCGCTGTGTCTGCCTCACGGCTAGAAGGGTGACACCAGCAAACTCCTCCACGCAGGCTAAAGAAAGCAAGCCTCTGTGCTCCCCTCCGTGCAGAAAGCCTTCAGTAGAGAAACGTTAATAGTGCCATAGTCTTGCCAGGCTGAAAGCATTTAATGAAAGGTCAGCAGCAGCAGCATTCCCTGAGGAACCAGGCTGACTCTCGCAAGGCAGGGGAGCTTGGAAGAGCGGAGCCTCAAGAGCTCTGCCAAACCTCTCCCTCATGTCCAGCTGTCTAAGCACTGGGACTTGCCTACCAGGATCCAGCAGAGCCAGCATTTCAGAAGACCATTTCCTTCTGCTTTTCTTCTCTGAGTGATGAGGTAGAACCACCTTCTCTAAAACTGATGCAAGATGTATGCTGCGCCCAAGAACAAACCCAATGCGAGAGGAGACTCAGCTCAGGGAAGGTGGTGAATGGAGCGCAGCAGAGCACGGCTGCGCTCACCAAGAGGCAATGGGGCTGCGTGAGAAATGCAAAGCTGGGGCAAATCGGCTGAGGTTCACCCAGGTTGTGCTTTGTGATCGGGAGAAAAAAAAAAAAAAGAACAGCATTTTGCATGTCAGACCAGTTTATTAGGATGACTTCAACAGCAAATGTTACTCCCACATCTTCTTTACATTCAAAGCCATAAAAATGTTCACAATCAAAAATTCTGCATTCTCAGGAGAAAGATCTCTACCTTGGAAGAAAAGCCTAAGTTTTACAAGACATTTTAGTGCTAAGTCAGCTCAGTTAGTAGTCTGTAATTGGCTTCAACAGGCCCTCTCTTTAAGCTGTAACATTCCTTACTTGTTTATAAGCTGCAATAAGAGTATCAAGAACTCAGACTCAGGAGGGAATTTGGGTTCCTCTCTGATTTCCACAAAAACTGGGAAACTTGCAACAAAAAAGATTAGGAACGTAAATCTGTGTCTTTGCAATTATATGTGAACAAGTAAAAAGGAACAAGATGAAGTAACATGCAAATCTTATGGCAGAATACCTGAAGAACAGGGGGATGCATTGATGCCATAGTGTTAAGACCAGATTGAGCAATAGCTAGAAATCTTAAATTGTTATATACCTCTGGAATTAATTAATGCTCTAGTTATGTACCTTTCTGGCATAGTTTCCTAGGGCTACAGATTTTACTGTATCAGTAGATACTGACTCCATCTCCTCAGGATTCTCTAATCTGCTTCTAGCAGGCAAAGTGTGTTGTCAATGGCATGCTGGGAAATTGCAAAAATAGTATTTTTTTAAAAAAGGGGCTGTTTTCCTCAGTTTTCTTAATTCCAATCCCCACTATACATAGTAACATCTGGTTTACATTTTGCAGGTGTTGGGCTTGTTTTTCCCTCTGGAAAAAAAGTTGCGGTGCTCGTGAGATAACTTACCTTGTTCGTGTATATGTTACTGACTTGAAAATATGAGTTACTTGGTGGTTCCAACAGTGCCACCAGTTAGGTTTTCTTGCATGACACTGCAGTGTGAGAAAGCCCTGAGAGGTGTGAGACAGAGCTTGTAGGGAAATATAACTTAACAGTCACCCAAGTGCTTCTTCCTTCTCTTATTAGAAATTCCTCATGTGATCCCCCACACCTACTGCTCAGAACTGTCCTGTGTAATCATCACTTGCCAACATTCATTTTTAGAATTTTAGAACTTACTAAAATTCATTTTTGGCATGTTTTTTTAAGCTGTGTTTATTGCTTAAGAAATAGGTTCTGTTGAATGAGATTTAGCCTGCAAATAAAACTTCTCAAATAAAAAACATGCAAAATTAAAATATCCTCTGCACTTTATTTTTCCAAAAGAAATGTGCATTTCTTTTTAACTACAAACTGTTCAATACAGCATTCCTATCCCAAGCCGTAGTCAAGAGAGCCTGGGAAAAAAACACAAATATAGAAAATCAGCAATAAGACTGAAATATATATAGTTCACTTCCCAAGCTCTCAGAAAAGTGGGAAATAAGCAGGCAGCATAAATGTGTGAAAATAAATTAGGTTTTTTTAATGGTCAAAGGCAAAGGCAACTTCATTGCGACTTGTGAAAAGTACCTTGATCTGAGGAGAAGTGCACTCACAAGGACGTAAGCTGACCTGGGTGTAGGAGGCAGCAGTTTCAAACAAACTTCATTGAAGCCATCAGCAAAACTATCACTGCTTCAGGGATCCAAGATTTCTCCTGCAGATTCTCATCTCAGCACCTATAGTCACCTATAGCCTTTTCTGTGCACATTCCTCCACTTCTTTCTGCTCTATCTCCCTTTTCCATCCTTCCACCCATGCTGAAAATTGCAAAGCACTGCAGGTTTGCTCACAGCCTTCTACTCTAAAAGAAATTCAGTGTGACACTAAGAGTAGCTACCAGGCTACTCCCATTATAAAATGTTAAATAAATAATGAAATATTTCATTTTAATCATAGGTCATTTCTCAGATCAAATGAAATACTCTCAATGGGAAAACACTTCTAAAATGAAATATGCGTTGTGAGGAAGTCTGATTTATTTTTTTAATATGAATATTAACCAGATCAACTTTAAATCACCAACCTCTGAGAAAAGAAAAGAAAAGAAAAGAAAAGAAAAGAAAAGAAAAGAAAAGAAAAGAAAAGAAAAGAAAAGAAAAGAAAAGAAAAGAAAAGAAAAGAAANAAGAAAAGAAAAGAAAAGAAAAGAAAAGAAAAGAAAAGAAAAGAAAAGAAAAGAAAAGAAAAGAAAAGAAAAGAAAAGAAAAGAAAAGAAAAGAACAATCATTTAAGAGAGGTTATAATTTTACAAGTTACAAAAGCAGCATGAGAACAGAATTTGCACAAAAGCTTGTGCCCAGCATCTGGTGTAGGAGCCCTTCTTTTCGAGTCTGCAATATTCCACAGTCTTTTAATGTGAGCTATGAATTGTTGTAACCTTTTAGTTTAAATCTGCTTCTCTGTTTTTAATCTACATGCTAACAGTGTCACATTAGTGTCATTGATATGTAATTTTGACAGTCATTTTGCAGTAGCAGTAAAACCACTGGATAGTGACTCTTGCTGTGTAGCAATTTCTGGAAAAAACTCCCTCTTACCCTGGGAAATATGATTTTACCTCTTAATGATTGAAAATGCTTATTTGGAAAAGCTGAAGCCTTTGACACTTTTTTTTTTTTTTTTAAGTATGTTAAACCTCCACAGTCTCAAATCCTGTCTTAAGCTGTGTTTCCATAAAGTATTAAATATTCGGTAACTTTTCTGACCCAGTGTGTCTAAAACATTAAAAGTTTCAAGATGCATATACGACAACCTTTAAGGGAAAGGAAGAAAGAAGAAAGCAAGACAGCAAGCAAGAAAGAAAACACTACACAAAGCCTTCCTCTCTCCTTAGACATCTCAAAGCAGATGTTTGCTTATGAGCTCCATTTGGTGTTGCCTGTAGGACTGGCTTCCTCCCCCTCTTATTTTTCCCTCTTTTCCCCCTATTCCTCCCTCCCCTTCCTGATTTCCAGTCTCTGTGCTTATTAGCAAGCAATGTGCAATCAAAACTGGTCCATTGCTAATTTCCATTCCAGTTTTCCTCCCTCTCCTCTTTCACCTTCCCCTCTACTTTTTCTTTGCTAAGTGTTTCTGATATTTACTTTGCTGGCAATTTAAGTGTCTGCAGAAACCTTGGAATAACAGTGACACATAGTCTGGCTCAGCAGGAAGTATATAGGGTTACACAGCTGATAGGAGATTTAAAATTGCTTTGGATCCAAGCCAATGACACACAGAAAGGAAATGTAGGCGTCCCCATCCAGAAACCTACCCCAGAAACAGGTGGGTTGCAGGAGACGGGCCTCCATTCTCATTTTAAAAGTCTATTAAGCACTTGGTTGTTACTATTACCCGTGCTGCTGGGAAGCTGCTGGTCTTATTTTGTGCCGCGCTGAATAAAGCTCAGCTCTTCCCTCCGTCTCGACGGGGCGACGCTGCTGCCGGGACAGCAGGCTCAGCCAGGCGTGATGGCAGCACAAGAGGACCGACGGCGGCAAAAGACTTTGGGATTGGAAAATATTTTGCTAGAGAAAAGGGAGAGGTTGGGAGAGGGCAGAGAGGGGAGAATGAGGCGGAGAAGGGGAAAGGGACAAAGATGACTGGTAGGTATTCACTGCGCCCCGCACCGCTCAATAGGGTATTGTCCCCGCACCGGGGTCCCGCTGGCTGCCGGGGGCCGGCGCTGCTCCCCTCCAAGGTGGCCAGCTGGTAGGTGGCTTGGGGGGCCCAAGGTGGCCCGGGAGGCGCTGCCTCCTGCAGCTAGGGAAGCTCAGAGCGTCTTCCCCCAAATCCGCCTGCAGCTCGGGCCATGTTTATTCAGGCCCCAGCGGCCAGCTGTCAGCAGCCTCTGAATGAGGAGGGATTTTTTAATGGTGGCGCTTTCAGCCATAATGATCAGTTTGCATCGCTTTCCATTTTCAAAGATTTTTTTTTTTCCAAGGAAAATGGCTGAAACGTTTCTTTAATGAAAAGCACAGAGCCCAAGACTCGCCTTTGCATGGTGCCTCCCTCTCCCCCCCAGCTGGAGGAGCTCATTATCACGAGCTTTTCAGGCCCACAAAGACAGGCTCTGCTAACACTCCACAGCACCTTTCACATGCTCATTCTCGCCTTTTTTTCTTTTTCTTTCTTTCCTTTTTTTTTTTTTTTTTTTTTTTCTTTTTTTTTTTTTTTTTTTTTTTCCAGTTGAATTTCAGCAAATGATCTGGGGGGGAGCATTTCTTACTTAGGCTTTATGAGAGTGGGAAGGAGGAAGGGAGATTGCTTTAGATCAAGGGAAGTGATAAGGCTTTTAGGTTGCTATAAGCGTACGATTATGCTCACTGAAACCACTGGAAATGTGATATACCTGCTGGGGGTCTGAGCTCTCCTCCCAGCTCTGTCAGTCAACATTGCAGTACGGCAGTTTCCCAACCTGAAAAATAGGGCAAGCAGCATTTGCCTCCTTTGGACAACCTTATGTGCCTAAAAAAAGCTGATAAATTTACTATCCCTGTGGGTAAAGTCAGCAGTAAGTTCAAGCACTTTACTGGGTCAGTTCCTTTCATCATGAGAGATGGGTAGGAGAGCGAAAAATGCAAACTGAATACAATCGAACCATGAAGCATTTATCTGAAGAGAATAAAGAAAAAGAATTTTGAAGCAGGTGTCCTGACTGCCAAGCAACGCTCCCCTCATTTTTATCACATTTGCTAACTTACAACCTCTTCATGAGCCCATTGAATTTAAGGAGCCCTGCCGATTTCAAAGGTTATTAGACTAGACTCAAAGGTCCTGTCCCACCAAGATACTCAGTGGTTGATATGTAGCAGGTAAATGGCAGCTGCACAAAGTTAGAGGCCATTTCCAACTTCAGGGCAAGCTAGGATTATGTGCTTGTGTTAACTGAAGTAGTTGAGACTTGAAAACTTAATGGTTAGTCCTGCAGCACCCCAGTAACTTGTTCCTCCTGTGGGATCCGGGCCAAGATGCAACACACTTCAGTGTTGCTGCCAGTAAAAGAAGGAAGTGGGGTGACTCAGAATAAGAGCTGCAACAGTCAGTGGGCTGAGCAGGAAGAAACCTGAAATGAGCTTGCAGCCACAGAGATTGCAAAGAGAACATGATAAACACCAAGAAGGACAAGCGTGTGGCTTCCAGCTGCAGGGACTGGTTAGAAGCATCAGCTCCTGCCTTGTAAAATGGGGGAATTCAGGCAGACATCAGAAACATGGTCGCTGTGAACTTGCTTGCTGGTTTCACCTGAAGGCCCTCAGCGGGTAAAAGCATTCCTCTGAGCAGTGTGCAGCCATTCTCGTTTTACAGAGCTCCTAATACTTTTCATAATAGGCAGATTATGTTCATCTGTAAATGAAGACTAATTAAGCACTTGCTGAGGCATAATGGTTTCAATAGAGTGTTCACATGCTTAAAATCTCTGAATCTATGTAGTCTGTTGAATCATAACGGTATGCAAAATGAATGGAGACAAAATGTTGCACTCTTTCCACTTTCCTCTCTGTGGGCCTCGTGCAAATCCGGAACAACTTAAGACTGCTTGAATTTATGCCTATAATTGATCAAATTTAACAAAGCATTGTATATATGTATAGTATCAAGAGCATCTTGTACTCTTCACCCTTCCTTTTCTGTTGCATTAAATCTTAAATTGCAAGCAGAACCTCCCTTTCTATGCTGGCAATCATAGAAAACACTCAGGTTATGCTGCAGAGTGGATGTTACTGGTTTTACACTACAAAAACTTTTTGCACAGTTAAAGCTTTATTGGCCTAAGTGACTTTTTTCCTTCCTTTTTTTTTTTCTTTTCTTTCTTCTTTTTTTTTTTTTTCTTTTTTTTTTCTTATTTCTTGCAATTTCTGGTGAGAAAACAGGAAGCAGGTATTTTATACCTAACTCCAACCTTACTTCAAATGATCAAAGAACAAGAAAAGTCACATCAACAGTGTAAAGAAAATCAACTGGTCTCAAGAAAACAGAAGGACCTTCTGATCGAGTGAGAGGCTGGCGACCTGAGAGCCGTGGCCACTTTCATTTATTACTTCTCCATAGCAAATGTTTGTATACAATAAATCCCTTAATTCTAACAGCTTTGAGGAGCAGTGCCTCTTGGAAACCTTTTTTTTTTTTTTTCCCTCCTTGCTATAAACCCCTGATATCAATTGCAAGAGAAGCTGCAAGTGGGTGAAATACAGTGATGAGAGCCCCGCTGCTGCTCCTCACTGAGTTAGGAGGAGGAGGAAGGTAAAGCAAGCAGGAGGGCAAGCAGGTGCAGGGAAGGACTGAGCACCCCTGCCAGACTCCCCCGTTCCCAGGGGGAGCTCAGCCCTCATCTCACCTTGGCACAGGCACCACAAACCCAAACACCCTGAACTTCTTGGCTGCTTTTTCCCATGAGTGGAAAAGCACACAGGAAACTGGCTGTCCTGCAGAAATTAGAGACTGAGAAGTCCAATTAAGTGATTCAAACTGACTCTCAGAAGCCAATTCAAAGACTACTCTCTCTCCACTAGATTCTCTATTGTTTTCTTCCAGTATAATTTTAAAAGTCTCAAGTGACAGTGCTTTTTTTATTTCCCTGGGGAGACTACTCCACAATCTAATATATTTCATTGTCAAGAAGTTTTTCTCAAAATTCATCTTAGAATTGCACTTCTAATTTCATTCCATTTACCCAGAGTTACATGTATAATGCTATGCTAAATGATGATTATTAGTTGTGCTAAAAAAATCATATCTGTTTCCCCAAAGTTGGAGTTTCGCAATATCCTGCCTTTGTCATTATTTAACTGAAGTGAGTGTTATTGTACCTTGCTTTCAGTTCAGGCCTTCCTGAATTGTACTGATCCCCTCTGGGCACCTATTTCATACAGAGTGTATTTGTTACAGTGAGGCAGTATTCCAAATGATGGTTCTTATACAACCTTGATGCATAAAATTATTCCTCTACCTCTGCAACACATTGACTGTTTGGGGACTTTTTGTTTCTTCAGCTCATACTTGAAGTGTATGCCTAATTTCATTGATCATGCTCACCGTCTTAATCTCTGTAATTAGAACCAGTCTCCCAGTCATTCTCCTTATGAGTTTGGAAGTATGTTTCCTAGGGTTCCTCAGATCACATATTTCATAATTCAGCCTCAATTTTTACATATGTCTCTATTTCTAAGTGATCATAATTTGTGCTATTTTTCTGTCCTTAATTCTCCCATATTAATTCCTTTGTATGTAAGAATGTTTATGCACTATATATGTAGTGGGTCATGGGCAGGGCCATCCTCTACATCTGTCTACCATAAAAGATCTACCATCTTTTATAAATTTCTGTAAACATTATATTTTTTTCTGTGTAAGAATAGCTCAGTTACATATCAGAGAAAGACTTCTGGTAATGCATGATGGAACATCCAGACCCAAGTCGTGTTATCTGAATAAATAAAGCAATCAATCTTCCCTGGCCAAACTATGGGGTTTTGTTGGTTTGTTTTTTCTTCCCAAATTTGAAATATTTACAGGGATTTCTCTCTCGATTCTTTAAAAAAAAAATAGTTGTATTTACCTTCCCCCCAAGATTTCTGTGCCTGCTCCCATCCCACAGCTTTTTAAAAACTAGTTGTCCTTTATGGAGCAGCATTATTAGCGAATTCTCTTAGTATGCTACCACGTATTGCTGACTGGTTTAGAATCTGTTAGATTAAAGTCTGACTCTTTTCCTGGATTTTTCTTTCCTCCTTCGAGAAATTGTCAGGAAAAAATAACATCACTCTGATTCGTAAGCCTGTTTAACAAAGTTCTGCTTTGGCAGAATGTCTTTCTGGACAGTGGGTTCATAATCTCTTTTGACAGTCATTGGAGTGTCATATTTGTACATAAACAGTGTTAATATGGATGACTTTACTTTTTATAAATGCCACCTGTATTATCAACATTGATGTGAAGGTGACATAATTTTCATGAAGAATCCATTCAGCGTTTATGCTCTTGGCAAGCAATTCTGCTTTGATGGTTAGACACAGTAACTCTTCTTTTAAACACGGTACCTCAAATATTTGTATCAGCTCTTGTGTGGGGGCTGCATAACAAGACACAAAATAGATGATTTAACTTAAGATTGTGTTAATGATCTGACATTTCTTTCTGCATTTAGCTGTTTAAGCACAACACTTTAATTATGGATATATAATCACCAATAGCTATAATAACACATTGTAGGTGATGCTGTCAGACAGGGTAAGCGTGCTCCTGCTCTTTCAAAGCCTTTGCGATCACACAGTTCCTCTTATACAGCACCTTTCATTCAATACTGGATTACACTAAACACTCTCTCTTTGACACATCTCCTTTTATCAAATTGCTTGCTCCCCCCAAAAGTTTGCAACTCCTCTGGATGCTTCCTGGAAGCCACTTATTTCTGCCTTCTCAACAGTAACTAAATCTGCATAGGATTTACCCATGCCAAATACGCAGTGTTCTAGGGCCTAACACAAACACACAGGTACACGGGATTTCTTAATGTATGGGTAGACAGATTTTAGACGTCACTATTTTTAGGCAGCAGCTGAGAGATCATGCTGGAGATCCATATTTTAATTCAGTCACTTAAATTCCACTTTAGGTAGCTACGTTCTTTTATGGCTTAGGCCCTGATTGATTAATTAGGCAAGACAGAGGAAGGAAGTATTACCCTCATTTTACAAATGAGGAATTCAGGTACAGAGAGATTAAATGCTTTGCCTAAGGAAATGCAGGAAACTTGAGGCAGAGTCAGGAAGACCCATCCGAGCTACGCTTTAGATCTCCATCTCCTTAGTCTCCGATTCCCGGGTCTTAACAAAAAGACCATTCTTCCTCTCTGCGCCCAGCCACGTCAGCTCACAAGCACTCCTGACATGGATGTTTCGAGACCATAATTGTGTTTGCTATTTTCCTTGCATGTTTTCTGGTGAAATTATTATTTCTTTTCTTGGTTGGTCCTTATATCATGACGGCCCCCGCGCCGGCTTGTGGGTGCAGTCGGATAAAGACTTCAGCAGCGTAGATGGCATCTGTCACAGGCTGCTGGTGTCTTCATTTTCAACTCAGGAAGGAGCGATGTTTTGGTAAGGTTTTTGCAAATCCGTGTGCTGCCAGGTGTTGACGCTAGACCCGGCAGGCAAAGGTGAAAGTGCAGCTTGAGCTGCCAGCGGCGACAGGGAGGTGAGTGACGGCCTCCAGCCTCTCCGGGAACTTGTTCCCGGCAGGGCTGACTCAACCCTTTGCAGCAGCACGCGCAAAATCTAATTTTGCTCTCCCGAGGAAGCTGTGTCAGAGCTGGGCTGCTCCAGCTACGGGAAAGCAAGGGGAGAAAAGCGAAGCTGGGAAGCAGAGCCAAGGCAGGCCACGGAGAACTGGCATGGCCTGTACGCTCACTGCTGGGCCACGAGGAAGCCCCATTGCCGCCTTGGGCCTCATCCCTCCGGTGGCGGCTCCGTCCCCCGCGCCGAAGCCTCCCCGAAGCGGCAGCACCCGCAGCCAGGCCTGGGTCATCTGACTGCTAGCGGAAACCTGCCGCCCTGGACATGGGCCAGGTTTGCCTTTCCCTAACGCGCCCCGTGACTGGCCTTGACGCCTCCCAAGCCTGGGCTGTCACTGTCACAGCCCAGGGAGACTACCCAGTGCCTGCGCCATGGACCATCTGGCCGAGGCCTTGAGTTTGATCCCTCGAGCAGGCAGGGCAGGCACAGCGGCAGAGGCGCCGTGTGCTCGCAGCAGCCGTGCCCCTGACGAGACACGCTGCAGCCGTCGCTGCTGCTCGCGGGGCTTTCCAAGGTGTCTCGCGCGGCTGCAGCCCGGCCAAGAAGCGATGAAGACATAAATAACGGCGGGTGGGTCGTCGCCAGCCAGATGGCAGGCTCTCCCAGTCAACCGGAGATGAAAGAAAACATTACTCAGAGGATCTGGCATCCAAACGGTGGCGGAAAAACTGACAGGAATGTCAGCTACTTGCAGGGCGTTGGGAGCACGGGCAATGCCATCATGCAGATGGGACCTGGGGGGCCCTGGGGCGCCTGGCTCCAGGCATGGCTGAAGGGCAGGAATGTCCCAGCGCTCCCTCCGAACAGCCCCGGGCTCTCTGAAGGCAAAAAGTTTGAACCTCAGCAGTAGCCACAACTTTTTAGGGCTTCCAGGTTCACTGATGGAAAGCAGGACATACAGATCCTGGATCCACTGGGCTTTGTTAACTCTTTTGGTTTTTAGATGGCAAAGAGTCTAGAAAACTTAATATGGTGGGGCAGGGAATGTGGATTCTTTAGGTGCCCATTGCAACCCAGCAAGGGGGCTGACTCGTAAACTCCCCTAACCATTCACCCAAAGTTTGGTCAAACCTGGTGTCTTTTAAGAAAGCATCTCAAGTTCAATTAAAGGATACTTTATAATAAATACAGCTTTACTTTAAAAAAAGTCCTTTGACCTTTGCATTGACTAGTTTTATAATGTTACCTCGATCAGTCCCACAGTTAGCTTTTGCTAGTGTCTCATTGAGCTCAGAGGTACAGCACGGGGCGCCAGTTGGCTGGAAATGAGGACTACAAAGCCGACTTTTTCAGCACGGGACTAACAGATGCTCCAAGAAAGGCGTTTCCTCTTTTCAAATATTGCATCGGCAGTTTCAGTCAGGAGTGGCACCAGCTGTTGAGCATTTTCTTTCACAAGCTGAGGAAGGGCATAGGCCAATTCAGTTGTCTCAGGTTGCAGCTCTGTGGGGGTGTCTATTACTTCCTGATGAATGAATGTACTGAATTCAGGGAATATAGGTGGGCTGTTTGTTGGTGGGTGGGAAGGAGCAGGTCTATGCCATTTGGAAACCACTTGAATATGCATGATCTTTCTGGCAAAGTAGGAGAATGGGTACTTTGCTGCGTTTAGCATTCAGCTTGGTTACAAATCACAGTCATTCAAGTTTGCTGAAGTATTTTATCATGGTGTATAGCATTCTGAAACAGGATTCGATAGTTTCTTTAGAGGTGGATGGACACAAAGCTCTCTTGGCCCCAGTCACCATCATTCAAGATAATACTTTCCTTCCTGCCCTCCTGGCTCTTTATTCTAAATGAGATTTCTGCCAGTCCTTCAGAGGTAAACATGGCAGAGGATTGCAATGAAGAGATATAAAAGATGCAAATCTGATCCCAAATTTTCTTTATTGTTTTACCTGTAGGTAGAAACCAACATTTTTCAGATTCCTATAAGCAAGTTGAAAACAGTAATCTGCATAGGCCTAGCTCTCTCCATAATTTAGATGGATCAAACAGATGAGATAAATACATATAGGCAGACTGTTTTGTCCAAGCAGAAATGGAAGTCTACAGTATTAATGCTGTGATACCTTTTTTCTCTCTGCTGGTTAGGTTTCTGATACAGATAAATCCATGAAGGTGTTATACCTAATAGGGTGTCCATCAAAGTTTTGCACAGAAAATATTCTACGTTTTTGGAAAAAAAAAATGTTTTCGGTGACTGTGCTATTTTAGTTGAAAAAATCCACACAACAGCTTTGTCCATCACTTCATGCCCAGCTGAACCCTCAAGCTGACACATGAAGGACATAGTAAAAACCATGGGCCTGAACGTGATCCCACTCTAACCACTAGCAGGCATGATGCTGACTTAGGTGGTACGGGAGGAGTAACTCTAATGAGTTCAATAGTCTGGAGAGAGACTGTGGTAAGAGCACTCTTATGTAGAAAAAAAATTGTTCCTAGACAAAGACCAAATAAAGACAGTTAATTTTGCACGCCTTCACCATCTTAATTCAGAAAATGTATGTAAATTCTAAACCAGAGAGTTCTGGAAGATCCCAGCAATGCAGAAACTTAGCATGGCAGAAATCTATACTATAGACATGAGCTTCTCCTCTCCTCTTTATTTCTGTCACCTCTGCCACTGGAATCAACTACTGTCCAAATTGAAAAAAGGTATCTTATCCAGAAGAGTGCATTTCCCATTAAATACAATGAATCCTGATGCAGCCTCATTGGATATAAATGAACTACAGAAAGGGAAAAACGAAAAAAGAAAAAAGAAAAACGAAAAAAGAAAAAAGAAAAAGAAGGCTGTTTTAAGACTAGGTGTGGTCTTTTAGTATATCTAGCTCAATATCCAGGTGGCTAGGAAAAAAAAAAGGTCAATCCAGTCTTATTACTCCAAACACTTGACAAGTCTAAATATCTTTCCATCGTGAAGTGTTAAGGATTTTACAGAACCAGTTCTTTACTGGAACTGCCTTTTTAATATGGAAAAATAATTATTTAGAAGATATATATTTTTTCATTTAGAAGAGCCCTGTATGATGGGCTTCACCCATTGAGAGTATGCCAGGTGTAGCTAAGCTACAGGAACACTTCTACCCAAGAGGTGTAAATGAAAGTTGAATCTGGCTCCATGCATGTGAAAACAGGCCATGGAAGAAATTCTATTGCTTTAATTGGCTCCTAAAAGATTGACACCGTCTAATTTGCTTACAGTTAAACACCGTCATTTATGATGAATGGGATGATTACCTTGAGCATTCAGCACCAATTAACAAGTCCTCCCTTCACCCCCCCACAATATTCTTTTATTTAATTTCATTTAAAACAACAGCAAGAATCTTCATCTCCCAGAACAGGCCTTTGCTTGAAAAAAAAAAAAATAGATAAACTAATTCCTTGGAAAACCTCTTTATTTCTTTCCACATGCACATTCCATATTGAAGGGCAGCACAAAACCTCTGGCCATAACAACTATTTGCTTTTTTTAATGGTTGGAATATTTCACCTCCCTGTTAAATATCCTCTTGTCCTTTGTTAAATTTGTTGCCTATTAAATTGCATGTCTAGCTTTGGAGCTTATGTTGCTGCACCCCTGCTGCTTTAGCTCCTTATCTCCATAGGATTTACTTTAGCACACACAGCCAGTGGATGAATTTGCACATATTTGCAGTGTGGAGCCTTGACTTTTACTGCTTGCATGTAAATAAAAAAAAAAAAAAAAGCCATTTCCTTTTCATGATCAGCAATTCATCATCACTAAAGCACTGGGAGGAAAATAGTTATCAACTTCCCATTTTGGGTTATAACTTCAAAGCAAGCCTTTGATTTGAATGCCAAGCTCTGAATGCTGGGGAAGAGGGGAAGGGGCGGGGGAGAATGGGAAGGGAGGGAAGGGAGTAGGAGGGACTGGTCGTCACCTCATGGTGGTGACAGCACCCACCATCCTACATAGAAAAACAGCTTGTTAAGGTATCACAACATTCACTGGTCTCTCACTTGTCTTGTTTATGCTCATTCAGGGATTAAGGGAGCCACTGTAGGAGCCTGCACCCAAGGCCGTCCTCACAGTCAAAACTTATTCCGACATTTGTGATCTGCCTTTAGGGTATGAATCAGTCACCTGAAAGGTAAACAGCCTATATTTCCATAGACTTTTGGAAGACTGAGCCTGTCGTACCCTCTTGGTTTTTCCACAGGAAGCACCTAAGTTTGGCATCCATTCATGGAGGTATCTTTCTGACACATTTCAATTAAAACCATAGATAGCCTGTGTCATAAACAGCCCATTTTATTGATGCATGTTTTTACAGGAAGACAGAGGGTTTAATTCTCTGCAGAGCTTGTTTAAAGGCCTTAAGAGCCTGTCTGAGCCCAGATCTCTCTTTTAGGAACCTGTTTTTCTGCTTGCAATACCACAGCCCCTCCTCAGCTCCTTCTCTCTCTCTCTCGTTCCCTCCTATTCTCTCTCCCTCTTTTCATAATCTGGAATACCACAGCCAGAAGTCTCAAGGCTGTTTATAGAGCTGATACCTCACTACATTAGTTCCACATTGATTATGGCTGAAAATAATCACAGGAAGCAACTCATAACTCCCACCCCTTCTCCTTTATGCAGTGTAAGCAAATTCTCTTTGGCTGAATCAAAAGAGGATATACAAGTTATTTCCAGACCTTGAAAATGTGCCATATAGGTGCCTTTGAGGACTTTCTTCAACCTATTTTTATGTCAGGCTCCTACAACTATCATATATCAAAAGCTGTGCTATTCCTTCACTCAGGACCATTGTACTAGAGAAAACACTACTTAATCCATTTCCTCATATGGGGGAAGTGGGCTGTTGATTTTTCAGATGTGCAGATTATTCTCACTCATTGGGTTTTTTAGTAAGAATTCAAAAATTCTTATTAAAATATCATTAATATACATGCACTGGAAACACCTTCACAGAGCTCTCCTAGGCTTTTAAAGAGAGCCTGAAACCAGTGAGCTTTTTCCATTAGTTTCAATCCGAGCACAATTTGGCACCAAATTATGCCTTGCCTCGGTGTTTATTTCTGCAGTAAGCAGATATAATATCTAATAAGGCATTGGCAAGTTTTAAACTTTAAAACATGGGCTGCTCCAAACCATAGCCTGCCTGTTTAGGAGCCCAGCTCATTTTCATAGGGTACCATCCTCACTGGGACAACACGGAATCCTTTCCTTTCCCTGCAGAATATTGTTTTTGGCCCAGAGCGCGAGGGGTAATGGCTCTGGCCTGTGTTTCTCGTGCACTTCTGCTGACATGAGGGGAAGGGAAGCAGGCTCTGCCTGCCGCGGAGGGGCTGAGGGCTGCGGGGACCCCCGTCCACCTGCCTGCCTGGGGCTGCTGCCGCGGCCTCCCGAAAAACTGGGAATGTGGCAAGAGCTCCCCCTATGCTTGAAGCCGCAGACTCCTTTTTCCCCAAAGAGTATCTCTTGTGTTCACCTCTGCACCACTCCTGAGATCCATTTTTTTTTTTTTTTAATTTTAGATTGGTGAAGCTGTACATTTCAGAGTGATGACAAGTCATAAATGGTATAAATAGAGCCTGTAATATGTATCTATCATTCGCAAACAGGCAAAAAAAGAAAGAAGAATTACTATTTTGCTGGAGGCATTTAAAATTAGTGAGGTCATTAAAAGCTTTTATTCAAATAAATAAATTCATAAAATTGTCCAGAATTCAATAGTGCAGGATGTCTAATCAATAGTAATTCATTTTCAGGATTGCCGTCTGTTATACAAGCCAGGGATTGCAAGAGGTAAATCATGGCAAACACTACACACAGACAGGATCCATTATATCACAGCAGGGGTCACGCTGGAATCACTTCATCTGTTTTTAAGGTTTGAAAGCCCAGGATGCAGCGGATTTTCAAACAGGCCCATCTGTGTGATATTTCTGGCTACAGATCTCTGGTTTCCCCACCGACTGTGGTAACTAAATCTCTGTGATGTGCTCCATGCCACGGGATGGATTATTTGCATTAGGCATAATCTTCTGGTGACTCTGCAGGTGTCTGTAGCCTGCAGACTGAATTGCTGGGCTGTGCTTAAGCAACTTTGCTTCTAAGCACTATGTTCATGGTTCACAAATGGTTCACAGAGGTAGCTGGACTTCTTGAGCTGCGCTGAACCCCTTCACTGTGCTATATAATCATGGTCCAACTTCGTACTGAAAAGGGCAAGGCTGGAACAGAGCCACTGTTTCTTCATTTTTTCACTGAGTGTTTTGAATAATAGAAACATAAATGAAAAAAAAAAAAGGAAAGAAAAGAAACAAAAACAAGACCATCCCCTTTTAGTCCTGCTACTGCCCGCTGCTCACCTGAATGGAATTTTCTGACAATAAATTCCAACTCATTTAAAGTTCTGTTTTTAATTCTAGTCGTAGATGATTGTGAGAAATTCACTTTTATAGTTTGGAGACATTCCACCTGGAAAAAATTAGCTGTGGAAAACGATATTTCCATCTGTTAGGGGAGGAGGAGAGGGAGTGGAGGGGGAAGGGCAGGGAATAAACGATGGTCTGTGTAGATTAAGGCCAACATTTTCAAAAACAGGAACTAAAGTTAGCTTTGTGTGTTCATACTTCATGCTCACAAATATATAGCACTTTGGGAAATTTTGCTAAGCCCTTACAATCTCTGCCTTTTTTTTCTTTTTTTTCTTCTCTATTTTTTTCTTCTTCTTTTTCACCTGATCTCATGATTTCAGGCATAGTCAGCTGCCTATATGTGGATGACAGAGACTCATTCCCATCCTTCTTCATGAGAATTTTAACTGCAGCCCTACAGAGCTGGGTTCGCAATTCTCTGTTCCCACACAGGAGTGAAGTGCCAGCCCAGGCCAGGGCCTGTGGCACTGTTTGCAGAGAAAGTTTAAATATTCCAGCATGCCATGATGCTGGACTTATGTACGGTTATATTTCCTTTAACAGCAGCTTCCACAGGAAAATTATAAATCCACAGATTTCTGCTTAACATTTGTTCAAATTAAAACACACAGTTGGGAGCTACAGGGGGGGGTGTAATGGGAATATGTAACTGATGCTGACACAGCAAGTCGAGTTCCAGCAAAACCACTTAACGCAGAACTATATTCTGCTAATACTACTGAAATGACCACCTCCACATTTTCAAGGGTTATGGCTGTGCTTTCAAGCCCTTGTCAACAGAACACAATTTATTTTAAGACCTATTTGGCTGCAGCTTCCCCTCCTGCCTTTGCCTCTTTCCTCACTCCCTAAAGGCACAAGGCACAGATAATGAGGACTGTTCGCTCCCTCTAAATGCGGTTTATGGGGCTGCTATAAAGACTGTCTCCATCCTTTCATCCCTGTACACAGTGACAGGTGAGACACATGCCTGCATCTCCTCATAATGTTTTCCTATCCCCTTAGATCAGGCCTGCATTTGCTGTGGCCTCTTTTTCCTTTCTGTACCAATGCTTTAATTACTCTTGGGCGGTTTCTTTCTGCTATTGTTTCCTTCATTTAATGTCATGTTCTATTTACTGGCTTGTGTTTTGCAGCTCTGAAGTGACATGGAAATTAAAGTAGTTACACAAAAATACCTGGATCCATGCAAGCCCACATCTAATTTTTCCCATGTAAATAGCTTCACAGAGGACAGAAAGAGAGCACAGATGAGATATATTCTCGCGGAAATGTGTACATAGCATGATATAACAGAAGTTATAACCTTTGGAAATGGACTCATATACTGCACGCTCTTCTCCAGTAAAAGGCCTGCTAAATTAAATAATATTCCTGAGGAAGGATTGAACTTTAAAAATGTATTGTAAATAATTTGGCTTTGCACTTATGCAGAGAAAATACAACTGCACTCCTCATCCCTCCTCAAATCAGACTCACAACATGTGAATATACAGAAACACTGATTTTCCTGGTTATGTTTGACTATTCAGGAAAGTGTCTCTCATTCAGGAAGGATGCTTAAAGCTTCTCTCAAATTTAAACACATTTTCTTGTCTCTGGCCCTTACAAATGTGGAAACTAAAGCATAGTTAGCATAGAGGAAATCCTGACCACAGAATCTCCATTCATACACATCTTCTTTCTTGAAGGACAACTGATATGACCTGATTTATTAGCCTTGGTTTATTATAACCTTGTGCTACTGAGCCAAGGGAGTTGGTTCTATCAAGGCATCTTCTGCGCTTGCTTGAAGCAGATGTTCAAGAATGTAGTGGGTTGTTTTGCTGCTTTTTGCTCTCAGTTGTACCCATTTGACATATAGTTCCCTATTTTTGTCATCGGAATTCCCAAACTCAGCTCTCAGCATATCTAGCCTTTCCTTTTATACTTCTCTCCACCCTTTACCTTAAGCACTTGAGGTAAATCTGGACACGCTGATATCAATGACAGGTATTTCAGAAAGTCTCAGAGCAAACTTCCACTCACAGTTCTCCCACTATACGTTGTCACAATGAGCCCCTCTGGTTCTGGATTTAGCAGCATCCTTTCAGTGCTACAGCTGGCCTGGAACACAGCCCAGAATTCAAGGAAAAAGGTGGGGAGGGTCTGTCCTAGCTTAGCTAGCAACCTCTAGCAGCATCTGCCAGCCAGGTCCTGTTAGAACAACTTCATCAAGGACCGTGCTGATCTGCTTAATGGAACTTCCCCCAGACCTCAAGAAGTTTAGGCCTGCTCTGCATTGCCTTGCCTAACTGGGGCATTACGCTGAATTTGATGTGCAAAAATTGGAAAAAGTTTTGTGCTTCATCACTTCAGGAGTGCATGGGAGCAAAAAATAAAAATATTTAACAGAACTGTGATCCCCCAGTGGTGATGTCTGTGATCGAGAAGAAAGGAAGATGGCCCAACACAGGGGAGAAAGAAGGAGACAGGGAATCAGAAAGGCATGGAAATATAATAACTGAAGCTTGTCTGCCTTAAGTGGGACATACGAACATAGAGGCATAGACAGTACAGCATCCCCTTGGCCAAAATTGGTGGAAAAAGAATTGCTCTGTCATCTTTCCCTAATATTACCTACTGCAATGAAGACTTAACAGTAATTAAGTTGCTATTCTACTCCTTCGTTTTTTGTTTTTGTTTTTTTTTTTTTTTAGTGTGTTTAATTTCCTTTTGCCTTGATGCTAATATGATTTTCATTAGTTTTCCCCTAGTTTTACCTTGCAATATGATCTCCGAGGACATGTCACAGAATAGTTGCCGCACTGAGTTTGTGCACCATCAGAGCATCATTAATGCTTCCACAGAAATTTAGGTAGCAATATTTTGTCCCTCACTTTCTCTACTGCAGCACTGTTCTGATGTAGCAGATGCCAGACTAGCTCTGCCAAAGAAAATACATGAAAAAGTTTCACAGGTCCAAGCCTGCATTATAATCAAAGACCTAGGAGGGGACAGATTCAAATAATAGAGCACAGAAGAGACCAATGTTGACAAGGTAAATAAATCTTAACAAATCTGAGCAGTAGTCTTTCTCTCTACTATGGCTAGACTAATGCCCTTAACACAAGTACCTCTACACCTTAAAAAATATGAGTAGCAATACAAACTTTGTAGACCCAAACTCATTCCAATTATAAAGACTGTATTTACTGTAGGATATCACAGTGCCATAGATACAAAACTAATGGTGCTTTGAGCAGGAACAAGACTAACCTTTGAATATCAAGAAGTCCTGAGATATTTAGTGACTTTTATCAGGCAGCTGATTGCTAGGGTATTTTCAATGTAAAGCGAGGGAAAAACTAAAATTGAAACCTGGCAGTGCACAGGACAGTTCAATAACCTGGGCTGGAAGGGGACCTTGAGATAATAAGTAAATCCCAACCTGGAAAGCTTTCAGAAAACCACTGTCTTTATTTTTGGAAGCAGTCAGGCATTTTTGATGATAATAGTGGCTGGACATTGATTGCAATGGAGCCATTGCCACATTGCTACGGCATCTAGCACTAATATAGCCATATGTTTCACTGGATCCTGAAATTATTGTCAAGTTTTTCAGCGCACTTGTAATTGGGTCATGATGATGAAAACACTTCTTCATATGAGGGGTCGTTACGGCTGGCATAAAATCAAATATTTAGTTATCTGTCTTCCGTTATATACTGAAACATATGATATTTATGATGCAATGAAATATTCAGGCTCAATGCTGAGGTACATATCTTAGCCTCAGAATTCAGTGGGCTCCTGAAAATGTTCTTTGCATACACAAAATGTATATTTCATATAAAAAGATGCACACTGAAATATTCATAGCATTTCCCTGAACTCTCAACATTGTATTCTGCGGGCTATGACATATTTAAATGCACTCATTACCTTATGAGCTTTGCCAGATTCCAATGAAACACACTGCATCACTCAGCTTGCTCACGCCATCCATGGTCTGTCGTTGTAATGCCAGCCCATCCCAAGTATTCTGCACCTTCCCCTCACTGCCCAAAAACATATTCAGATCTCTAAAAAGAAACCCGGGGAAAAGGAATGGGCTCCTGTCCTGGGGATCCACACTCTCAGCATTAGTGCCTGAGAGCATGTGAGAATACGAGGTTTCTTACCTTTTGCAGAAACCCTCCCTCGGCCTGTGGGGTACCTTAGTAAAATTTCTGTGAGGTAGACGAAGCTGTTGGCCTACCACAAGCCCTGTTGAAATTCCCCATGGAGAGCACCCTCTGACTCAAAATTCCCAGGTCCTCACTCCATGCTTGTCTCTGGAATCTACTTTTCCCATCATACACGAGCAAATCTTGCCCACAGTAGTTTTTCCTTCCACAAAAATGTTTGCTGTTTGAGTTTCGTGACAAGCAATGAATATTTTCTTTTTCCCTTCCATCTAGTTCACAAAAAAATCACATAGTATTAGTTGACAATGATAGCATGTCAAAGCAAGATAAAATGTTTAAATATCTGTTAGTCACCACATTATGGCTAAAGAGCAACAATTCTCTTTCTAATATGTGCAAAAAATGACCAGTCATCTCACTGAATGAAAGCAGTAGTTCTTTTGTTAAACAAAATCAGGGATAGATCCTACATATCTAAAAATATCATTATAATATCAAGTTAGTTTTCTGTGAGAAATACATGAAAATGGTGAATTAACCCTAGAATTCCATTCAACAGTGTCTGAATTATTTCAGATAAAATTCAGTTGAATTTGGCAATAAACCAGATCTCCATGAGCTGATACCATGATATGGTTTCAATGACTGTTTATTTTTCGTGGAAGTTCCTATTTTCAGCAATTGCTGTCAATGTGCTGCTAATGCAGAAGTTGTTATTCAATCAGTTTGAAAAATGGTTTTACTCTCTTTCCAAAACAATTAGGGCACTGTTTCAGTATCAGTAAAATGCCCTCCCTTCGGTCATTTTTCATTACGTTAGTTGAGTCATGGACAATTACAGTTTTGTCCTGGTGTTTCCTGATTTGCCCACAAGATGTTTGACCAAGATGTTCAAAAGTCATTATTGACCCTAGTTACTCATCAGGAGGCAATTGAGTAGGATCTAATTTGGACGTACTCTAACCTCAGTCCTTTCTGTAACTTAGTTTAGTTGTCTAATTATGCCAGCTATTTTTAAAACTGCTGATCTTCCAATATAAGGATTTATTTAGTTTCATCTTGTCTCTATTCAGAGTGAAGGAAAAAGCCCCATTTTTGTCTTGGGCACCTTTAAACCTATGAAACTCTTTCAGATGCAAAGGAAAAGTCTTGATGTCTTGCTGTCATACGGCAACGATTATTTGTGCAGCAGCAACAAATAATTGGCTCCAGTCTGTTTTCAAGTACCACAATTTCTAATTTTTAAAGTATTGTCAACAGTCTGGGATGAGGAATACCAATATTCTGAAAAATTGCCAAGCAACCTGCGGTATCTTTCACTATCAGAGGCAAAAAAGAAAGCTGGAATGACAATTGACCATTGAGTGTTCCCACTCTGTCATATACAAGTTTCATTACACAATATAGGAAAGCAGCTGTATTGCATATTTATTTGCCTCTGTATTACTTTATTACCCTGTATATTAAACTACTTGACAAAGACATTTCATAATCATATACACAGTAGCCTGCAGAATACAATACACCAAATGTGTGGAGGCTATATAAATATTTCAGTATGTTCTGCTGCTTTTATGTGAAATATACATTTTCATTAGGTAGCATACACTTTTTTTTTCAATGTACAGTGTATCAGTTTTGCCTTATGATTCTTCCACTAGAGCAATTTCCAGATTTTTTTTATATCATACATATGTTTCAGTGCACAATAGAAGAGCTTAGTAAATATTGAGATCCTTATGGAAATCAGATGTATTTTCTGTTGGCTTGGTATAGCACTGTAAACTGTAGGCCTGCAATGGTTCCTGAAGCAAAGTGTCAACGTCAGACGTGATACTAAAGACATGCCCTGAAGTTATGCCTGCCTAAAATGGAATAAGACTTCATCAGCTGAATGCTTTTTATCCATTCTCCAAAGCTACTAACATTTTTATGCATCTACCACCTTTGAAAAGATCAAGTGTGCTGATGACATCCATCAAAACTCGGACTTGGTCATCTGTTAGAGAAATCCCTCTCAGGTGTAGCTCAGCCAGGGCTGTAAAAAACAAGCCACCACACTTCTTTATTTTGACCTTGTTATTAGACCAACACACAATTAATACATTGCAGCCATTGGGAATGTTCAGACTCATGGTATATTATCTTGTTTGTGCTATTTACAGAACCTCCAACATGACATCATTTCTTCATCTCTCCATTTTGAGTATTATCCCTCCCCAAGAGCACTGCAGCCTTGCAGACAGCAAATGGTGTCACAGAGATCTGCAGACATGGCCGTGGAACTGCTGGAATGGAGCAGGGGTTAAGCTTTGGAATTTTTACAGCTTACCACTGGGAACTTCTCCTTTCTAAGACATATGTTATTGAGTGCATGCATCTCCTCCAAGAAAAGAAGGACTGCATCTCCTCCAAGAAAAAAATGCTTTTCATTGAACCCTCCCACAGAAAGAAACCAGCAAATATTATCCTTTAAAAAGAAATGATACCAATCTCTGTTCTCCCAAATACTGTTACATTAACTATGATAACTAAAATCTGGAATTGCAGTTATGTGTCTCCCTGATCAAATCTGCAAAAAAAGAGTTAGATAACTGTTAGTCTGTAATAACAGAAATGCCTAAGGTTCTTAGAGCCAAATTATCCCATTTATGCGCATTTACCAAGCACCATATTTCTGCCCCTGTTTCAAGTTAGAGAACATACCTTCTCATTACAACATACCTTCAACATACCTTCAACATACCTTCTCATACCTCTCACAAACACGACTATCAAGTTTCCAGTACCTTCCCCTCTAGCTTAATCCGGAATATTTTCCACCATTAGAGAGATTCTGAAAATATGACTTTGTTTCTTCCTCTCATGTTTCAATTGGTGAAGTATTGTTCTTCCCTATGGTGAGGAAAAGATAGCACCAATGCAGCTATAACTACTTATCAACTTTATAACACTTGCCATTTCTAGTCTGTGCAGAGTTCTCTGCCATTATCATCGAACAGGCCTGTATGACTTTGTAGTCAGTGCTAAGGGTGAAAACCTGCCCAGTTACCAGTAATGAGATTTCTCATAGAATCATCATGGTCAGAAAAGACCTTCAAGATTGAGTCCAACTGTAAACTCTTCAATACCATGCCTACTAAACCCTCTCCCTAAGTGCCTCGCCTACACGTATACTTCACTTTTTAAAATATGATTCTCTTCTTAGTTCAGTGGTTCAGAGATATAGCTACATGCAAAGGTATGAATGTACACAGAACACATCTGTGTACACACAGATGTGAATTTGCCATTGGTCTGAACCAGCAAGGATTTCACCTTTGTTCTGCGCATCCCAGAGGGCTGGGAAAATGCTCTTGTCTGGGCCATCCTCCTGATTTATGCATATCTACTTACAAACTAGTTATCTAGTAGTCATTATTGCTGAAACACTTTGCACATCTCTCTGTATTATCCTCAACTACAAATGGCCTGAAAGACTGAAAGGCACTTGAGCTCTTTTTTTCCCCCCTTTTTTTTTTTTTTTTTTTTTTTTTTTAAGATGACTTACTTCTTAAAAACTCCTTAGTAACATTAATATCCTTGGTAAAGGAAAAAGTGGTGAGTTGTAGACCTAAGCCACCCTCTTGGTATTGGACTCCTTGCCTTTTTGCTTTGGTAAAAATCTCTGCATTTTTCCAACTGAAGGTTACATTAACATTACACAGAGAAAGTCGATTAATTTAACAAATTATCAATTTGTGGAGTTTCTTGAACATGCAGTAACATGCACACAAAGCAGCTCTTTGTGGTCCCACAGCTGTCCTGTCCTCAGTGCACAGCTTCATTAATCATGTGCTCTGCATGTTATTGTCTAAATTGCAGTGCCATTTGAGACAGGGAAAGAATTGGGGAAGAAATGGTGCTTACCCTTTGCACACCAGTGCAGATTACAGATGAGCAGAGGCTTTTAAAAGACTATCAAGTCAATACTGTGCAGATTTCATTTCACTGCATTTTTAAAACCACCCAACTAAAATCCTCTGCAAGATGGTTGTATATTTTTGGACTGAAATCAAGCATACCCAGTACTCTATGCCCAGTTTGGCCAAGGAAAACTGCAAACTAATGCAGTCACATGCCAAGATTAGAAAGGCAAAGGTTTGCTCTTAGGGCTGGGTTATGCCACTAGGAGATCCAGAAAGTGCTACCAAAAAGTAGCATTTTCAGCATTAATAGCACAGAAGTATTATTATGTGTGATTCTATTATAGTGAGGCTACAGAGCACAAAATGCATACTCCTAGCGCAATATTTATACAGTCATTGGACCTATTTTACCCCTCTCTACCGGGGATGAGAAGTACTGCTTTACACAGGGCTGCTGTATTTCACCACTTTGGGCTGCTAGCTGAGGTCTCTCTTCTCTTACATTAGATAGACATATAAATAGCTAACAAATACAAAAGTACTGAGAGACTGTTACTCCGAGAGAGCCTTAATAATCTGATATGAAGTGTGATGAACCTGTTGGCTTAATTCAAGGATATCAGTTGCTTGAGGCAAGGACCTTCTCTGCAGCACCAAGCAAGATGTCAGTAGTTAAATAATAGAGAGACTGTGGTTTAAACTCTTCCCTTCCAAATATTTCCCTAGCACTCATCAGCCACTTGACCTGAATACTTTGAAATGGACTGTAGGGTAATAATCTGTTGTAAACTCTTTACAGTTTATTTCTCAAATGTAATTTATGTATTTCGTCATTGGTGAAGTTTTTTCACTAGATTACAAGTAACAATTTAATGATGAACACAGTTTGGATAGACAACAGCAATTTTTCTGAAGGGTCGCTTCTTTGTGCAGAAGAAGATGGCGAGCAGTTCATCTGTTTAGATTTTGAAAGACAGATAGAATTATGAGGTCTCAAGAGCAGAGTAAGGTACAGAAAGTATTTCCTTGACTTACTGATGTATTTTTAAATACTCCATAAAGCATCTAACATTAAAAATGTTTGGATTACATATAATAACAAACGAACTAATGAAATGGGGATATTAGCAGCTAAAATTACCAAATAAAGTGAAAAAGGCCTCTAAGAAAGGGTTAAAGAGAAGTTATAGATGCGAAGAGAAAGACCTCTACAACCATAAAAACATTCTTATAGATATCCTCAGGGAAGGAATGCTGCAAATAGGATCTCTGATCTGGGAAGTCTTACTTGCTATTTCAATAGGGTCAAAAAGCAAAAAAAGAGTTTTTTTATGTTTTTTTTTTAATGTTTTCGTTTTTGTTATGTATTCTTTTTCATTTTATGTTATGTCTCACCTACTGGGTGAGCAATAGTCATTCAGGCATTTCAGATGAAATCATTTCAGACTATGGAGGTAACTTTGCACCATTAATACAACCCTCACCGTCTAATGTTTTATTGGAAGTTGACACAAATTCACCAAAATTTTGTGCTACTGATTTTCCTGGCTCTTTTCCACAGACAGAGGGAACAGCCAAAGGGAGCAAGTGTAGACCAAATCCCTACAGCCTCACTAATGATTATTACAATACCTAAAAATGAAGCGGGGGAGAGAGGCTCTTTAGAGCCTCCCAAATATTAGGACTAGGTTGAAGGTTTTTTCAGTGCATTCCTGCTACCATTTAGCAGCAGTGAGAAGCATAATTTGACCATCAGTGCCCCCCAGATCATGCAGAGAATTAGTGTCATGAATGGGTTATAAGAAATGGTTATTCCAGAGCCTTATAAAGAGTCCTGTCTCAATCTAAACTATTATAACAGAATGGACTTCCACTCCATGAGAACAGCTCAGCACTGCAAAATGGAGCTATGATACAAAGATCTGCTGTTAGGGAAGTGATCAGGTATCTTTAAGTGCACTGAGACATTCAGAACAATAATAAAAAAAAAAAAACTATGAGAAGACAGGCAAATAGGCAAGGGTACTTTTGTAGGAGGCTTCTACTAAAGCTGTAAGTCTAAAATATCAAAGCATCAGACAAACCTAACACTGCTGCTCCATGTGTGAAAGAGGGATTCATTTATCCCTCTTATCCCAATATATCACAGATGCCACAAATTCAAGTAGCAACATAAATTAAAAACATACTGAATATATGTCTATGCAGATTTTAGCCATCCAGATAGGTACAGATTTTTTTTTTTTTTGAGTCAAAACCTTTGTTTTAGCAAATATTAAATTTGCCAAAGAAATCCAGACTGTGGGCTGTTTCTACTAGTTACTAAATTAGAACAGATTTTGTATTTTGAAATGAAATTTAGTAAATGTGAACTGCTTTGTTAGTGTTTATTTGGCTCATATTGGATTTTCATTTTGAAATGTTTAACATTTTGAATGAGGAATTTTTAAGGCTAAAATATGTGAACTAGATAAAATGGAACAGAAATGATTTATGTCAGTTCAAATTTAATTTTGAGGGTTTGATTTTTTGATCTTCTTGATTTGACTAAAGAAAAACTATTATGTTTTTCACAAAGTTTTAGGTGCACAGGAATGCTTATTTATACAAAACTTTCACTAGATGGTCTTGTATGGAACTAAAAAAAAAGAGGCAACAACAAAACTTACTACAGAGAAAATAACTTGGTTTGTAGCTGTTTTTCTTAAAACATTGCTCCCATTTGCTCTGTTCCACTTCCACACAATGACATCATCATATGACTTGCCTACAAAATAAAGAATACAAAATGTGCACATTATGCAGGGTACATTATCTCCACAGATTACTTGATAAAATGTCTCCATAACAACAAAACAAGTAAGTGAGGCCATATTTTTCTTTCTTTTGGTTTCAGAAGGCTAGAAGGTATTCAATCACACAACTTTTGACACAAAAATTCCCCAAAATGCTTTTATTTCTCAGCCAATCTATAAACCGAATGAAATCTGCTAAAAAAAAAAAAAAAAAAACAAAAAAAAAACCTGATAATAAGCTGCCTTTAACTTTCTGAATTTATTTGACATATTGTATTTTTATGTCCTTAAAGTACTTTTGGCTTTCATGTTAGTCACATGGAGTCGCATGGAACACTAGAGATGAATTTCCACATATTTCAAGCCTCAACGAAATATGGGCATTCAAAGCATGATAAGCCAACCTGGAACAGTGAACACATTTTCAACAGAGCACCATGTCCATCTTGTATTGATGCATCTTACTGTAGGGATTCAGGGGTATAAGCTAAACTAGCTGCAACTTAGAAAAAAAATATACTGCATCAAAACCTTTTGTGCTTTAAGTAAATGGGCACCCATTAAGTATAATGTTTCTGAACTAAATTGTACAGGGAAGCAAATGTTAGGCATAGCTTTGCAATTTGCCAGATGTTTCCAGATTGTTTTTCTCTTTCCATCACAGTCAAGTTAATCATTTTCAATAGGCTACCTGGCAATGAACAGTAAAAGTAACTTCCTTAGACAGCTGCTTTGCATAAAGCGTTTGCTTTCAAGGAATATTGTACAGGCAGGAGATACTGGAGAAAAACAACAGGAAAAAAAGAGGAGAAGGGGGAATGTCCTCCTCACTGCTTAGCTTCTCCCCCACTTCTGCCCAAAAAAGGAAGAATAAAAGTCTTTGGTAAAATCTCAGGGGGAGCTGATTCAAAATGTATTGATAATATCAAAAAGTCAGCTTGAGCTAGTATCACCTCATTTTCCTTTACAGCAGTTAATAATTCTCTGAGTAGATATAAACTACTTTTTAACATAAAAATAATGACTATGAGTGATAGGCGGAGTTTAGAAATAAGATAGACAAGGACTGGAAGGAGAAAAAAAAAGTATAATGAAAGTGACTTAGCTCACAGTACAGGCACAGACCCAGGTCAGCTTGATAACTAATTCCTTTTATATTTTTAAACAATTACATTCATTATCCCCCAAGCACTTAAGAAGTATTTCATGGCCACAGATTACACATGGAGAGATGTGAGACAACTCAGCTGGCAAACACATTTCTTTTTAGGAAAATCCCCACATACATCAAGATAAAAAATGCAGACATAATTCAAGTGTTGAAAACCTCCTCAGTTTTTATTGCATAATTATTGTTTTTAAAGAATCTGATCTTAAAAGACCCCTTGCCAAAAATATGATTTTATGGTAAAATAATGGGTTTAAAATTAGGCATAGGGAGTCCCCAGTAAAACTGAGAATTTTAATGTTCAGAATATTCTAAATTTCTAGTGTTTCAAACATCTGCTATATCTTTGGAAAGATGTCATTATTATAAGGTTTTTATGACTTTATCTACTGAATCCAGCTTTTAAGATCGTAGTGTATAGTATTCTGACTTACAAACCCTGGAGAATGTTTACTACATTTACAGTGATTGTCACTGAGCAAACAAACACATATGCATGCACACATACCTGGAGACATATATTTATAAATATACATCCACACACATTTACTCAAGCAGGGTAGTATAAAGCAAAAGGCATAAAACACATCTGATACAATTAAATCTATCAATTTAACCATAGTGCCTTCCTTAAATTAAAAAAAAAAAGGGGGGGGGGGCTTGAAGTAAGATTTCGTGTCTACAGACTGAAAATCAATTTTGATGATACAGAGAATGAGGTCCAAAATATATTGACATATACCACAAAAATTTGTATTATGAGTCAGTAAGACATGAAATATAGTGTATCTGTAACCACCAGTGGCTACTGCTGGATTTTGCTTATTTTTTATATCAAATAGATCATACTGAGGCATAGTTAAATGCATTTTTATTGAAATCAGGGTATATACATAGTTCCAAATAGCTTTTGAATTTTAGGAAGGTTTGGAACATGAGCTTCATGGCTGAAGCAGAGCTCTAATGTTTTCAATATGGATGAGTGATCAGTATCACGCGGCCCACAGATGAGTGGGCCACGATTGCTTTCTCATGGCCCACTTGGCTGGGATTTTTGTTCTTTTCAGTACAGCTCTTTTGCTTTGATTTTTCAGACTCTTGTTTTGCCCCTACCTGTTGTGCTATTACAGACACTGCAATACATCTTGTAACTAAAGAAGAGCTGCTGAGCCCACAGACTCGCCACGCGAGCAAAGCTACACTGAGGGAGGAGACACGAGCACAGGTCTCCAACCCTTGTTCTTCTCCACATCTGAATGTGCCCTTTCTTGTATAAGCAAGCAACTGGGAAGACCATTTCGCCTACAGCCAGGACAGGGCAAGATACTGCGAGCAGAGAAAGGGAGCAGCATTGCACATCCCTTACACCAGAGGCTGTTTTCTTTGGCTTGTGTCTGAAATCAAATTAAAGAATGAAATACCAGTCTTAAAAATAGATATTTAGATATGTAGGCAGAAAAGTTAGAGGTTTTAGTCTTCCTTACTACAGGTAAGATTATTTATATCCACTATTTACAAATACTTACATTCTTGCATTAGGATTTAAAAAAAAACGAATGTTTGCCATTCAGATTTTTAATGAGCTTTCTCTACATTTGGGATTTCTTAAAGTGTCTGTAATGTGACTAGCCTTCTCCAAGAGTCTGCTTGCCTACAGGTTCTTTTTTTGAATGAGTTTCAATACTTTTATACCTAGGAACCCTGTAATACTTTCCAGTGGAGGCATAGACCAATAAATAAAGCTAATTACTTTTTACAGACCTTTTAGAAGAGGTTCATGAACCAGCATTTGAAAATGACTGTACTATATCCTTTTTATCACACAGTCACTGCCATTTCCTTACTCCCTAGCCAGGTTTCCAAGCCGCCTGCCTCTGTAAGTCAACAGAAGTCACCTTAGCATTATCGCAGATGGCTCAGGATGAGATGCAAGCAGGTTGAGATGATTCATGGGAGCCTTGACAGTACCCTGAAGGATTTTTCTTTTATACTTTGATAAATGCAGAGATAGCGTGCCAATTCTTTTTAGGTGAATGATACTTGCATGTTTGCTGCTGAGTGATTATATTCCAATATAAATGTCCGGTCTGTTAAAAATGCACATATTTCAGGATATATTACAATGTAGCTCTTGCTCAGGACCATTGTTATATGTTTTTGCCTCTTGAATCTTAGAAGTAACATATGGACTAAAGCCTAGCATTTGTCAAACTGACATGGGAACAGGCTAGACACTTACATATCTAGTTCGTAAGCACATTTTCTCATGTTTAGTTCAGTCTGATTATAACTATATTGTTTTGGGAGAAGAAGAGTAGGAACAGTTCTCCAGCACCTAGGGAGAACCAAGATCTGAGAGTCTCCGGAAAGGCAGAGTGGAAATGGTTGCATTTCGTAGAGAGCTGCTGGTGGATTTTATCCCCAGTAAACACCCCTGGCTAGTGTGCTGTCTTCTCCCGGCTCTGCACGCACGGTATCTTCCCCCTTTGCCAGCAACTACTGCCCAGGGACAAATCTCAACCAGGACACATCTAAGGAGGGTTGAGAGAAAGGCTCCAGTACGGACATCCCACCAGTTAGGTAAGAGCGTGGATGCACCCAGAGTGCTTGGATGCTTCACTCTAATGAAGGAACCCCCCCTACTTCAGTTCCATCACGGCGGCTACCTCTAGCTAGAAGCCCTTGGGGACCAACTCTGCTTCAGGGTGGCCCCTGGCCTGCCCCTCACGTCTCCCCTCGGCATCCTGGTTACCCTAGGAAGGACGTGCAGCTATGCAGGCCAGATGGGAGCCCCAGCCAGCCTCTCGGCTTGGCACGTCGTAACGCACGCCCACGGGCCAGCTTAGGCACGGGCTCTGTTTCTTTTCAGGGACAATGAATCAAGTGAGTAAAAGAAAAAAAAAAAATCTAAAGATACTGATTTGCTAAAGATTGGCCTTACTTAGAGCCTGAGTGGGGATAATAGAACTGCAGGATATGTCGTTACATAAGCAGCAGCTATTCACATGCCTTCTTGAGATGTATAGATTTAATGCAGCTGTATCCCATTCTAAACCTGGCTTATGCTATGAGATACAGTATGTACAGTAAAAAATAGAACCCTCCACACAGCAGGTTTCTATTATAGGATTAACCAATTGTGCCCACATTGTAAAAACCTGCTAACGACTAGCAAAGGCAAATCTCCCCAAAGCAGCAAGGCAATGAAAGAAAGTCACAAACCAAAGACTAATGACCTAAGAATAAAATTCAAACCTGAATATAAATCAGAATATATTGCTTAAAAAGGTAATGGCACAAAAAATGTGTCAATTATTCAGCTAAACCCGACTAACAAAACTTCCCTTGCTTGTTCCCATATGTCCTGTGCATCTGCATCTGTTAATGCCTCCAAGATTGTAAAATAGCAGGGGGAAAGGTTGCATATAAACCATGTTTATTTATGAATTCCATATTTAATGATTCTTCAGCTAAAGCAAAAGAGGCATGGAGGATTTTGACTAAAGTGGAAAGGTTATGTTAACAGCACTATACAACTCCCTGCTAGTTCCTGCAGTGACTTGATTATTACACAGCCCATTTAGAGTAGATAACTTCAAAATAAATTAATTTCATTCACTTCCAGAGCTGACCAGGTCATTCATTTAATTAAAACTTCAGTAAGTATAAAAAGTCGAAGGATTACTTTCAGTTCAAACAGTCTTGTGGTATGTCTTATTTTAGCATATGGTACCAGGCAGATAGCCAGCTCTGTACAGAAGGAGGAATTCAACAATATTTTGCAATAAAGAGCTCTCCTTCCTCCCCAGTCAAAACTTATTTTCGCCTATTCTCCCTTGCCCCTCTTATTTCTAGGATCTTGACAGAAAGTCATCAGTATTCACACTGCAAGATTAGATTTAATGTGTTTCTAAAGCCTCCCATTAACCTTTCAGAAAGTCTGACATTTCCTGATTCACCAGACAACTAAGTCTTTTTCTATCAGGGTAGACAGTCTCTTCTTAAATCACTTACATGTGTCAATAATGACTCCTTTCTTCCCCCAGGAGCCAGAGGCGAGTGAGGCCCTTGCTTCCTCGACTGGGGGCCAGGGAGAGGGTGCTTTTTTGGCTGCTTGCGTACAAGCAAAAAGAAGGGATGGAGAAATGATATTAGGCAACCTCAGAGCCTAAGTCTTGCGCAGGTACACTCAGACCCAGACACAGACTGAGAGTAGGTAATTCTTTATTAAAGTACTGACAGCAGTGTGCTCTTTCAGGATGTCTAGGAGCCTACGAAAAAGCTGCTGTTATTCTTGAGTTTCCATTCCTGCTGAGCCAGCTCCTGTTTGCACTTCTTCCTCATTCTGAGCAAGCACTTAGCATGTAATAGATGTTGTTTTATTTCCCACCCAGCATTGACACGACTGGGTGTGCACCTCATTTCATTTATGGCCTAAGGATTGGGCCTGTATACATACACAGTGATCTAAATCACATTTTCTTTTTCTCCAGACTCAGGTCAAAACAGCAAATCTCTCAGGTCTATTTCTTAGGTTTATACTTGTGTACTCTCAGATCTATTTGATTTCCATGAGATATCAAGGTGCAGGTCAGTCTGCCCTCTTAGAATATTCCTTTCTTTTTGTAAAATTAAGTATCAGGTTTGAATATATGGCTAACTTGCTTATTATGCTTAATATGAAAATTAAGTATTTACTATAACCTTGATGGGAGTTTTTGATGGGAGTTCATGTATATCCACATGGAGAAGACATAGGCATCTATATATATTGATTTCAACTACCTTAATATCAATATCCATCACATTGACATTTATTGGAAGGCATCAATATCTGAGGATGTTGATACCTTTCCATATCAATAGGCATCAATACCAATCAATTTTGATACCGCTATATTTCAAAAGGCATGTACACCTGTTGAAATTTATACCAATTTTGATATAAAAAAGCATTGATTACCTATCGATGTGGATACCTAGGCATCAACACTAAGTGATAGCCATTCATATCTGTCAGTTTCAACACTTATCAATATCTTTTATTTCAATAGGCTGTAATACCTATCAATATTGAGAGGCATTCATAGCTAATTTTTATCAGTTTTGATACCTACCTATGTTAAAATATTTTGATATAAATAGGCACCCATAGTCATGTATTACAATTGATTTTCATGTCAATTTTCATACTGATAGGCATCAATACCTACTGATATTGGTACCTTTTGATTTTGATAGCCATTGATAGCTATAGATTTTAATAGTTGATTTTTTGCTATTAATACATTTTGATAAGAATCAATTGATTTTGATACTAAATTTGATATCAGTTGGGATAACTGTAAGACATTGATACATATTGTTACTGATGATATTGATCTAAACCTATTCATCTTGATATGTATTTCAATATACATAGATAACTTTTGAAAGTGACAGAAAGACCCATCAATGTTGATGCCTGTCAATAAGCACTGATATTGCTAAAAATTTATGCCTGTCAATACCTATTGCTATTGTTAGGTATCAATACTTGCAGACATTGATACTTACTGATCTCAATATCTGTCAACAGGTAACCATACTGATAGGCAGAAGTAGATATTGATGCCTATTGATCTCAATAACATATTGATAGGTATCTATTTTGATGGGCATATCAGTTTTGATACTGATTTCTCTAGGCATCAATAAACATCAATACCTCTGGTTACTGACAGGTATAGATACCTGCTGATATCAACATGCTCTCATATTGACATGTGTCAATAGACATTGATACCCATCCATATCAATAGACGTCAGTACTATTGATTTCCTTTCCTATCAGTATCAATACAAACAAGCAACAATGTCTATCACTATTGATAGCTACTGTTTTCTTCACATATTGATTCTGATACCAATTCGGATATTGATAGGCATTGATACCTATTGATATCAATACCTTTAATATCAATAGTTATTGATAGCTATTGATTTTGACATAAATCAATATCAGTACTTATTAATATCATTTCCAATGACAAAATGCTGACGTTACCCCCTATTTAAACATAGAATTTTTATTCTGAATATGAGAAAGAACTCCTTACACTAAATTGGAATAATTACTAATCTCTGGCAGGGATAATCAGATTGGTGAATCTCCTCATATTTGTATAACTCAAAATGTATACTTATTTCTCCCAAATTAGCTCATGTGTTCAATCCATTTATCTGAAGTAATAAAACATTACATTTTAGATATTGCTTTTGTTTATTTCTCTGTGAGATGAAGGGTAGATTTTCACTAGTATCAAGGCTATGACGATAAGCCACGAAAAGGCAAGGAGGATGGTGGAGTTTACCACTTGCCAACAAGAAGAGCTTCTTCAGAGTGCTGATAATGTAATAGTGTGTTGCCACAAAATGGTCTGATGCCCTTGCTTATACAGTGAAGAGTAGTTTATTGAGTCTTCATTCAAGAGTCTTCTAAGACATCTTAGTGCAAAAACTTATGTGTGAAAGGCTTCTGTGGAGATAATTCACCTGAATAGCATATATTTTCATTATTGATTCACTAAATTAACTATTCACTACATATTGTCACTGCAAATGCAAATGCAAAAAAAAAAAAAAAAAAAAAAAAAAAAAAAAAAAAAAGTCGAAAAAGTCTCAATGGGTCCAGTTCCATTTTAATGTTGCTCTAAGGAAGACAAGAGAAACACACCTTCCAGTCCATCGCATGTACTATAATCTAACTGGTGGTTTAACTTTTCCAAAACCATTAGCTAATATTTTCTAGACCATGCTAAGTATCTCGAGAACAATAAGCAAACAAATAAACAAAAAAGCACTCAGGGGTCCTAAATTAGGCCTTAACAAGCTGACAAGTCGCAAAAGATGCTAAGGCTTTCTGGCTTGATGAGCAAAGAAAACATGAAGGACAACAGTGGAAGTCGCATGCCAGAAAAGGCTTAGCACGTAGGTTATCAGGCTGACTATACAAAAAGCACCATTTTAAATGCTCAGCATTGCTGTGGACGTCACTCTGCGGGATATCACAAGGCAGGAACGAGTGCCTTGAGGTGGGCTGAAATAGGGACAAGGCTGGGCAGGATAAGGGTGTCTGGGAGATGGGCAGGGACAGGGGGACTGGGATTACCCATGGGGCCTGAGAGCAAGCAGCACCTCAAAAAATATCCAGATGTTAATACACCCAGTGAATAACTGATCTGTATCATGTGAGATTTACCCTATATATAAATACCAGACTACGGCAGAGTACAACATGCTGGTATTTAAAATACTTGAAAAAAAAAAGATATCCTCTCCCACAAAATTCAATACATCAAAATAGGTTTGAAGGAAGACCTTGCCAGTATCCCAGATAAGATAATTTAAGTTAATCAGGTAAGAATTTCAATAAATTGAGGGTGCGATTTATGAAAATTCTCAAAGAAAATACGTTCCAGCAGGTGTAGAGTTATGGTGACTAACATATATAAAAACACTAGCGTGCACATATTACAATTAGAAAGGAGTCTGAGCTACACAATTAATTTCATGTTAGAATATGAATTTTCCTGAATTTTGAAAACTTTGGCATCTGAAACTCTAACGCTGGACCCACTGATTAAAACAGGGTACTGTAATAAAAGCTGTGCATATGATAGATATGCATAAGATATGCATACTGCATATAAGTGTTGCAGACATGAAGAAACAAGTATCATTGTATTTAAATTAAATTATGCTCCTAATTGCCAAGTAATTTCTAAATGTATGATTTCGAAATCTAACCATATAATCACATTTGAGAACTGTGTGTTCAGTACGAAGCAATTTTAACTGTTCATAGCCAAATAAAGCAAATTATTATTTTAAGTAAGCACTTAGCTATCTAATTTAATCTATCTAGATTTCTATTCTGCTCTCATCCCTATAATAATATGTTGGAATACATTGAAAAAGGATACATAAATGTTTTCAGGAACTTATCTTTCTTTGTACCTAAGTCAATGGATTTCTACTTTTGGAAGGATCATCCCCAAGCGTTCTCTAAAAGCAGCCAAGGAAAGTATGTTTATTTTATTTTTTTATTTTTTTTTATTTTATTTCTTTTTTATATTTGCTGTATTAAAAATTGCACCACTTATCCAAGAAAAACAAACAAACAAGAATCAGCCATATAGGTACTGACAGAGTTCTTGCCGTTGAACCACCTTAGTGCTCTCCAACAATTTCCGGGTAGAAACAACCATCTTTTTTTCCATTTCAAACTTCGGGAGAAATAGACTGCTTAGCATAGAGGAACACTCCTGCAGGTGTTTAAGTGACTTTCTCACAGGAAGAGCAAGCACATTCTCCCAAGGCCTTGGCCACACAAGGTGTGATCTACCGAGGGCTGCGTGCCTTAACAGCAGCACCTCCTGAGCATCCATGCCAATATCACTGAGGCAGACTTGCCTCGGCAATCTGTACTTTCTCTACATTGTAGGGAACACAGATAGGTCAATAAATGTACTTTTTCTAGGTTTAAGCCTAGATTTAAGCCCACACTATGAAGGATGGCAAATGAACTCTTACAAGAGCGTATTCTATGGCAAAGAATATTTTTCTCCAGTCTAAGATTTCATAGGATTTTTCTATAAAGTTGGTATTACAGTAATGAAATAAATATAAAAACATTTTCTTTAAAATTAGTTTAGATAACTGCCAAGTGCTTCATCTTTTGCAAAGAAAATACTACTAACTGAAGGAGAGAAGGTGCTATAGGACAAAAAGTTGCCATAATGAATGCACAGGAAGGGGGAACCCTTGGGTTTAAGCTGTAGATTGCCACCACAAAAAGTCTGGCATATCCGTAATTGCGTGAAATTTCATTGTTTGAGAAGGAAGGCCACAGACCAGAGCACATCTGGAACGAGGTTGATCTCAGGAGCCCCTTTAGTCATTCTGCTACACAGACACAGGCTCAGGGGGCAAATTGCCCTTTCAATGCTGTTTCTGCATGCAAATCTCTTTCAGTTATATTTTATACGTGTAAGCACATACACACACTTCATATATTCTCCTTTATTTTTTAAAAAACAAGAAAACACCCTCTTGACAACAACCAAGACCTTATGGAAATGAAACCATAAGGTCTCTTAGAGACAGATTAATTCTCTCTAATTTTAGATACATAAATGAGACACACAGCCTAGTCACCCGAGGTATCCCCTCTTGTAGAGACTGAGAGACAGATCACTTCCAGAGGGCAGCTAATCATTAAGAAGTGGCTTGAGACCCCCCTCAGAAAGTGCCTATCTGGGTCAGCTGACTATAGAAGGCAATAAGGCAACCCTACTTTGAACTTAGGCACCTTAATTAGGTGTCTGGAGTTAGCTGAGTTGAATCCAGTTTTATTTTAGCAGGAAGGAGAATAGGAAATTTGGGAACATAAGTTGAAAGGAAAATAAATCAGTAATAAAAATGCTTTTGCTTTCTAAACTCTAAAGGTCAGTTTAAATCCATAAAGATGAACAAATAAAATTAAAATGTTAAAAGACTGAAAAAATTATCAATAACATGCATTTAAGCTAAAACCTCTAAAATAAGCTAAAACTCTAAAATAAGAACATCTGAAAAATTCTATTCTTGTTTCATGGCTCTCCCCGCTTTGTATGTCATCCTCAAAGGACACCTTGGCTATTCAAAAATAATGATTTTAGGTATTGGCCAGATGATTAAAGAGATTTCAAGTGCAATCAGAATTTTCTTCTCTCTCTAAAATAATACAAATGTTTGTATTTTACAAGAGTCACCTTTGACATGATGGAAAGCTCACTGAAAGTGATGGTAATTGCTGAAGTCAGGCCCTAATATTCTACATATTTAAATAGCTTTTTATTTAATTATGTTCTTTTTTAAGCTTTGTTATTAAAGAAAATAAGTACTACCTTTCAAACAGAGCTGGAGTAGTGGCAAGGGACAGGGGTTCGCTGCAACATTCATTTTTAATAAGAGTTTTCATTCTTAAGCTTTGACCTTACATTTATAAGATAAAAGTACATTTGAGACAGGGAGTCTCCCTGAGTTATTAATAGCTCATTTAATTATTCTTTCCTTGGCAGTAATATTTTAGAAGGCAGTAAGATGAGTGATAGGCACACATTGTACAGTATTCAGAGCATGCACACTTCCAATATATTTGTCTGTTTCACTTGATCTACTGATGTTTACTAAATGCAGGTTCCACAGTCTAGTGATGTCACTCGTTTTGTGCTATAGAGATGTAAAGATTATGAAATATTCTCTGCAGCTATCAGCAATAGAAATCAGTTAGGCATGTTTCCAAAGCCAAACTTAAACTTGAGCTGCCACTTCTCTCTTGATCTCCTCCGGCCCACCTCAGTGTTCCTCCCTCTGAGCGGCCCTGGTCTGGGGCTGAGGCACCCAGGGAGAAGGAAGAAGAGCCATCCACTGAACACTAAAGCCAGCAGCTGTTCTGGGAGTCAGGAACTCCACGTCTCATCAGAGGCCTCCTCTGACAGCATAGTCATGTCCTAACTGAGATTTTAAAAGCCACTTCTCCTGAATGGGGCCAAACCACTTCCTCCACACACTTAGGGATAACTTAGATTGATGCAAGTAGAGGGCTGGTAGAGAAATAAAAGCTGTTTTCAGCAACTGTCTTGACAAGCAAATAAATCAATACTATTTGTATTTACTATGAGAAATTGCTAAAGGCAGAAAGAAAAACAAGCTTATAACTATTAGGCCTTTGAAAAGACATTCTCATAGAAACTCATTTTGGAATCCTTTGGAAAGATTTCTGCCACTTCACTAAGCTTATAACTATATTAAGACTTTACTAATTCTTGTACGTACAACTTACAGCTTGTTTTCCTTTCAAGCAGCCTTAACAGCAGCCAAATACAGCAACAGTATCCACAGGATCTTAAATCCATGGAAGCATTTTAGATGCAATGTCTTGCAACTCAAAATGCAACATGCATCATCTGTGGCACTCTTGGGAAAGGCACTATGATATTGAAATCTCTTTGTAAGAGTGTACAAGTATTTTCTTTGCTAGAGAGACAAGGAATGTCATCGATGTGTAAGGTCACTTTTGAGCAACAAGAAAGATGCATTAGGTTAGACCTGCACATGTTACCACATACTTTAAATTAACTAAAGAGAAAAAAAAAAAAAAAAAAAAAGATGGAGGAACTAAATCAGTTAGGATTAAAGTTGATCTGAAAATTCTTCTAGTTTCTTTACAAATCTAAGATTTTCCTGACTGATGCTGCGGCTCCTGTCCTCCATGCACTGGCTATACTCTTGCTTAATCATATCACTCGTATTTGCCTAAAGATCCCCCATTAAAATCAATATTTGATCCAGTCCATTTCTTGCAACAATTGGAAGGAATTTAAACGTCTGGGATTTAAAAAATTTTATTGCCCATTTTTGCCCTCTTCTTTGAACTGTCTGACTTTGACTCCATGTGAAATTGTGTGCACTGCTGCCGTGTTTTACTGCACAGCTACACGGGTTCTGTTCTAGCCACACTGGGGAAAGGCTCCCCTGAAACAAGGACAACCTTTGCTCTGAAGTGGGAGCAGCTGAAATATTGTTTATGTTGTTTGGATCCAGTTCCATTCAATCCTTTTATCTGTCTTTTCCTACCTGTCTAGTGCATAATAGAAAGCACACAATTTGGTTTGAGTTTCTTATCAGTATCCCATTCAGGAAAGATCCAGGCGTCAAAGAAAACATGCATCATTTCTTTGCTATAATATTTTCCTCAATAACTATATCTGCTTTCCCAAAGTGATTGAGATGTACTTTCATATGCCACTAATTCACATTCTGTTTTACACAGGACCAATCATTGTTTCATTCTCTCTTCTCTCTTATAGAATACTACAGTTTGCTAGAGACAGGAATTAAACTAATTAATATATTTTACTTTAGGTCTTTGGGTTGGGCTGGAATCATGGTCTTTGGTGAAAAGAACAACACTGGTGCTATGTTGTAGTAGAAATGGCAATCCTCTTTGACTAAAAACTCTTTGTATGAGATGAGCAGCTTGCTGGCAAATAAATGATAAAACTTTCACTTATAAAACATTTTTATATGGGAAGATCATTTTCCCAAATGTTAGATTTGCCAGTTTTATTGGAGTGAACTCAAATGACCCTCCACTTTTATTAGCCTTTTTAACCCCTGTGGAAATAAAGTGTGTTCTGAATGTCCCTAAAAGTCATTTTTACCTTTCATCATGCTCTCCTCTCGATGTGGAACAGCAATTTTAGCTTCTCTTGTGTTGGCTCTCACTCCATTGATGATACCGGATGCACACATGTGTATTTGGTGGCCTCTCTCTTCTCTGGGGCTGCTTCACCTTTCAGTCTCTATGCTGCCTGTTTTTTTTTTTTTTTTTTTAATCCTTATATTTAAATGTTTACATTGAGGTGGCTGTCTGGAGGCCTCGGTACTAAGCCCTGCGAAGGCCAGACTGGGAAACCTGCCCAGAGGATGCAAACTTGATCTGTTCTTCCAAGATGCTGAGTAACATCTACTTCTTTTTTTTTCGCTTTTGGTCAAGGGGACTTGTATATTCCCAAGCTGCTCACCATCTGGCAGGAACAAGCTCATATACATTATGTTGCCTCTGCTGTGCAAGGTCAGGGCTGGCAAACTGCGCTTTTGTTGAAACTTGAGCCCAAGAGATGAAAAAAGCGGGGTGGAGAGACTTCCAATTTATATCCTACTCTCGACTTGCTGTGGAGAAATCAGGCCAACAGTGCAGAGGAGTTTGAGACCACAAAATGAACCTGGGCACAGAAATGTATTTGTCTGTGGTGGTTTTAAGAGACCAAAGGAGACTGTAGTAGGTGTAGGCCAAACATGAGGCTGTGTCTGCTCAATTTTTGTCTGTAGTGAGAATCAATTTGGATAAAAACCACAAGAGGACTTCAGGATCTAGCCCCATGTGGGGTGTTTAGGGGAGACTGGTTGTCAGCAAATGGGTCAAGCCAACAACTTCTGTGTACTTAAAATAAAGTCATTATTCTGAAACCCACAGCAGCGCCTGCTCCTGATGACTGCTACAGTCACTGATTGAAAACAGAATTAGGCAAAGACTTTCTTGGTCCCTGCTTCTAATTTAACTTCCCAGCCTTGTTATTTCTGGCTGTAAACATTTTTATTTTTTGCTCTGAGAGACAGTTCAAAGTTTTCAGCTGATCATGCCCAAGTTTTTGAGCCAGGAGCCTGTACTCCCTCTTGAACTCACAAGTAATTGGTCCTGCCAGGGATTTGTCCATTATTGAAGAGCACTGCAAGAAAATGCTCTGTAGGCATTTCAGGGGTAATCATGGGCTAACCTGTCCCAGGATATTTAATCTGTTAGATTTTATTTAATATTTATATCATGATAGTATCCAGAGGCCCAGCAAGACCCCCAGTGAGATAGAGATTGTAGAAATACAGATGTTTACATGGTCTCTTTCCCAAAAGCTAGCAATCTAAAAGCAGCTTATAAAAAGCATATTTGAGTAAGAACAATAAACCTGTATAGCGGTAAAGCCATCACTCTGGTGAATAATCTTATTTGTTTCTATTAAACTTACTTTATTCATTTGTCTAACCAGCAGTATTGAGTTTTGCATCCAATCAGCTAGCACAGAAATGGGTATTTCTATGCAAAGCTCACAGGAAATCTTGCAAGATCACTTTTTGCTATACTTTTGGATGGCTGTAGTTATTCCCTGTTAAAATGATTAGTGCTTTAAATGAATGAGATCACCTACTGAATAAAAGCACAGCCAAGCCACACTCATAACATGATCTCATGCAGGCCTGGCTTCAAGAATGCCCCCCTGAGAGTTTTCTACAATTGTTCATCCAATTGTTGTATGTAACCTCTGTTCAGAAAGGAAATGTGGCTGACAAAATCAACTGAAAAAGAACCTACTGGTGCCAAGAAAAATATTGAAAAGTGTTTGTGCCTGGGTATGCTGATTTATACTCTTTTTCTCATCACCAAGAAAGAATCTGCTCTTCTTAAACAAATATACATAAAGCTAATTTTTCCATATGAGTGCAATTATTATTTTTTTTTTTTTCAGAGGGAGACGAGGGGGCTCATGAGAATGTGTCTTAAATAAGCTACTCATTAGCATCTCCATGCCCTGGAGTCAAATATAGCAGAACACCCTCCTCCTTATGGCACCCATCTAGTGCAGCACTGCCTGAACAGTTCCACCACCAATATTTTTGTCTCATCTGCAAGGAAATAAATCATTGATTGTTCTATTTTGCACACAGGAATGGAGGTCCAAATTTCCAAAAAGTATTTTCTGCTAAAAAAGGCAGATGATTCCTTTGGGGATTTTCAGGATACTTAATACACTTACAAAAAGTCCCACCTCTGCATAGCTGTCCAAAAACTTAGCAGGCTCTAAAGCACTTGTCCAAGCTCACAGAGGAAGTTTGCAGCAGAGAGGGGATTTGAATCAGGTCCTCAGATCTCCACACTAGTCTCACAATCACGAGCTCATCCTTCTTCCCGTTTCACAGCAGAGGAGGTCACCAGGAACTCAGACATTACACAACATTGACTTTCTGTCTCTTTGAAGAAGAGCTTTGATCCTTGCAGCTGGACTTTTTCCACTCCAGACAGTTCATTGCATTAGGCTCTTCCAGTGCCAACTCTGCACAGAGGCTGAGAGACTTTGCTACACAGACAGAATGAAACATAAAGACGTGATTAGAATGGGAGAGCATGAGTGGTCAGGAAAAAAGAAGAAGTAAAAATGTGGGGAAAGGGGGAAGAGAAGATAAAAGAGAAGAGAAGAGAAGAGAAGAGAAGAGAAGAGAAGAGAAGAGAAGAGAAGAGAAGAGAAGAGAAGAGAAGAGAAGGGGAGAATGGGGCACTACTGGAACCCAAAAAAGAGAGTAACAGCAACTAGCCTTATGTCATGGGTTTTGAAATACTTTCTATGAGGATTAAACATATGGTAATATATTTAGCAGTCAAGCCTCAGAAGTGCCGTTACAGTTGGTGAGCACCTTTGAGACAACAGGCAGAGATGGTGCAGCTGTTAATATGCAAGCTACTGATTTTAGTAATGGAGTTTTAGCAAGTCCATTTAAAGATCTTTTACTGCTTGAGCCGTAGATCACAATGACAAACTATTTACTAACAGTCAGTGGTGCTGTGAGCTACCAGCTTGTTCACACAAAATACCATCCAACGATAGTGTCCCTGTAAAGCATACAAACGAGCTTTTCTAAACAAAGATAGTCTTCCCATGCTCTCCCAAATGCAGATTTTCAAGCTGTTACACTCCCTCCCAAACTGCCTTTTGGTTTTCTAACAGCATCACTGGCTTTTTCAAGATCTGTTTTGTCTTTCCATGTAGCACATCAATTATTGGCATTTAATGTGAACCAAGTGTCCCAACACTTTAGCTAATATTTTTCTGCTTTGTAGAAGGAATCTGATACCCACCCGCAGCATCTACCCCGAAAAGCAAAGCAGCATGTAAAAGTGGGTGTGCAAAGCACGTATAAAGAACAGTGACCCAGCAGAATCACCACACTGCAGATTGTCAAGGTCATATTTGCTTGCCATGCACAGTGCTGGCACATGTGGCAGAAGTGTGAATGTGTATATTTGGTGTATTGCTCCAAGCAGAGGGCCCTGCTAAGGGAGGCTCTTTATGGCTACGGGTGATTTTCAGTCCCTACCAGATGATATGAAAGGAATTTCTGCTTGCATGTGGTATCAGTAGATGACTGCATGTGTGTGTATGTGTCATGTGTGTGTGTCTCTGTATGTGTGTGAGAGAGAGTGGGAGGGAGAAACAAAGTGTCTGAATTTATATTTAACCTCATTTGAGCAGGACTACCATTTCGGTCCTCTTTCCCTCACGGGAATTTCTGGGTCTGATCCTCAGCTGATGCAATTTGGCATAGCTCCACTGAAAGCAATGAAGAGAATGGGCACATGAAGCGAAAGGAAGACAGTTTGGCCAGAGACCCTTGAGAAATCTCTGCTTGTAAGTGCTACCACAGACCGACATCCATGTAGAGCAAACAGGATGTCCAATTTTAAATCACTAACAAGCCACATCCTGTAAACTGCATTTTACTCAGCTGACCCAAGAGATAAACACATTGGAACAGATCCGCAGCCCTGATAACACTGATTTACTTAGAGTTAGAGCCGAAAACTCCTCCTTACTGGAACTTTAGTCTACCTCACCTGGAAGGGCAGCAAGGGGATGAAGGAGGAGGCAGAAATGAGGGACCCACCATCCTCAGCTCAGCCTAGAGCAGCAACTCAGAGTTTGCTCCAGGGTAAGCTGGGGGCTCAGGCTTATATAAGTAATATGTAAGTTATTATACTCAGTATGTAAGGAAGCAGCCTAGTGCCTTAGAGACAATTTCTTCTCTCACTCTTGCTCTTCAGTGAACTTAGTCCTCAACAAGAGGAAAATTCAGCGATTGTTCTTCTAGAAAAAATATCATTTAATTGGATTTGAATGGATTTGGAACGGATTTGAAAAAATCACAATGACCTGCCAGCTTGACATCTATTCAAAATTGTATTTTGTTGGCCTCTTAGTAGTGTTTTGCTCTTCACTCATGACACATGCCTGTTCCCCAAATGCTTTTAAAACTCAGGTTGTCTGGACCAATCCTGGCTAATCAATACCCAATAACTATTTGGGAGAATTCATTGTACTCAAGTTTGCAAATCTACATTGTTAAAGTCTATGACACTTTACTCATAGGCATTTTTTTTGTTAAGATTTGCTCACCTCGATATTTGCAAGTAAGAAAGCGTAAAAACCACTCCTGTTAACTTGTGTCTACAAAGTCTAATGCTAGAATCTTCTGGCTGCAAAACAAGTTGGTTAGTGTATATATTGTGTGTCGTTGTGTGCTTTGGATCATGTTTAAGCTATTTGGGTTATATATTAATATATATTTTGCATATTCCTTGTAATAGGGGGGAAGAAAGTTGTCATTAATCCAGACATCTCTAAAGTTGAACAAGATGTACTTTTTAGGCCACTCCTCTATTCATAATTTTATTCCAATACTGCAAACACATGCTTAATTGCCTCCTTGCTTGCAGGACTAGCAGCATGTGTTTAAGGCTAAAGGTGTATACTAGCGTAGGCTTAAGTTCATCCTTTTTGCAAAGAGGATGCTGGCAAAAATGCTTACCTCTTGACTGTCCTTTGCAACTCATCACCAATGAAGGGACTCTACTGCTGGGGATGATGGCAGAACGGCTCAGCACAAACTTATGACACCTCCTTACTGAGACACACAGGCAAAGCCAAAGAGGGAGGATGCAGGAATGGGTTAAACTTTGCTGTGGAAAGGCTTATGTTCAGCTACAGCACTCAGACTACAGGTCAGTAACCAACGCAAAATGTACAGCTTTACCTGTCGTTATTTATTCACTGTATGGTGATCTGGGTCTTATCTGGGCCAGGTGACACAGGCTTGCTACAAAATCCTGCTGCTGGATTAGTCTAATGCTGGACTGATTTTCAGCAGGTTGGCTGGTGGTTCTTCATACTGCATTGTGTGCTCTGTGAACTGCTCCATGAATTCATTCGTGGCAGACTGTGGGAGAATTCGCCTGTTCCTCCTAAGCCCTTATGTGCAAGTGCTCTTGGCTTGCCAGGACAGTAAATTAAACTGCTGGTGGAAAGACACAGATCCTTCTCTGGAAGATGAACTCTTCCAGCTGCTAATGCAAGTCACATTTTGGGATAGGGAGCAAAAGGGAAAAAAAGGCAGATGCAGGGTATGAGAGTTGGTGGAAGGAATTTTGGCAATGGGTTTCGTCCTGACAGGCAGCAGGGTGCCTTGTTGAGGAGATCACGCAGGCTACATGCAGGCCCAGAGCAGCAGAGACAGCTGATGCGAGCGCAGACTTTGCCAAACAATAGCATTGTAGTATGCACGCTGAGCAAATAATTCGTTCACCAAGGAAAACCTACTAGAGATGACTGGAAAATGAACTTTCTGGAGAATTCCCCTGTGGAGCAGTTTGTTACCCTTCCCAGAGTGTGCTTACACATGTGCAGATATCTGGACAGAGATTGCTCTTGCTGAGAAATACACTGCCATGTCCGCCCTGCTATACCATATTCCAGAGTATCCACTACAGAGGAGCTCACAGACACCTTTGCTGCCGAGCTGCTCTGCCGCTCAAGGAAACCTCGTTTCTGCACTGATTTGCCTAACAGCAGTGAACATTCCTGCCTATAAATTCTTCTCTAAATATTCTCCAAGAACACACATCTAGTTCCTACTGATGCAAAGCACCACAGTAGTAATGATACTCATGGAAATGCATTAGACAACAGGAGGTGAGTGCCCTACATAGGTCATATTCAACATAGTCCAGAATCCAGAAAAAAAATGCCAAATAGCACCAATGTGAGAGATCTATATGTTATTCTCCTCAATTTTTAAAGACACACAATCAAAAGCATCTTTGGCTGCCTTAAGTAAAGCCTTGCCAACAGGCAAGGGAGGTCATCCTTCCCCTCTACTCAGCCCTGCTAAGAACCCATCTGGAGTTTGGGGACCAGTGTTCAGCTCCCCAGTACAAGAGAGGTGGACTTACTGGAGCAAGTCCTGCAATGAGACACAAACATGATTAAGAGCCTGGAGCATCTTTCCTAGGAGGGGAGACTGAGAGAACTGGGACAATCCATGATGGAGAAAGAGAAGACTCAGGGGGATCTTATAAATATGCGCAAGTAACTGGAAGAGAGAGGAAGTAAAGAAAACAAAACCTGACTCTTCACAGTGGTATTGAGCATCAGGATGAGAAATATCGGGCATACATTGAAATAAAGGAAATTCCATTTAAATATAAGGAAAAACATTTTTTTACGGAGGATAGTCAAACACTGGAGCAGCTTGCCCAGAGAGCTTGTAGAATCTCCATCCTTGGAGACAATCAAAACACAACAGGCCATGGTTCAGGACAACACACTCTAGTTGTCCCTGCTTTCAGCAGGGGATTATATGATCTCCAGAGCTCCCTGCCAACCTCAGCCATTCTGTGACAAGTCATTCTTTGAAACAAAGGCAACAATGCTAAGCCAGTTTAGCTGTGCACAAGACTATTGAACTATAGGTTAAAAAGTCCGTAAGTGCATACATTTTTTTTTATCACCCCTCTACGTATTAGCACCTGTAGTTGCAGGTCATACTGTCATAAGAAGTTGGTATCTTGTACTTGGAGGGTAGGTAAATACATAACACCTTGGCTATCATAGCACTCTGTCCTTTAACACAAAAACCTCCACGTAGTCTATCAACAGATATTCTTGAACCTACATTAAGTAGAAAGACAATTTCAGAATATTTCCAGTTTCTACCCAGAGGCAGGATGTCCAAGACTGAATCTGTCTGAAAAGTAATTTCCTTCTGATGTAAAAGACATTCCCTTTTAATTCTCCCTCCTGCAAATATCATTGCTTTCTTATTCACAAATTGGGTCCAAATATAAGCCAGCAGAAAGAGCGTCTAATGGGTCCCAAGGTAAGTATCAGCTTCTACCCATTATGGAAAGCTTTATGCAATTCTGTAGAAAGTAAGTGGCTCCTTAAGTGAGTGTTTTGTAGAAACAAAACAAATGCTAGGTCTTAGAAATGTCTCAACACTTTCTGTGGTGGGGAAAAGAGAAGAGAATAAAAAAAAATCTACATCTGTAATGTCTCAGCCGAAACTTGGGGTAAGTCCCTGTTACAGCAAAGGTTTATACTTTTCCATGATCCTTTCCTGGGCCGCTCACTTCTACCCTTAGCAAGGTGCTAAAGATTGTTTATTTCTCAAGTGAAATTGCTGCCAAATGCTTATTGTCATTCAGCAAAGAATATAGGTGGAGACAGGCAGAGGAATGAATATTCCCAATAAAATGCATTTCCCCAAAGTGGTGTCTTACCTGGTATTTTATTTAGGAGCGTTTGAATCCTTTCCTAAAAGAAATCTGTAAATCTGCCCCTACATACTGTCACTGGTCCCAAGTGCAGTAACCACAGTAGATACTCCGGACCCAAAGCTGTGGGTTTGAAAGGAAGACTGACTCAAGAGAGGGCTTGTGCCTGGCTCAGTAATGCTTTCACACTGGCCTAAATTCAGCCAGGTATTTCCTGGAAAACCCTCTCTCCTTCAGATATGGCACTCTGAGGGCCATGGTGAAATCCCTTGGCATTGTATGAACATGATAGGAGCAGCCTGCAAAGAAGATTAAGTTGAAAAGCCCTGCCCTTACCAATGAACCTCTGCATCTTCTGAGCCCAAATTTCCCTCCTTTCTTCAGAAACCATTTATTACACAGGACTCTGAAAAATGAAATGCAATAAAACCTGTAATGGTGAAAGCCTCCAATCATCCTGTAGGACTGCAAATGTAGTAGTAATCACAGTGTCTGCTCTTCCCTTTGTGCAAGCAGCATAGAAAAAAGACGCAAATGCAAATGAGGATGTCTTCTGCGACAAAGGAGACTAACAGCACCCAATGTCTGTTTTTCACAGGTGATTATTAGTAATTTTTTGTGCACTTCCAAATACAGAACAATTGTTATTCACACAAATGATTGACAATAAGGTTTACAGCTTATTATTATACCATTCATTTCTAATACAAAGTATGGAATATGGGATATATGGAAATATTATGGGAAATGTTGCAGGATTACCAGAAAAACAGATGAACATTTCTCATATAGGAATATAGAATAATGGCAACCATAATGAGTTCAGAAAGCCCCAGGTAGTGAGCAAACAACAATAAAATGCTCTGAAAGTAATAAATCCACAAGGTTATTAGGACAAGAACAATGATGTAAATGGTTTCAAGTCCCATTTGGCTTTGAGCATTTCCTTCTAGGTCAGTGGTTCGAATAAGAGGTGGGCAAATACTGCAGAAGATTTTGTGCAAATATTTGTTTAATGTTTTTAATGAATTCGCTTAGCTTGTGTTTATTTTCCACTAATATTGTAGCACAGTTATTCCCAGTCTGCTTTGTATTATAGAAAGCCTGGTGCCTTAATGAGGGAGAATGGATCAGTCCCAGGCCATACACCCATGTTGCAGTGAATGTACTTTGTGGCAGGAAAGTTCATGAATATCATTCATTTTAAACAAATATTGGCAAATGGTCAAAGAAATCCAATTCTGTATTTGTTCACATGAGAATTTGTAGCATATGTTTTGAATCTAGGAATGGCACTTATTCTGTCCAGGAACAGCCTCATACACCAAATCATCACTAAGCCAGAGAATTAGAGTTTAAATATTCAAAAAAAAAAAAAAAAAAGGAATCTGATTCACAGATATATGCCTTCATCATAAATAATTTCAAATAAATGTAAGAAAAGTGATGCTTTCACAAAATATTAGTAATAAAAAAGATGTAAAATATAATTCACAGCTGAGGAAATATTGCTACCAATACATTACTTATAATTAGCCTTTGTTCAAAGATGATTCCTAAATGCAATGCCTTACAGCTATTCATTTTCTGCCATGGAAAGATTTCAGCTCAGCTTCTAGAGGAATAGGTTTACAAAAACAGCCCCACAAGCTACATTTTCTGGCAAAATAGCATAGAAGCCATGGAAAGGTAACAAACCTTATTGAAATATTTACTCCCTCCTTTCACATGGCTGTTAAATAACACACTGCTAAAATACCAGCAGTGTGAAGTATGACTTGAGAAGGAACATAGGTAAGTGTTCCTGAAAATGGCAATATACTACATTTAAATATCTATGTCATTCCAAAAGGCTACTGCCAGACTGTGATGTCATAAATTCTTCCCTTTTCCTGAGGCGGGGACAGTCCAATTCAGTTTTGGGTTTAGCCATGTCCAAATTCATTACTAAGCTTCACTCCACCACCTGCCCCATGGATTCTTGCCCAACTAATTTCCTTTTGGAATTTCAGCTTTTCACTTCTCAGTGTGGTTAAGTTGTCACTGGGAGGGGGATGTTTCCATGCCTGGAAAGAAAATGGTAGTGAAGCTCCTGCTAAAATAAATCTTGCTGAAGCCAAGGGTACTGGAAAACGAACAACTAACGTCTAACCTACTGCATTGGCCAAGATCTTGGAGAAAAGAACTACAGGAATATCCAGAAAGCAATAACCTAGATGATACAATTCCAATCAGGATCTTGGATGTAGAATAGTAGTAAAACTCAGCTTTCCAATATGATTACATGCAAGCTGTTCACAATGGTGGCTAAAGAAAACCCTTTATTTCTGGTGATGTTATGAGCTATTTGTGATATAAACATATCTTTTAAAAGGTCGTTAATTCCTGACAAAATATTGTTTTCCCAAAAGTTTACAAAATTAGAAATTCATCTCCCAGAAATTCATCTCCCAGAAATAGTAACTACACAAATTTCCCATGTTGAAAGAATATTTTCATAGGTTAAAGGCAAATCTGGCAATTGTCAGGATAGCTCAGTTCATTTGGAGACTAATGATTAACAAACCGATGACAACATAAGCAACTATATTCAGTGTCTGTATCATAACTAACATGTTTACCATTACTTGTAGAATAATCCTGTATCCTGGAAATTATCTCTATCACAAAAATTCCTGCACCTTACTTCATTCTAATGTACATCTACACACAGATACAAATTAAATATATGTACGAATCGGCGTGTTGAGTGGACAGCATTTGGGAACTGATATATGCACTGACACATATACAGGGCTGTGATTGTGAATGTGCATGCACACACACATATACACACAAGTGCAGGCATAAAAAGCAACATTTAAGAACATGAAGCTGCAAAATTTGGGAAATGACAGAATTAAGCTTTTCAGCCAGGTGAGTAGTGAAGCACCAGGTGATTATAACTCTCCAAAAGCTCCATACTATGAGGGTAAGTACATATGTGCATATATATGTATTACTTTGGGAGGAATGGGGGTGAGCAGGGTATTATATTTTGAATGAAAAATGCTGCATTTTATTCCTAACCTATATGGCTGTGGAAGGAAGTATGTTGCAGAGTCTCAGACCCTTCTACCCTGTCTTCCCTCTTCTGCCCCTTAACATTCCTATCCACTCCCTTCCATCTGTTTTGACTGCTGCAAACTGCTCATTTTTGACTAAGTTCTTCCTATTCACTGGCTTCTCATCCCTGCTCCACCCTGCTGGGACCTGGCCTCTGCTTTTCAAGCATCTCAGTCCCACACTCGTCACTCACCAGGTTGCTCTCCTTTCCTTTTTCCTCCATCCCATTATCCAGTACTATTATCCCAGCCTATGTCTAACTGTATTAGTTTTCAGTTTAGTTCTATTCTTCTTCCTCCTTCCTCTCACAATTAATTCCTCCTGGGTCTCTTTTTCCCATTTTGTCTCTTTACATATACTTTTCCTCCATCACACACCTCAGATCTGCATCTCCCATACATGTTCCTTAGTCTCTGGCATCGATTCTTACCGCTTTACCTACATCCCACAGATACAAATCCTAGCTGACCTTCCTTGCTGAACCACTCATCCCTCATCCCATCACGCAGCTTCTGCCCACATGAGACTCTAGTACTAGCATACTGCAACACTACGGTCAAAGGAAAATCCCAGTCACCCCTAAGTACCCCTGCCCTAGAACTAGTATGGGTGGAAACTTCAGAAGTTTTAATTTGAAATAAGTACTTGATAGGGGTTGTTTCCATTTTGCTAGTAAACTTCACAAAGACATTGAGAGATCTGGGGTGGCTTTTCATGGAGGTGTGAAAAGTGATGGAACAGCTCCTCCTGGCAGTTGTCTCCAGGCACGTGGAGGACAAGAAGGTGCTCAGGAGCAGTCAGCATGGATTCACCAAGGGGAAATCATGCTTGACTAACCTGATTGCCTTCTATGACGGAATGACTGGCTGGCTGGATGAGGGGAGAGCGGTGGATGTCATCTACCTTGACTTCACCAAGGCTTTTGACCCCGTCCCTCACAGCATCCTTCTGGGCAAGCTCCGCAAGTGTGGGATAGATGAGTGGACAGTGAGGTGAATTGGGAATTGGCTGCATGGCAGGGCTCAGAGGGTGGTGATCAGTGGCGCGGAGTCTAGTTGGAGGCCTGTGGGTAGCGGTGTCCCCCAGGGCTCAGTCCTCGGTCCAGTCCTGTTCAATTTATTCATTAACGACCTGGATGAAGGGATGGAGGGCTCCCTCAGCAAGTTTGCTGATGAGACCAAACTGGGAGGAGTAGCTGACAGACCAGAGGGCTGCGCTGCCATCCAAAGGGACCTGGACAGACTGGGGAACTGGGCAATGAGAAATCTTATGAAATTCAACAAAGACAACCGCAAGGTCCTGCACTTGGGGAAAAATAACCCCAGTCATCAGTACAGGCTGGGGACTGACCTTCTGGAGAGCAGCTCTGCAGAGAGGGACGTGGGCATCATGGTGGATGACAAG
>VZSV01000021.1:5568985-5608886 GCA_013398735.1 Nothocercus julius
GAACTTAAGGAGAAATTTCTTAACGGTGAGGGTGCCAGAGCCCTGGCACAGGCTGCCCAGGGAGGCTGTGGAGTCTCCTTCTCTGGACATCTTCCAAACCCACTTGGCCGCAGTCCTGAGCCACGTGCTGTAGGTGACCCTGCGTGTGCAGGGGGGTTGGACTAGATGATCTCTAGAGGTCCCTTCCAACCTTAAGCATTCTATGATTCTATGAAAAGGCAGATTATCTTAAAAACCTGATCCATGCCATAATAATAGTTAAAAGGAACATATGTCAAAATTTTCATGGGCAAAGCAGGCAACACAAAGGATTCTGGCCTAGTTTTGTTCTGGGAAATGCCTGCACATATTTTTTCTAGAACAATAATAATAACAAATGAAAATAAAAGCTTTTTGAAGCAATTGAATCCAGAATATTTAAGTCTATAAAGTGAAAATTTGCCTAAGTTAGTTAGAAAAAAATGGCAGTTTTGCCATAGGGATTTTTTGCCTTAGAACTTGGAAAATGACTATTGTGTGTTTGTGAGCATGTTTTTATTTATTTATTTATTTATTTATTTTCATTTCTTTTTCACACTATGTTTTATTTGTTTTAGCACATGTTCCTTATCATTATACCTCACGATACTATTGCCATGATAGTAACATCACTGAAAGCTCTACAGAATTCAATTTTGTTGAAAAAAATGGTACTGTACTTCAGTCTGTGTGATGCTGTCCTAGGAACGATGCCACTGCCTCCTAGCAAGGCCACAGCTGTGGCTCTGGTGCTCAAACACAGCAGGAAACAGCGAGTTGCCCTGGGACTCAAGAACAAGCTCTCAGCCCCTGGGACTGAAGGCTCTTCCTTCTGCATTAATTAGGTTCTTAATGCAGTTCTTCATGAGTCACTGCTGCTATCTAGAGCCTTCTTCAGAGAATATGAACTACTATATATAGTATACTCATAGGCTGTGGAGCTGCAGATTACATTTTCTTCTCTCTGTCAAGGATTGCTAGTTACCCACTTCTCCACTCCGATGATAAAGCTGTAAATATAATGACTGATGCAAGAACTGCTCAACTTTGAGGATATTCCTGCGGATTTTTGATGTGAAAAGTGAACAGGAATTTTGTCTAGACATGTTGTTTGATTAAGGGCCTTACTATGAGATCAATTATCAGTTATGACTGAGGCTCAATTCTACCATTTCAGATATAATCACCAGCAGCCAAATCTGGCAGCTGTGATGCATTCCTTTGCAGCAATATAACTGTGTATAAAATAATGATATTTTGGATTACCCAGGCAGCTGGACTACAACTTGTAGTTGGAACTGAAATAATACACATTTAATTTAGAGCAAATCTAGCATTTTGAGGTACATAAAGACCTTAGCTTTAACAGACGTAACAAATATCTTGATCCAATACCATTCTTTTTCCTAAAGGAATTATTTCTGGCGTGCTGAAGAGTAAGTCATAACAACTTTATCATCAAATGTGCCCAAGTGATTTTGTAGACAAATTCTTACTGAAAATGTGATGAAACTAAGATTCTTCACCACAAATGAGACCTTCCTACAGGAAATTCTGCAAGTTTCCCCTAACTCTATTCCTTCACGAATCGAGGCCAAAGAATGTCCTAAAGCAAAGAACACTAGATAGGATTAATTAACCCTATGCTTGGCAGCTCTAGCTATGTGGATCGGTTCTCCTTTGTCTTTTTTTTTCCTTTTTTTTTTTTTTTTCTTTTTACATATGGAAACTTTATATGTTCAAAATACTTTAAACTAGCCTCAAATGGAGCATTAATTATGTTGAGGAATTCATTAGATCATTTTAAAAGTTATTTTTGATGGAGCATCTGGGATGCTAGAGGATATAATGAACTTAATAAAGCACCAGAACATTGCTAATTTTGGAAAGTAGCAGTTAAGAAGTCAACTTATTTAAATGATAAAGCCAGTATCTTCTGGGAATTGTCTGCTTGTATCAGTCATATGTAAGGGGCACAGTAACAGGATCATTGTGGAAAAAAAGCAAAAGGTCCCAAATATGTTTGCAGCTGCTGGGATTGAGCATTCCTGGTGTGAAGCCAACAGAGGCAGCTTCTCCTGCAGCCCCCTCAGTGCCCTGCCTTGGGTAGGTGAGGAATGAAGCTATGCCATGAGCACAGCTGCTCTCCCTTACACTGGGACCAAAGCAGCAGCTGGAGAATCAGGGAACCACTGAAGAACAGATTTGGCCCACCATTATTTAAGTCCCAGGAAGGATGGCAGAAGAAGTGAGCGTAAAATCTCCTAAAGGCAGAGAGCAATGCATGCTTCATAGCTTTGGCTGAGCGCTGGCAAGGAGCCATGCTGTCACACTGTGTGCAGAACTCCTGCTATGAGAGATGTGATGACAGTTTTGTGTCTACAGTCCATTCATCCTGGCAGCCCGTGTGCATCTGCTATACGTACAGGAATTTTTATAGAAGCAGTTATAAAAAGGATTAAATAGGTGTCTAACTCTGATGTACATAAAAAGGATGTCTCAAAGTATAATGCTAAAAAAGTTAGCAGGGGAGCGCTGTGAAAGGGATGACAAAGCAGCAGTGAAAATAACACTCAGCTCTGTAGGTCCTCTATTCCTGTGTTTTAAAAGAAATTATTCTAATTTGGAGCCAGTGCCCCACTATGAGGCACAAAGTATGATTTGCTGCTTCTGTGCAACATTTATGGAGATCTGACTAAAGACTCAGCATTTCCATCTTCTTCTAGGGCTTCAAGTTTAGTCACACCAGTGCTAAAACTCATGCAGGTATGTCATGTGTTTTCATCTGTGCTTTTCCACTTCAGTTTGATTAGAAACTGAGTTAAGCTCAAACGGAATTTAAAGCAATGGAAAAGTGTCTAGACTGAGTTTAAATAAATGGCTTAACTCAGTGGGGCTTCCAGATAGTGAAAGAGCAATTTTTGTACTCCCACAAAGGAGCAGGAAGGGGTTTTCTGAGAGGTTCCCCACTTTTTTGTTTCAGTAAACACTCGATAGCCAGAACATCTTTGTGAGGACTTACACTTTAGTTGGTCAGAAAACACGAGCTTTTATTTCCTCCTTCTAGTGGTGAAAATTTGATTACAGAATCAAGATTTTTGTTCCCATTTACTTTTTTTTTTTTTTTTTTTTTTTTTTTTTTTTTTGCTGCATCTTCAGAATTATGGAAAAACTTTTGAAAATAACTCAGAATTAGTTGTTTGATCACCTGCTTAAATATCATATAACGTTACCAAATCACAAGAGGCAGATGATCATACTTGTAGGCTTGCAATGATTCCAGTGAAAATCTAGCTCTGGGCCACAGGAATCTATTCTTTCTCAGTTTTAAAGGTCTAATATCCCTCTTCTGAGGGCTTTTCAAATTCCCTTTAATGATAATAATGATAGGTGGGTGTCTGTGTAATAGACCTAGAATGAAGGAGTTGGTTAAATAAGCTCAGATGTTTTGACAAAGTAAATGGAAAAGTGGGATTTCTATAAACTAACAAATCAGAGGAAATGCACATTTGAAGGAGAGACAGTTAAAGAAAATGACAAAAAATGAAGAATAGATTGGGAAGAGAATGAATGGAGATATATAGACAAGTATCATATGAAGAAGTGAAGATTCTCTATTGTTCCTCACTTGTCTAAAGCAAAGGGTTCACACTTTCACTGGGTCTACCTGGAATAAGACCTTGAGATGACGTATGGACAAGTGCACATTCTCTACAGAAAGCACAGAAAGTATAGCATAGAGTACACTCTTTACTATAATGTAGCACCGGATATATCTGTCATACCTTCACATGCATGTTCTGGGAAAAAAAAAAAGAAAAAAAAAAAAAAAACAAGAAAAGGCAAAGAAGTCACTTTTGAAATTTCCCCTCGAAACATAAGTTTTCTGCTGCCATTCCAGGAGGAATCACTGTGTGTCTCTCCTGCACAAATGACAGGTGAGATAACAGGGCTAACTTCCTGACTCAGTATCTGCCCTTTGACCTCAAGAGACAGTACTTTGCTATAGGACATAGCAAACTTTCTGCATAGATTTTGGGGATTGTTCAGTTCTTAAAATATCGGTTCAGACAATGCCTGCACAATTCAGACTAGTAATTCCAAGGATTCATTTAGTTTCTGCCCTTGACTTCCTTCCCTCTGCTACCCCAAGTTGCCTAATTTGCTAAATCTTGTTAATTCCCTTCTCTCTTTGTTATTCCTAATTATATAGTTGTCAATCTCAAAACATACAAAAGAGGGAAATTTGAAAACATTCTAGGATTTGTATTATACTATTGAATGAACTGTTATTTTTTCTATTGCACAGGAGAGACAGCTTTAAATGAACTTTTCAGAGACAAAAAAATGGGTGAGACTTTAACAAGAAAGAAAAGAATTGTCAGGTATATAATTATTTTACTGCTTCTACTTTTGTTACCTTCCTCCCCTACTGTCAAGCCTTCATCCCCTCCTCAACTTGGTTAAAAATAATTAAAAAAAAAAAAAAAAAAAAAAGACCTTCTTATTTTATGCTAACTTTATGGGAAGAACTGAAACATCATAACTTCACTTTACCAGCTACTGCGGGATGTCTCCCCAGACTGAAAATAAAAAGTGAATGACGGCTGCTTCGAGATGTCCGTTAGACTCTCAGGGGCTTCTGCTAAAGCTCTGACATCCACAAATGCATGTGAAGAGATCCTTGCTTTGAGCAGAATTACTCGATGTTAACCATACGTCCATAGACACTCACGCTGGAATTTTGGACCCAGCCACATAGCTGAGTTCTAACTCAGTTCTAACAGCCTAACAAGCTTTGGCCTGTCAACAGACCTAACAAAACTGTCCAGCATACACAGCTAGTCTGCCCCAATTGCAAAGTAAAATACATTAGCTTGAGTCATCATGAAGTATAAATGGAGCCCATTACCACAGCTGACAAATGGTGACTGTTTATCCCACAGTAACTTGAGCCTTTTGCTCTAATAATTCCAGGGGCAAGAAAATATAAGGTATGCAGCAACAAAACACAGAGCAGAACAACCTTCTGTTACTGCTGACAAAGAGAGAACTGAATAAAAAGATCTCTTTTTTTTTTGCAGTCAGAGCGGTGAAACATCGAAAGGCTTGGTGAGTTGGATACCACCATGAGAAATACAGTCCGAAAAAGCCCAGAAATAGGAGTGGATACAGTAGCACCACAAAGAAACTGAGCTCAGGTCAGTCATGTCATCAGACCTGCAAAACTGCTTTGAAATTGCTTTGAAAAGAATGGAATATGCAATGTGAAAATGAGGTGGTACAACATGAGCTTTGAGGCATTCGTTCTGGAGAAGCCAGGAAAATAAGCATAAACAGTATTTCTAACATCTGTGTTAGTAGTTCTGACATCTAAGATCTGACCAATTCTGAGACAAACCTCTGATAGAAACAGATTTCCTAATCCAGAAAAAAAACATAAAACTAATAGTTTTCATCCTTGAAGATACAGGTTTTCATTATATGATTGCTGTGGATATGAGGCATCTTAAAATCTAATCAGTTGTTTATGTCTACTGTGTTGCATTTACCCTAGAGATACAGCACTTTATATTTTATTAACAAAATGTACAGGCAGGAAGGTGCAAGTGAAATCTGGGTAGGGTCAAAGTTACTCTCTCTTTCAAGGTGGAAGAATTAATGGAATACTATGGCCAATTTTCCTCCCAGTCCTTCCCCTGAAGTATCCCTATGTTTGTGCAGGGAAGTGAAGGTGTGCATAACTTAAAAATACCCAAAGCTAATGACCTTTACAATGAAGTTGTGGGGTCGCAGAGTTTGCAAAAAGCAAGCCTCTGTTTAGGAAAACATTTCATGTGATGATTTGGGCTTTTCCTCAGCAAATCTCTTCTCTTTGCCTGGGGTAGACTTTCAGCACCAGCTATAGATTGCAAAAGAGACAAATTGCTTTCTGACAGCTGCTAATTTCTTCCTCCAGGAACTCCTTCAATGCCCATTCTTAAAAATTTGATTTGCTGCTATTTAAAACACCAACCACGTGTTTGTTGTGGGATAGGTACTCTGTTCAAAACCGTTTCTACTCTCAGGAATAGTTGTAAATAAAGCATAATTCTTGTGAAGGAGCTGTCATCCAGAAGTCTTGTACTAAGTCTTCCCAGGTCTTAAAAATAACATTTCTGAGAACTAGAGGACAAAGATGACTTATAAGAAATATATACAGCCCTGAAAGTGACTCAGAGAACACAATCCACTCCGGCTGGATCAGCGCTGAGCAGGAAGCAAGTCACGTGCCACACACTGCTGCTCACCCAGAACCCTAGGAGCAGGGAAAGCTGCTGGTGCATTACGTTTTATATCTCTAACATGAACAGACTGCAGATTCCCGAGCTTTACCCCACTTTTCCAGCTATTCCAGTATCCTTCAAGCATGCAAGAACTGACATGCCGCCTCTTCTGCCCTAAGCACCTAACTTAAATATTGGTCCCAAATTTTATTTAAGTCATGAATTGATAACAGCAGCAGGATAATTTCGGTTACCCAGTTCTTTCTGCTTACAAGACTATCTTTGGTCTCTGCTTTCTACAACTAAAGAGTCCCAGTTTACAGCTGCCAGCCTCTCTCAGCTTGGCCTAAAGCCTATCTTCCAGATTTCACTATATATATTTACACAATGTTCCCTTACAATTCACTGTAACAGAGACATAATTCTTCTGTGCCTCTGCAATGCATCAAGTTTTCAGGCTTTTTGTGGTAAGTAAAGGGAATACCTGCATGTTCAAATACACTTCTCCTGTCCACGCCACTAAGGCATTGCTGATAGCTTCTCAGAAGTTAATGCTGTATTACCAAAGTAAAATATAGCAAACCTAGACTTTGGAAGAAAAGGGATAAGTAGCCCACTCATCTATATGGGAAATAAAACCTCTGCTTATAAACTCATAGGGAATGTATGGATCCATTGTCAAATGAGAGAAACAAACCAGATTTACCCAGTTTTATATTCTCTTAGTGAAAACACTGAAGTGATTGAGCATGAGCTTCAAAAAATAAAATCAAGCAAATCCCACCAGTGTTGTTCTAAACAGACTCAAACTTCTCTAAAATTGTAAAGAAACTACTGGCTTTTTAGTCCCTCATATTTTATAATCTTTCTCCAAGGAAGTGAGAAACCTAGTGCTTACACTGCTGCTTCTTCTACTATAGCAAAGCTGCCGGCTGTCTCCATGAATGATGTATTGAAGCTTGCAGTGCTGTTAGCAGGAGGCTGCTGTTTGGCTGAGAATGGCCATATCCCCTGATTTCTATGGACACAGTGGGCAGAAAGGTTTGTGAATTTGGCAGCAGCTCCATCCAGTCACTTTCCATTAGAGACTACCCTTAGCTATGGAAACTTTTCTCCTACCTGAAATCTTCCTGACATCTTATTTTACCTTCGAAATGCAGGTGGGGGGTACAATGTCAGAAACTTGTCTTGCTTAAAACAAGCTTACCTTCCACAAGAATTTGACCATGGAAATAAGGAAGGCTTACCTTCATTTTACACTGGTAGAACTGAGGCACAGGTAGATAACACGACTAGGCAAAGACTGACCTAACCATGGCGAAGTTAGCTGTAGAATTAACAGTATTGTAAGTCTTTCTTGTACTTTATATGCTAAGTCACACTGCCTAAAAAGGTTAAACTTTCTCATTTTTCCCCAGTCCTTCTCCCTCTGTTTATCAATTCCATACGGTGTGAGAGCAACATGATATAAGTAGGTGTTGACTATACTTTACTAGTGCTCCCTAATTACCATCATAGCTCTGCCAAAATGATTTCACTTGAGTGAAAGCCAGGCACAGCAGTAATGGAACTTTTGCAGATATACATAAAGTCTCACTGTCCATATTAGACAGTCATCTTCAGTTTATAGATTTACCACTCATGTCCTTCTGAAAAAGGGATCTGTTTGCTTATAAGACACAAATAAGGCAGAATATTAATAGACTTAGGAGATTAGGCATGTGGGAAATAGTTTCCTAATTAGATTTGTCAATAAATACTTGGAGAACAAGAATAGGCTTTGGTGATAAGTCATCCTAGCGAACATTAGTCACATCCTATCCTATCCATCCTGCCCTATCCACAGATGAAGGATAATGAAGCCACCAACAAACACATTGTTTCAAAATTAAAGACTTTGTTAAAGTTACAGCTTATACTGATATTCAAAATGAGCCTTTTTTTAAAAAAAAATCTTTTGAAATTGCATGGTACAGCTGAAGAATGAACCTCCCTAGGCTTCTTTTGGTCCCTCTCAAGGGCTTTCCTCATGGGACAGGCCAGGGCAGGCAAACCTCAGCTCTGTGCGGCGATGACACCTCAGTGCTCACACTGTCTCTCTGTCCTGGAGGAAGACCTCTGTATGCTGGTTCTCCTAAACAACCTGAGAATACAGAAGAGCCAAATTTGTTTTTACCTTAGGACGACACAAAGGAATAATTATAATTTGATAGTTCATTGCTTCCTTTCGTTGTCTTTTTTAATATTGTCCACACTGCTCTGGTTCTGGCTTTGGGGATGAAGAGATGGCTACAAGCCTGTTATTGTGTGTGTTGGGGTGCTCCCTAAGTAGGGCATTATGCTGCTTTTACATGAGTCCTTTAACAATCACTATAGATTTAAATCCAAGAGCCAGTATCCTGTTATAAATCCATAGGCTCGCATTAAGTTAAATTAAAAAGGAAAAGAACAAACCACAGGTTTGAGAAGCAGGGAAATATCTCTAATAGAAAACTCCCTAGAGGCTCTTACTCTCCCATGCCTCTTGATAAATGACTAAATTTTCCCCAGCACTAGCTAGCAATATACTTTGCAATATTTGGCAGGTCCTAAATCAGTTTTTCAAAAATACACAGGAAAATTTTCCTACATATTTGCCCTCACTGCAACATTATTCATACACTGACCATGAGTTCAATTAACACATGGATGGCTCTATCCACAGTTATAATTTCAGGTGATAAAACCAGGTTTTGTACACTCTAGCTTTCTGTACAAACCTTAGGAACTCCATTTCTTCAAAGAGTTCTACACCTTTTAAATATTTGCTTTTGAATTGAAGATAAAGATAACGTCACAGTATGAGCAGAATGTAACAACGTGAGTATGTGTGAGTATGTGTGAGCTAAGTCATCTACCTTCAATGAGAAGGATGAATTTTTAATGCTCTTCATTCGGTGACTGAGAAAAGGTTCTGTGTGTATTCTGTTAGGAATATCTACCCAGGTTTCACTGTGTTTAAAATGATTTGGGCCATATATCTCAGATAGTCTGTCCAAGAGAAGTGGTAAAGTTACAAAAATAAGTGAAGTACTCAGAGCTCTGAATTTGGATGGATACACTTTTTTTTTCTGTATTTGGAAGAGGTAGCTTTTACCACTAAAAGATAAATATCTACCATAGATCTGTCAGTAGGCATCATATCAGTCCTTGTGTCCTACAAGTATGAGCTATCAACTTCATTCTGCATGAAGTCTGGGTTGTTTTATCTGCAAATTGCAGTGTGTCTTCCTATGCCATAAACTGGCATTTACACAGCTATACCAATTTCTGCTCACAAGCAACTGAAAGGGAAATTGGTCCCAATATAGGTCTGGTCTCTGTTATAGAATTTTTGAGAAAAACAGTATACAAATACATCGAGGAAATTATTCTTATGTTGGGCCAAATCCTGAAAGGCCACTTCAGACAAATCTCTATATTGATATCATCAGTAATTTTAACCAAAAGGTGACACAAGAGATAGAATGCCTAGAATGTGCAGAAACATAAAATCCTCTGCTTCTTCAAAGCTTGATGAAATATACCTGCTTCCTTTGAGATCCATTTTTATTTCTATCTAATTTACAGATCTTAATGATACATTTCATACATTGCTTTTCATACATTACTTATTATAAGACTGACAGATCTTGCTGTTAGTAAGAAGGGGTTTAATTTAAAGGAATATAAACAGTGCTGCAGAGTTGATCTAAAAGAAGGGGCAATTAAAATGCATCTGCTATGATGGAATGAACTTTAATAAAGATCTTAATGATGATATTGGAAGTCATGCATGAAGTTTTATTCCTTATGCATGGAGTAACAGCAAAAATAATAAAAACCCTTTGACAAAAATAAGAAATGTGGCATTTGTAAGCTTGACAGAACTATGGCATTGCAGACATTTTAATACAGCAGGAAGGAAGGAAGGAAGGAAGGAAGGAAGGAAGGAAGGAAGGAAGGAACTGTCTGCTGAAGAACATGAAAATTAAGCACAGCTTTTTGTTTTCCAAGTGTGCAAATGCCTGTATTGATCTCTACTCCACAGCCTAACCCCGCTGTCCCCGAGCCGTGGGCGCTCGGCTCCATCCATCAAGCACAATACACGAGTGCTCGGCATGAAATGTAAAATCGCAGACCAGCAAAACCTGTGCCGGCCCTGGGAACAAAAGGTGCCACCACTCCATTCTCGGCTCACCAGGCCTCTCAGGGAGGCGTTTAATCTTTCTGGGGCTCAATTTACCAAAAACCCTTTTGCCTGTGTGACTAGCTGTCTGTGTTCAGGGTTATCTGTACTAAACCCTCAAAATCTCGGTTCCTGTGAGGTTTCATATCTCTTTGAGATTAACTCCTCCCATAGTGGCGTGCCATCTGCTAATCTGCCCATGGCTTTAATTGCCTTGTGGCCAAGATCCCGAGGCGAATACAGTGAGAAGACGTTTCCAAAAATCTGGAAACTCCATTTTGGAAACTACACAGGGAGATTTAGCAGTTTTGCTTAATTTTAGAGACAAATCCATAGGAAGAGAAAGACTGGAAACAGTGTATTACAGTTCTTTGGGTATTTGGGTATTAATTAGTGGGAACACGTAGAGTCTCTGTGGTGGCTGCTATTGTAGTATTCCAGAGTGCCATCCATACCTACTTACAGAGAAGTAATAAGCATGAAATAAGTACTATTTAAAGCACACTGAGCTTTTTTTTGTTTGTTTCGTTGTTTTCTTTTTTTAAAAAAAAAAAAAAAAGCTGTCCAAGAACACCAATGACCTGATTTTGAGAGTTTTGCCATCAAAATGCACTGGGCACCGGATTAGCTCTTAAGCAAGCTAAGAACTCACTTCAGCGAACGACTTGAGCGGTAAATCAGCAAGTAATCTCACCAAAATGAACAACACCGGTTTGTGCTTAGAGTTATGCGCTAAGCCTGGCACTTAATTCCACCCCTATCAGAGTACACTGCGGCGTGCCTGACTTTCCGCAATGAGTCCAGGCTTACTGTCAGCAATATGCTGTTGTCAATCACACCCCTCCAATCTATTATTTTAAGCGACCATCATGACCTTTTTCTTTTTCTTTTTTTTTTTCCTCCCTCATATAAACTCTGCTATCCTTCCTGCTCTGCCTTTGGTGCTTTGAACATTGTGGGAGAATTTTGGTCATGTTTTTCGACTCTTCTCAGTAACCACAAGGGTTCAAAGCTTACTGCTTTTGTTGCTGTTGATGGTAAAGTGAAAACTGGGGTTCCCATGCAGCTGCCCAGTGTCAAAGGCTGGGGCTTTTCAGAAAAAAAAAACATTAAATAACAGAAAGCTTGTGATGAGAACACGAGAGCTGACAATACAGGGAGTGACATGCCTGGAAGCAAGGGAGATCTGCCCCTGTGAAACTGGCGTTGAGACCAAATCCCGATCAGTCATTAGGGATTTCAACGTTTTCTTACTCTTTACAATGGAGTTACCACAAAACTGCCCTCTAGATGTTTCTGAACCTTTGGACAGTCTTTTTGTTTGTTTGTTTGTTTTTGGTTCTGTTTTGTTTCTCTCCAGTATCTACTTTGCTTCTTTCCAACATTTACAATATTAGGACTGAAGAGTTACCAATATTTCCCTCTCCTGTCTGTTTATAACCACATACATCCATCAAACACAAAAATACAGGGCAGCAATATGTAAATCTTACTTGAATGTAAAGAGAAGCTTTTCAGACATGCATTCTCTCTTTCGTTTTTTTTTTTCTTTAAATAAGACTGAACAATGTTAAAATGCTGCCACCTTCTGTTAGGCACTTACGCTGCTAATAGGCTGCAGCAGTACATTCCCCCATTTCCTCCAGACTTGTAAGTTGATTTATACTGATCCTGAACTGCATTGCTGCAATATATAACATGACATGTTAAACGCAGTGCCTGCCAAAAAATCTTGATAGGCTCAGCTTTCGTGCAGCAGCACTTGAAAAGACCATTACTACTGCCATCCAGCTAAAGTATGCTCAATATTTTTGACAGTGAATTATCTGAACAGCAGTTTATCTCAATGTTCACTTGGTATTATAACAATTTAAGGATTCAAAAGACAGGAGATGTGGGGGAAAAAAAGGGAACCTGCTATTGTTCAAACTACAGTGAGTTAGAGCAAGTTTTCCCATGAATTTTAATGCAATCCCATATTTACTCCAAATGCATTTCAGATCATACCACCAGGCAGATAATTAACATCGGTTTAGACTGCATTCAGTTTTCGTCATTTGCTGCTGAGATCTTAAGGCTTCAGAAATCCAACTGAGGGTTGCATTTCTGTCAGACATGATTTGCACACCCTCTCCCAGGGTGCAGGGTCTTCAACATCATGCCAGTGACTAAAATCCCTGCAAAATTCCTGTCCTCCCTTCTTGAAGTCCTGTGTTCTGCTCACAAAGCCACTTGAGAAGACACAAAATCAGTAGTGTTGTGAGGGTGCAGGGACAGGTGTCTCTGAGACCTGCCGAGAAAACAGCAGTCTCACTAAATCCCCTTCACACGCCTGGGCTTACGTTCATTGCAGGATGCACCTTTTTTTTTTTGTTTTTTGCATACCAGAAACTGTCTCTGGGTGCAATGCCAGGACTCTCCAAAGGTCACCCACAAATCTGGGTCTGCCTTGACAACAGGAAGATTCGTCAGCTTAGCTATGTGGTCAAGCAATTGCAGTTAAGTAAGTTTTTGGCTGAAGTGTATTAAGTGAAAAGGATTTGAGCCAACCAAGATCTTCGCAAACTCATGTAGATTTCTGCATATCATTTTGGTTGCAGAAAAAATAAAAAATAGTTATTAAAATATTAAAACAAACTGAATATTTTGACCGTTTTCTAAACCTAGTATTCTGATGTGCAGATTCACAGTTATTTATTGCAATCTTAGTTTTAAAACCTTTTTAAAAGCTCAGAAAGGAAATGCTGCCTTTTAGGCTAAATGAGCGTTCCTGTTCTCTGAAACTCCAGCTCAACCAAAAAAAATATGCTGTTTTCAACAGAGTTCTGAAAACCACCTTACCCAGGAGCTACCAACAATTAGTGGCTTAGAGGCAAAAGACAAAGAAAAAAACTCCTGAGCAAGTAATGTGATATTAGTAACACTGTGCAATGCTCTCTCTTGTTGGTGTGCCATGGCCAAGAATAATGTTAGGAGCTGCCACAAACAGCATGTTGCCTGCAAGACATATTTTGGGGACAATAACCTAACCCAGAAGCTGGTCTGTGGACTCCCAGTGATCCCTAAGCCACTTCTAAGGGGTTTGTAAAACCCAAATAGGAAAAGCAAGCCACATATCAGTGGGCTTAAATTACTTAGATAGGATCTGCACCTCTATATTTAGGAGTCTGTAAATGAAAAAAAGTTGGGTTGCTGGCCCAAACTATCTATTACATTTAGATAGATGCCAATCACTTTGATATTCAAGCCAAGAAAGTCCAGCCTCTCTTCACGCTGAAAAGTGTTTCTTATAGAAAGAAAATACTTTATATGAATCAAACAAAGTCAATTACATTGAACTATTCCAGAGTTTCATTACACATTATTCTCTTTATATTTCATTTCTCTAGCAACAGAACACTTTCATTTCCTTACCACAAACATTTCACACTAGTGGTGTTATAATTCATTTTTACCATAGTAGTGGATGAAGCTGTTCCTTTCTTTAAATCACTTTTTGGTTTCATTTTTCTATATAGTGTGGTATTGACAACATCCAAATCAAAACATAACCAGATTTCATGTATTGGCAGTATTTCTGCAAGTAACAAATGAACCGTGTGGGAGAGCTGATAGCAGCTAGAGAGCATTCAAGAAAAAGATGACCACTGATGGATCATTTAGGACATTGTATTATCAGAGATAAAGGGATCTGCTCGAAGCAAGCAGAAAAAGTGAGGCATATTTACTTACTCTTAAAAAGGTATGAGCTTGTCCTCAAAGAAGAGCTGGAGAAGACAGAGCCTTCTTTCATTCTAACCTGACTCACTAGGCTTTGTATATATTTGTTTAAAATAGGGAAGTCAGTGAATGCTGTCATATGGTTGTAAAAACATCTTGACAGCAACATGTAGACAATCTATACTAGGTCAGACTTTCTCCTGTTCTCTGCAGACGGTGGCAATTCCAGGGGGATCAATACGGAAGACCCTTTCTGTGTCAATACCTGCAAAGACAGGCTGGAGATCTCTGGTTCAGTCATTTCTGAAGTATGCTTTTAATTACATATACAGCACATTTTGGAGGACACAGTGAATACACACCTCAAACAAGAAGATATTTTAAAATGTCATTTGACATAATTCCTACTTCTGCTAAAGTCAGGGAGAAATAAGCACCAGTTCTATGAAAATGAAGTTTGCCAGTAAGTGCTATCATACCTGCTCCACCTTCCACATTCTTAGCTGCCTTGGTAATTCTGGTAAGGATATTTGTTTCTCGGACCTACAGAAGAAATGTTTGAAAAACAGTGCTGTTTCTAAAATATGTGTAAAAAGTATCTCTGTTGTTTAAATAAATGTTCTAGTGAGCCGCAGTCAAAAGGATTACAGTTTTCCTTCTTTCCTCATCTAATCCTAATACAAATTATTAGTCACCCTTGCAGTGATCAGTTTAAGTGAGCTGAATAGGAAGGTTTCACTGGGGCTTTCTCCTCGCTGTGAGTGCTGCTCCCTGTCTCTGGCTGTTCTGGGGATGCTATTTTCTCTGTCATCCCTGACATCCTGACCTGGAATATTTCCAGGGCACATGGGAAGAGGGACTCAGTCTCTCATGGCAATGTCTAACACTTCTGTCCACAGACAGCTCCTTCTCTAGCAGTGTGTCAATGCAAACATCCTCTCCTGTTTCCCAAGTAGCTGAGATCAATATCTTGTCACCTCCCTCTTCTGGTGCTTTACTCTGCAGTGAATTGAGTTTTCCATGTTATTTGTTGTGCCTTTTTCCTTTTCTTTTTCCTTTTTTTTTTCATTTTTTTTGTTTGTTTTTTGAGTAGGATTTGTGGTTTATTCTTTCACCTTTCTTGCTCAAGGTTTTTCTTGCTGACACAGCAGCCATTACCCACAGTGTAGCTCACTTAAGTCCATATATCACACATGAGACTTCTTAGAAATCGACCTTAGCACTCTGAATAAAAACACAACCTGGCCTTTGATTTCTGGAAAGTGTTGGGCTATGGGATGTCAAAGGATCACAGCAATGAGCTGCTGGGTGATCTGCAGCTGGTCCTTGCTGGGTGCCTGGGCAATATTAGCTCTGTTTTCTGATTTCCCAATTGGACCTGTTTTCAGTACCACATTTCTCAAGTGCTGGAACATATTGTTGGAGCGTAGTAAGCTTTATAATACCAAAATCAGCTGCTCCTCCATCTGTAACTAACATTTAAACATCTCTTTCTTCATTTGCAAAAGGAAGAAACATAAACAGATTTGGGAGGCATCATTAGCAATGCACTGCTAATAAGAAACTCTTGCCTATTCCAGCTAGAGGTCTGAGAAGCCTGTTCCAGTGAAAGCCACTTCCTATTGCAATGGCTTTTGCAGGCGTCAGCCCATAGGCATAGTTATCATTTCAAGTCAGGGTCTTATTTAATTAGGACACACTGTGCTGAGAATTGATATTCAGTAAAAACTTAAATCAAAGCCACAGTGGCTTATAGAGTGCAACCAAGAAATCACCACTGCTTAGCATTGATCTTAGCTATTAATGTACATCTGTGAACCTTTCCTAGAGTTACCCTTGCACCGTCTTCTGTGGTGCAGAGGGACAGTGGTTTCATGCAAAGAGTGTTCAGTTGTGATCCAGATGGTTCCTACTTTTGATAGGCTGTTTTTGGACACCAGCTTGATTATTAACCCCTTGTTCCTTAGTGCTTTCTCTGTATATTGGGCATATCAGTCTTTTACTTCCCTCACTTTAAGAGGAAGGTTATAATTATCACAAGTTGTCAGGTGTCAGATGTTACATTGAGAAAATCCATACAAGTATGTAGAGAGATAAATCTAGACATGAGCTTTCTATCAGGAAAAAAAAGACATAACAAACAGCAAATGCTTCCCAGGAATGTGTCCATTTTGACAGAAAAGAACATTAAAAGAATTATAAGCTACATAGAATAATTATTTTGACTCATTTCAACTCAACTTGGAAAATTTGGAAAGAAGGCAGACAATTTTTTTTCTCCTATTGAAAAATTTCATCATATTTAACCATTACAAAAAGCTCTTTCATTATTTTCAAACATCAAATATTTCAAGTATTTTAAGATTTTCATTTGTCCAAATTTTACAAGGTACTAGAATTTCCTGTAGGAAACATTCTCCATTGCAAGGCTCTCTATTTTTTTTAAGTGTAACTTTCAATGGATAAATTTCATAAAGATGAGGATGTTCTCCAAAAATCCAAACTAAAACCGAACCAACTAAAACTCTTCCTTGAAAACCTGAAAAAAAAAAAAAAAAATACTTGAAAGAAGTATTCATCCATACCTGTGCAAAGCTTCAGTGCACCCAGAATAAAAAGCAAAAGGCTGCAAATAGTCAGATAAGCACAGGGCTCTAAGCTGTCAGAAACCAAGATGAGGAGCAGTTCTTATGAGGAGAAAACTGCTCTTAAGAGACTTCTGTAATGCCAAGGCCTATGCCTACTTGGTTGGGCTGCAAGTATCCGCTTATTTGAAGAGCTGTAAGGCAAATGCAAAAGCAATAAGCCAAAATACTGTTAGTTTTACTCCACTTTTCCCCCTTCTTATTGAACTAGACTTTTCACTTTGTATGAAGGTCAGGTGGACAGGCAATTTGAAGCTCCTTTATGTAGAACTGTAAATAAAATAGGAAAGAGGGAGATGAAAACAAACGACTGCTCCTAGCATGTGCGAGTTTAAACTCCATGCTACAGTGCTAGCCGGAATGCGCCCCCAGGCGCTATCAAATACGAGTGGGATGTTTGCAGCTCCATAGACATGAAGCGAAGACGCAGCCCGGCATAGTTAGCCTGGTTTCCAGCCCCGTGGCAAGTGCTAGTGCTCTGCTTTCCATTGCCTCTTGTGCAGCTGCTGAGAGGAGAGCTGCTTTTCTGCAGAGGGGGCTCCGAGCTCAGCTCTGGAGCTGCCCTCCAAAAGACTCCAGCAGAAAGCCGGAGTGTGGCTGCCCCCTTCTTCCACCAAGCAGCCAGGAGGAAAGGAGGGGGAAAGAAAGGAGGGAAAAACCATTCAAACTGATGCATTTCTCTCTCTCCCAGCAGCTGACAGGGAGCTGCAGCCAGTCTTTCCATTAGAAGTTACAGAAAAGGTGAGCTCATCTTATTTGATTAGGACTGTCACCATCAGACAGTGTTTGCAATTAGTCCACGCCAGCCTTATTCAGGCTTTGGATTCCTTTCAGCAGCGAAAAAGGGAACACTTGAGCTCCATTGAATTGGAGCGTGGCATCTGCTGCGCGCTGAGGGGAGAGGTTGGGGGTCAGCTCTTGATTTTGATAAAGCGTGCCAGATTAATTGTCTTCGGTAATCCTGTTTGTCATGGTAGATGTGCAGAGAAGTCTTTGTGGCACAGCCTGACATATGGGCTGGCCGGCTGCTTGCCTATTCAGTCACTCCCAGCACATGCTCTTCACAGTTGGCCTAGTTCCCAGAGCCTTGTTTTCCAGGGGAGCGGGCCTCCTGCTCCCATTCAGCTGGCCCCCAGCTCCACAAACAGGCTCCCTAATCTTCAGGCCTGTCTGGGCTATTGAAAGCGATTGCATTATTCAAAGAGATCAAGAAAGAGGCTGGGGAGGGCAGGGGGAGCGAGCCAAGGGGGAAAGAGAGCAGTGCAATTTGAAAAAAAAAAAAAAAAAAAAAAGAAATAAGCAGCCATGTACTTCAGGCAGAGCTCTTCAGGAGGCTGATTATAGTCCCTCTCCAAAACTGAATCTATCATGAAATTATACCCTGCCTCTTTTGTAAAATAAATGCTAATAAGAGATAATTTGGACTCTGCTGATTATTAACTCCAATGGAGACACTTTTTTCCCCCCCCATGTTTTTGTTATGAATTCTTGGATTTTTCCCCCCACTAGAATTTACACTCAATGGCCAAAGATGAAACGAGAGCATTAAGGAGCCTCTTAAAGTGCCATAGGACTAACGTGGCACTGTAGAGGAACAACAAAAAAAATCTAGCGGGGCAACTTGGCCTGGAGTTACTGAAGATCCGTGGCTGGGTCTAAAGGCCTGGGCGCAGGTGAGAGGGTGACCCCGCTCAGCACCATCTCCCAGTCCTGCAGCAGAAAGGCAGGCTGCTTGGCACAGCTACGCAGCCACTCTATGACTGTGCAAACGCACAGTCCCTCCCTTCCCCAGGGAGGATGAGAGTGGGAGGGAGATGGACGAAAGCTGATGGGAAAAGGAAATGGAAAGCAGTCCTGAGAATGATCCTCTGCCGGGTTTCTTAAGAGCTATTTGACTACGCGCTTTACTATGTGTCCATAAACATTACTTTACGAGAGCTCTTAGGATGCAAAGTCTTGATGCCTGGGAACAGGGAATTGGGAACAAAATGGGAACAGCTTTGATGAAATGTTGATAATTCAGAATCTCAGCCAAGACCTTGCCTCATACAGGCCATAACCTGGACCATTTCACAAATACCCTCCCTCCTGCTTGTCTAAAGCCAGGTTTTCAGCCATGAAGGACTTCTGTAGGTGTATGTGCACAAAGTCAAAAGGAAAAAAAAATCACATTTTTTTCCTGTACATTTAGTATTTTGTACCTGTAGCCAGCATTTGGCTACTGTTTAGAGAAAGCAGTAGAATCAAGATCATAAATTGCACTGAGCCAGAGTATACGTACAGCAGTTACTCTCTCGTACCAAACTCACGGTAGCATAGAACATCATTCACATGTGCTTTATGATCATTGACGTCAGACTGTGTGTCACATATCAACCCACTTTTAAAGGACTGTCCAAGCCCTCTTCTACTGCAGGCAGAAGAGGATGATATATTTTGGAATTGCACCATGTAAGGAAATCATTGCATATAGGCGCCTAACAGTAAGCCAGAGAACAGGCACAGCTGATAAGTTACACCACACTTTTGAAGTTTAACACTGAGAAATGACAAGGAGAATCTCAAATAAGGTCAAAGATCTTTCTTTGACATACCCTCTTTAGCTACCCTGTTCCAACTTCATCTCTGTAAACTTGGACTCCCGTAGTGTTTTCAGGATCATCTTTGATCCTGCTCCAGAATTTTCTGAGTAACATTCAGCCATGTCAACACCTCTGTCCTCAATGAGCCACTGACGTTTCTTCTGAACAAGCTTGTAACAACCACCTGCTATCAGCTGCAAAGGTTCAGTACCTTCCCATTTAAATTCAGGTTTCTTCATAGTCAGTTATCATCACAGACGTTGGAATTTCTTTTCCTCACTTTTACTGTGATTAACACCCATAAATTATCTATGGTTATGCCAGCTATCATGAAAGTATCACTTTACTATTGTTTTCATACCTGCTCTAGGGATCAAATTTCAGACTGCATTTAAATATATCATCCATACACTCTTTAGAGGTAAAATTGCCTGTTGGAAGTTATTGAGGAGGAAGGCTACTCCCAAGTCAAACCTTGATAACATACTTTCTCTCTAACTCTCCATTGTGTATATTTATATAAATATTGCCTCTGCTATTACTGCTGCTGCTGCTCTCGATGAGCTTCATTTCCCTTACTCCCCCACATGATGAAATAGATATTGTACTGTAAGCATTGTGAAAGAAACATAAGAGAATCGGCATTTCTTAGGTGTCCTTCGCTAGGTTGGCCTTATAGAGGAGCTGTAAAAGAGAACTAGACACCTTTGCTCAAACAGAATTTTTTCCTACTGGTTTAGCAGGCAACGGAGTTTTCAAAGTAATCAAAAAGTTTATTCCTGATACTACTTTTTTCAGTAGGGTCCAGAATAGACAGCATTTTAATAGTGTATTGGAATTTCCATGGGGGTGGCAAGCCAAAAGCAGATATCTGTTACTATTAGAAAAAGCCGTTGGGGCCTTTGGGTTGTTTTGGAGTATCGGCTAAAAGACAACGATGGCATGCTCACCTAAGCAATATCTTTGGACAGAGTTTATTACTTGTAGGAGAAAGACAACTCAGTTTATGTTTGCAAATTTATATTTGCTTCAACTTTGAAAAGTGTCATGTTATGATTAAGTGGAAACTTGTATTTTTATAAATATATCTTTGATTGGTGAAGATATCTGGTATGCTTTTTTTCCAAAGCCAAAGGGATTCTATTTGATGAGGCCAGATTAATAAATTTCATAAATTTCAATATTTAGTAGTTGCTTTAAGTATTTTCTAAAACCCTAGGATGCTAAAATACTTCTGCCTATCCTTAAAAAAATATCCTGATCTGTCATAGATACATAAAAAAGTTGTGGAAACATGAAAATATTTTTTCAGAACTCCAAAATAGCAGATGAGTGAGTAGATCCTCAACATTTAGTTTAAATCCTTCACACTAACGAGATCCCTATTTGCATGATAAGGTTTTATACGACTCTCATATAAGCTTCACACAGAGCTAAACCAAACATCAGATAAGTTATTTACTAGTAAATAATCCAAGCTGTATTGCTCTCATTTAGTAAACTTATTCAAGCAATTTCAGGTATTCAAATTATTCCAGATGGGTTTTAAACAAAGTGAATACTTGGAAGAATAATCTAAGACTGTCCTGAGCAGCAGGTTTCCTCCATCAGTTCTCAGTTCGATGTGGGTTGTGGCCAGCAATGAATAAGAGCTTGCAATATCAGTTTTGGCTGGTCCACTTACCATCCTTCCCCTTGTTTAAACTGTCTAAATGACTAAAGTCATTTCTCTATGAAAAGAGAAATACCTTCTTGCTTTAGGTACAGTTTGAAGGATTTCAGTATTTGTTAAGAACTTAATATAAAGGATGAGAACTTCTAAATGTTAAAATAAAATAAAATCAATAGGACATTTTAAATGAGTTTGGTAAAACCCTTTGTTATATTTTCAATAGTGCTCTTCATGTATTCTGATGAAAATCAAGCACAAAATCCTGAGCTATTGTGTGGCCTAGCACAGCTTATATAGAAATTGGCAGAGAAGAGAAAGGATCAGTGCATTGGTGCCTTCTAACATTACAAGTTGATGTCATCATTAGCAGGCATTAAAATACCATACCGCGTTGTCTTTCCCGGCATTAAGCAGCGCTTGCACAAAGGTAATTGGAAAAGAGATTACTTCTCCAAACAAAGTTGCCCTCAGCAGATAAACAAGTCTTGAGTAGTGTGTTCATCTCTCCAGTATCATCTTAATGATACTATTCTCCTTCTGATATTTTACCTCTTGCAAATTTAACTTCTTATTTCTATAAAGAATAAAGTAAATTCCTGATCCATCTGGAGTGCATAGGCATGCTCATTACTAAAACCATCTAAAAACTTCTGGTAAACAGAACTAAATAACACACATACGTATCTGTGCTGTATGATGCAGTCATATCTAAAATAAAATAAAAACCGTAATGGATAGGCAGTGACAGGCCACTGACAAAACCTGAGCTTGACACCAGAGGCACAGCTGTTGTTTTCTGATTACCTCAGTGTATATTTGCAATTCAGTATACCCTATGTGTTTGATAAATCTGAAGTTAAAAACAGGATTTGAAATAAAGCCATTACATACTACATTGTATACTTTATTTTTTGACATAAATTCCTAAGAATCATACTGAAGAAAAAGCAAAATAATATTCCAGCCTCATGACAGCTTCAGTATTTGCCTTTTATCTGATGAAGGCAAGAACAAGTCATTTACATTTTACAGGCCCCAGTGAAGATACATGTAACCCCCTCTATTAAAAATAGATTAAACCTTTTATGTCTTCATGAAAGAATCATAATGACATATATTAATTATATATAGTGTACATATTTACACAAGAAGGAATAAATGTGGACTGGCCCATTTCTCTCTTAGTGTGAATCTATTTCCTTATGAGTAGCCAAGAGATAGTTACTATCCTGTTTTAGGAGCACTCGCCACCACAATCATTCTTTGAAGATGCAATATATTTCTGGCACGCATATGTTCACACTCTTAAAGTCTATTATCAAGTCGGACAGTAGCATGTAAAAAGTAAAAGAAGAGAGGAGAGCAGAGAATGTCCTTTCCCTTGTCCCATTTCCAAGATTACTGAGAAGCTCAAGTTAATGTCTTTACATTGTTTCATATTCTTGCTCAGGCCTTCATTTTAAGTTCTAAAATCCCAGTCTCCTTCCTGCATTCATCACGAATGGGATCAAGTCCTGGACTGCAGGAACACATGCCTCTGACATATAACAGAGTAGCTTTGCATGAATCTCCTGCCTCCTGCTCTACTTCATGTGACTTGTGGTGGGTCCTGAGAAGTAACTTCCAAGAAAGCCTCGGAGTTATGGCATATGAGAAAAACACGTTAGAACAAGCTCTACAGAACAGAAAGGATAAATCAAAGGCCAAAAGAGGACGAGACACGGTCAATGAACACAGCCTTATGTTCTGACATTCCTTTCTTTTAATAACACAGGGACAAAGACTACTGTTCTGCATTGGGATTCACCTCATTTAGCTTCAGTCATCTAAAAGTCAAGTGTTGAACTAGACTTCATTTTTAGAGCACCCAGCATAGCTGAAAGCAGTGACCCTCTTCTCCATAGGACAATTTGACCCCTTATAAAAGGCCTGGGCTTAGGCAGCATCTGGAATAATGCTTCCTCTATTAACCATAGAGGGAACCAAAGTGAATAGTATAGTTCAGATAATTAACTTATAGGAAGATAGAGGATTTCCACTAACAAAAAAAAAAAAAAAAAAAAAAGAAAGAAAGAAACTCCTTTAGAAGTACCAGTACAACTTTTCTTGAGAAAATCTGCAAGATTTTGTCCAACTGTTGCTATCATGTAGTTCTGTAACTGCATAATATGCATACCATGAAAGCATGGGGCTCCTTTATAGAGTAGTATGTTATTCCTCCCCATTAGTAGCTGATAGTTCTGTAGGTGATGCAATTTTTATCATTGATACTTTTGTATTCTTTTAACAGAAATTAATTTTCATGCACTTTTGCATGGAAATTGTTGTTCGCTAGAAAACAAAGTTATTCTCTACAGAAATGACTCAACATATTTAATATCTTCTGGTTTACCCAGACAGCTGGTATCATTCAATGTAGTATTTCAAACAGTCTGACCAGCAACTGTAAATGCTGTCCAAGGGAAAGCAGTGAGGACAAGGAGGGGAGGTATCCGCAAATCAGAAAGTAACCCTAATGCATGTTAATGTAACCCTTGCATGTTAATGCAAGAAACATGTGGAGTGCCTATAATTTCTGTTCGAGTTAAAAGGGGATCACACATAGGATAAATCCCAACCGTTGAACAGGAATCCAAAAGGAAGAACTTATCCGACATTCATGAGAAAGTCTCTTTTACGAGAAAGTCTCTTTTAGCCTCTAATTCTTTTCTTTCTGGTCACTCTATTTCCCTTCCCCCAGTCCTGCCAAATCTTCCAATCACTTTTATCATTTCCCATGTTTGCAAAGGGATAAGTGGAGAGTCCTGCTTCTCCAAAATCCCCCTGCAATCAGTTGGCTGCCTCCTCTCCGCCTCCACCATGTACAATGTCCTGGTGACAGGTGGTTGCTGGTTTCTGCAATTCTGGATACAGCTCCAGGCAGACTCAGTGGCCTGTAAAAATAAATAAATAAATAAAAGAAAAAGAAAAAGAAAAAAAACTAGAGCTTATGAAGAGAAAAGTCTCTGGCTCTGAAAGTGCTGAGACAGGCTGGTACGGAGACTCAGTACAAAAAGCATTCAGCACAAAAAGCCAAACCCAACTGAAAAGAGCTGCTGCCAGGATCATCACGAGGTCCTGTCGCACAGATGTCTACTGACCTAAGCTGAAACTGATGAGTCTTTTATGCTCCCCTCCCACCCCGCCCCTTCCCGCTCCCTTTTAGACACCCACAGCAAGACTCAGTGGCCTGACTCAGTTACTATTACTGCTGCAAGGGACACAGTATATGTGATAGGCATCTGACACTCAAGAGAATAAAGCTCAAAAGGGACTGGCAGATTTTCTTTCTTTGTGCTGGTCACAGCAAACAACTGAATAGTAACTTTACAGGAATGGAAACTAGTTGGGTGCTTTGTGGTAGCAGAAAATACCTCAGGAGCAACATTTCTATGCACTAGCTGCTTTTAGCAATTTCAGGCAGGACTCACCAGCAAAAGAGGCCCTCTGTGACGCAGTACCTCAAAAAAGTATTCTGTGTTTTAGTGCCTTACTTGTGTCATTTTGCCATCTTCCAGTTAACTAGAAATGAGATCGTTAACTGTGCATTAACATGCTCAGCCTGTGGTCTACACAGGCATTTTACACATTTACCTTGTCCTATACATGTCAGTTTATTACACCTTGCCTTCCATGTATTATAAAATGGATTTATAAATTATATACAAGTTGTGAGCTTGCAGTGTACTATATTTCAAAGGGTTCAGCACCTAAAAGGCCTTTGCTCTCCAAGGCTCAGCTGACATTTATTTTTCAGTAAGACTGAAGCTCACACTTATTTTCATTGTCTTAATATTAAATGGGGGTCTTACATTTTGCTATGTCAGTGTGGCTATCAAACACCTGCTAATTTCTCTAAAAGCAGCCAGCGTAGAAGCCAATTGAGGGCAATGGAAACTGGGCACTTGGCACCTTATGATCTTTGGCTATTGATTAGAGAAGTAAGTAAAAGAAAGCTGCTTCTGGTTACTGCAGGTGCTGCAGTTTGCTGAAGAACAACTTCCAAGAAACGTTGAACAGGCGAAACATAAAGATTCCATTGTTTATATATTATAATGGAAAGCCTGCAGGGTTTTTACTTTAACCATCTGTCTTCCAACTTCGATATAAAAATTCTACTCTCTAATAAATGCTCAGCACATTAAGACCCATACCTCCCTGGAAAGAAACCAAACCAAACCCCTTATCCTTCACAAGGATAAATTAGCAAGTGAAAAGCGTGCCTCTCCAAAAACCCTTCTTTTGTATGACTACAATCGTTTAACTTAGAACTTGGAAAGTTGAAGGTCTAGTCACTAATCTACTGACTCCATCACAGTAGAGGGAATTTAATTTAGGAACCGCTGGCTCCAGCACTGTGTTCAGTTTTATCGACTTGAAGAAATTTATGTGACAATCATTTTTATCAGCATATCTATTCTGTTTTTTGAGCCAAACGGCACATCAACCACAGAAAAGATGTGCTTTACTAGCTAATAGACTGGCTGGCTCTTTTTGGCTGGACTACTCTTTGTTTTATCTTCAGAGGATGATGAGACCTATAAATCAGTGTCTACATGTAAAGGTGGCATGCTGTTTACACAGCAGAATTATATTATCATAGTAATCATATATTGGTAATAAATAAAACTGTAGCTACAAACTAAAGATTTATTCCATTCAAGGAAGTTCTCTTTTCTCAAAATGTTAACAAGAGCCAAAGAGAATATGCTGACCCCTCTTGTAAACTATATCAAAGCATTCAGACTTGACAAAGGTAAACATGCAAATGAAAAGGAAGTATTTGTCTACTGTGCCTGAAGTAGACATGCTGGGCAGTTTAAAGCTTGGTATAGTCCCTGACCTGGCTCTACACGTGTACATTGCCTCTAATGAAGCTGCACAGCTTTGCAAACTCCAGCTGTCTTTGCAGACAGGGATATTGTGGTACTTCAAGGAAAGATCCTGTGACATTTGTCCACCCAGCACTGGTGCAGGAGTTGGCTGTAAGGGCAGACAGGAATCCTGGAGGCAGCTAAACAACGCAACCAATGTACCTGGCCTTCTGTAAAGTGAAGGGCAGGGCCAGATTCTCCCCACAGACTTTCTCCAAAGATTTCCTCTAAATCCAGGTGGGCAGTGAGTTTAGTTTCGTGTGGTCTGAGCTCCTGCTTGCCACATGATGCAGGAGTAGGCACTATCACCCACTTTTGGAAACTCCCTGGCTAGCTTTGTAGGTTGAATATTTTCAAAGAGCTTAATGCAAAAGACAAACAGGGAGTTTAGCCTTAGAACGTGGCTACTTATCTTCTGCTTTCTACTCTGGCATTGCTTTCACTGCTTAAAATTCGCAGGATTTCCCTCAAGAGAGCCAAACTGTCCTTCTACAGAGAGTATTTTACAAGCTAAGTATTAAAAAAGTAATTGATAAGCAGAATGGAGTGTAGCAGATCAGCAAATAAAATAATGTGCTAACTCCATACTTTGACCTACAGACTCAAAAATCTTGAGGTTTTGGCCCATCTCCTTTTTTATTTTTGACCAATGCAACAAAAAGTCCAGTAAAGACAGTAGCTTGCTATTTGCATGTTATTGTTGCTTAGATTTCTCCTATGCAAACAATGACTTAAGACATCGGGCCAAATTTATCCCTGGATTAACTCCACTGACGTCAATGTAATTACACTAGGAATTAATTTACCTCACTGATATCATTTGCTGGATCCTATATCTACTTCCAAAATGTAATTAAAATCTAATTTCCTCAATCTTTTATTTTGGAGATAGGCAGCTTGAGTCTTTTTTCAAAGACATTGGGACAATAAAAAGTAACTATTTCATGTCATGGGTATTCCCATCATCAAAACGGAGAGAAAAGTCAAGTTTGGGGTTTCATGTTGTTTAAATGGCAGACTCTTGCTTGTTAGAGCTGCAATGTAAGCCCGGATTACTAGATTTGACTTCTTAGTTCACTGCCCTTTACTTTGTTTAAGAAGTTTTTTGTTCATCTGACCAGAAAAAATAAGGCAACTTAACTGACTTCGCTGTGAATTTACTGAGTAGATTTCTGCACTATATATTGATTGTATTGCAATGCCATTACTTGGAGAATATTGACTTTGTGTATGCCATTATGAAGGGTTACTGAATCAGACACTATTGAGCAAATGTTTACTATCTTAGATGCTAACAGAGACTCTATTAATCAACAAAAAATCTGTCCCAGCTCTCATTCCAGAGGCAGGTTCAAGTTACCTCATATAAGGCCTTTTTAAAGAGTGTCATGTTTCACAGAATCACAGAGTGGTTGAGGTTGGAAGGGACCCCTAGGGATCATCTAGTCCAACCCCCTGCTCCAGCAGGGACGCCTAGAGCAGGTTACACGGGGCTACATCCAGACAGGTTTGGAAGCTCTCCAGAAGAGCCTCCACAGCCTCCCTGGGCAGCCTGTGCCAGGGCTCTGTCACCCTCACACTAAAGAAGCTCTTCCTCACATGGAGATGGAACTTCTTGTTTTTCCTTGTACCCAGGAGTACCTTGTCCTATCATTGTTCACCACTGAGAAGAGTTTGGCCCCATCCTCCCTACATTCTCCCCTAAGGTACTTATACATATGGATCAGATCCTCTCTCAGTCTTCTCTAGGCTAAACAGGCCCAGCTTGCTTAGGCTTTCAATGAAGGAGTTTCTGTATCAAACACTATAACTTGTTCATCCACACAAAGAAAATGCATATATCATTAAGAAATTCACAAAATAATACAGAAAGGAGGATGAAACAAAGTATTTTTAAAAGAAGACCATAAAGATAAAGAATAATTTTCCGCCTGTTGGAGCAGTACTCAGATCCAAGTATCCATTCTTGATGGAACCTATGCTGAACTACAGCAAAATGGTAGAGCATTTAATGCTGGGAGAAGGTAGAACAGGGACTTTTTTTCAGGCACTTTGTGGAAGGCCTTTTTTTTGTTTGCCAGAAATGAAAAGATTAAACATAATAAAGCTGTTTTTCTTCACATAGGTGTTCTGTATCTTGTTGCCTCTGGGTATGCACTTAATAAATGTAGCAATCAAAAGAGCAAATACTGCAAATAATAAAAAAAGGTGCATGACTGACTCAATGATTAGCAGCAAAAGACAACATGGAGTAGGGGTGAAAATAAGAAGAAGGTGTTAGGAATTACTACAAAATCAAAATATTCTGGACGGTGCAGTTCACACTGGACTTGGTTCTTTTTGGGGAAACACAGGGACAGATTGTTTTCAATTTTCTGCCAAGAGTCCATGAGTATTATATCCAAATCACCAACATGCTACATTCCCAGCCATAGGGGAAAAATCCCTTCTTTTGGCTAGTATGGGTCTGGCTCTTCTCTGAGTCCATGGCATGAAATCACTGACGGCATTTGACATATGGATGTGATGGAGCAAAATGCAGCTCAGCACCACAAAGGGGTGAGACATGGGAGACAAGGATGTGACTGAGCAGCATAGACCCAATTGCAAGAGACTTATTCTGGGCAAGACCATGCACAGAGGGACTGCACCACACAAGCCACGAACCACTCACCTCATGTACAGAAAACTCACTAACTCTCCAAGGCATAGCTGCATTCACCAGTTTAAATTTCTTCATGGTACATATTCAAGAAATATATATGTTGTATATATTAAGAAGTGTTCACCCCTGCTCAAAAAGCCCTTGGCACTTTTAGATTTTGTCAGTCTTAGCGGTTCTTCAGTTTTGCCTTTCAGTTTTATTCATGAGTCTTTTATGCAGGTGGCAAATCAAGGGGGTTTCCTGCTGCAAGAAGCCAAAGGAAAGCCAGATTCACAAAAATCTTTTTCAGGTGGGTCCCTGCTCTGGCTCAGTATGTCCGCAGATAAGGGAAAGGAAATTTAAGCACAGTGGAGCAATCCCACTGAATGTAATTTTCTTTCTATATGATATGCCTATTTTGTGGGCATCATTTTAGGAAAATCGTCTTCCTTCCCTTCTCCTCCAAGTCTTTATTCCGGCTTTAAACATGCTTTGCATGGAGAAGCATGGCTGGCATTAGGCCTAAGTAGATCACAAAACAATTTATACAAAGTTTTGACTTGAACAATGTCACAGAAAGAACTCTATTTAATCGTGACAGATACTAGAACAGAAACAAAATTCTTTGGCCTATTTGTTTATGGAAGTTACTCTAGGTCTCTGGCTAAAATTTAGTCACAATTTGCTGAAGATGTGGCTAACCCACTGGGAAAAGTGTTCTGAATAAAGGTGAGTTTTAACATTGATTAAATTTTTCAATGCCTTCTTTTGTTGCATAAGCTAAAAATGACCTGGAAATATAATACAGGATTAGATCCACTTTCTTCGTCAAACAGACCCTTAACCCATGAACAATTCCCTAAAAGTCCAGAGTTGCCTCTCTTTGGTGAGAAAAAAACAACATCTATGGGCTTATCAGTTGTAACATTGTGCCAATTCTCTTGCCAATTCTTTTTTGAAGAGCTTATAAAATAGGGATGGAGACTTTTGGAGTCATCTACCTCCTGTGGGGTTTCAATGGATGCCGGCTGCCTTAATAACTTTTTGTGTTTTTAGGGAAAAAAAAACAAATCCTGCTCTAATTCAGGGGGGTCATTCCTTTGAGAGGCTCAATGAGAAGACTGCTGGAGCGTACCAAGAAGGTAATAAATTTGGAAACTAGTTTGCTTATCCTGAGCAGCAGGAGCAAATTGCTTCACTTGAAGACGGAAAGCTCCAGGAAGTGACCAGGGCAATCTCAAAAGTGTTAGTAGATGATTTGATCTTTTACAGCGTACATGTGCTATGCAAGGAGGGTAATACTTTTTATCAGCACCTGAATTTAAGGCAGATTTTAAACCATTTTGTCATCTTATTATATATGATATGCACAGCTATGGGTTGTAGGGATACCAAACCAATTAAGAGCTGTATAGACACAAATCAACAGACAGCCCTCCTAGACCCAAATATCTTACTATCTATGCTTCTACAAATTTTAGTACTAAATCTGGTCACTCACACCTCACCATTCAAAGTTCAGCAACAATTATTCAATGCTAAGAATCTGCAGAACTGTGGTCTATAACATATTGGTCAAATGTGTGCAAATTGAGGTAGTTTTTGAAAGAGCACATTAGAATTTGGCAAATTTTGTCCAGTAATTACATGCTTCTTAATGAGATGCATGGATATGTTCCACTTTAACTATATTTGACATTTGTTGAGTGCTTTGGGGATAATGGCGGCGGAGAGAGAGGCATAAGGTTAGGGTCATTGCTTCAGGGCAGCTCCAGTGTATGTTATTTCTTTGATCACATATATATGCTTTGAGAGAACATAAAGGAGTCTATTCTCCATTTGATATACATATCTAAGTGACACTGATGCTACAAGACTCAGATTACCAGTTAAAAGTTGGCCCCATAGTCCTTTTCCTATTCTATATTAATTAGTTTGATCATTGTATAAGACTACTTTGTTACAATCACTTAAAACATACCAGTCTCCCATATCTTTCTGTGGGAGTTCTGCCTTCTGTCAATGTTTTGCCTGAGGATGGATAGCAGGATTTTTTCCTTCTTCGTCTTCTACAGAAAATATATCACGTCCACTTCATCTTTAAATCAACCCAGGCTTTTTGGCAATGTGAGCAGCAAAGCCATGTAAGACAGAGTCTCTTTTAACATTTTGATTCAATAATCTAGGTTTTTACTATAGTGAATAGTCTAAGAAGTTTTCTGAAGGGCTGAACCAGGAAGAAATACCACTGACCTGAAAACAAAACAAAAGGCACCAGGAATCTCAGAATTTGCCTAATAGACTTTACCTTATGTACTAATTAAGCAGAACAGTATATTATTCATGCAAACAAAAAGCCAGGATTTCTCTCAAAATGCTGGATGGACTCTGGAAGGCTATTCATTACTGCAGGGACCCACGGATCAATGCATATTTTCACCCTCTACCACATCAGGACAGGAATCACAGTGATAACAGAGGTGCAGTTTATGACTGAAGGGTTTTTAGATTTGTGATGAACACACAGGCACACGTCACACATACAAATGCAACATACATGTTAGAGCAGCATTAAATTCACCTGTCTGGCTTCCAGGTTCGTTTCAAACTTTTGCACTCGTGTTTGCCCTCTGGGTGCTGTTTCCTGACCCAGCTCAATTAAAGGACAAATTCATCGAGTGCATGTCCTAGGGGCTCTAATGAAGTCAGCTGTCAAACTCCCATCACGCAGCTGCCTGCTTGCTGCATGTGATGGCCACTTGTCAGCTGCTTCGCCCAGTCGAACCCAGACAAAGGCCTCTTTGATGGCCTGCCTCCTTTCTCCAATCAATCTACACCTTTTCCTGCTGGACTTCAACATCTGCTTTGGCGTAATTTGATTTTATATTCAGTGCAGCCTGACCCTATTGATAAATTAAATCTATCTGAACCTGATATCCTCATGCCACCATGGGGTAAATGACTTGCTGTTTAATTTTAGCCTTTGCCAGACGTGACATGGTATCAATACTACCTCTTTTTTTTTTTTTTTTTCTTTTGGGGTGGGGGCAGTCAATGCTTGAACAATTTAGGCTCCAGATCACAATTAGGCTGGTGAAGGACGGGAGAGTTTCTTCAGAAGTACATACAAAAAAAAGTAAATCAGGACACTTACTTCTCAGATTTCAGGATTATTTTCCATAATCATTTTCCTGATAATTATGTTTGATTACTCTGCCTCCTAAATGCCACACAAGAAAAATCCAGCATTAAAAGAAAAGAAAATTAATGTATAAAATATCTAATTTTGAATGAATTATTCCACACTTAAGACTGCTCTCAGAGCAAACTGACTTGGAGGTCTCTTCCTGTGTGCATAGAATTTTTTTTAGTAAGAAAAGACAAGACATCCACACACAACAAATAAGAAAATTCCTGGAATTATATATACCTTATTTGATAAAATCATTGCAACCCTTTGAAATTAAAACAAATGCAATATTTATCCCTACAGCATCTACTTTATGGATGAGAAAACTGAGGAACTGAGAAAGTGCTGAAATTTACTTTTCTAGACATTACTGTATTTTTTTCCTCAAGCTCTTTCACCTTCTATAGAATCATAGAAACATATACAATTTCTTCTCAAAGTACTCTGTAAACACTGTGATGTGTGCTCTTTCCACAAATACCTGACTTCTTCACCAAGGATTTGTTCAGCCTACCTTGTCTTCTTGATCTTCTTCCTCCTACTTTCACAGGCCAGGGGAGGAGGAGGAAGAGGGAGCTCAGCTGAGATACTTACACATTTGACATGGGAGAAGACTCTAGTAACCTTATTACCTCCTTTCAAAGGCAGACTATGAAATAAGGACCTCAGAGAAAGGAGTTGAGTGATGCTTAGAGAAATGGAAGGGAAAAAAAAGGGAGGGATGGGGAAAACAGTTATTGTCAATGTGCTTTCTACATCTGCAGCCAAGCACACACAAGCCAAGTTCTGGATCTTTGGTTTGAAGACTTCAGAGGCAACAGGGTAGCAGCCAGTTGTAAGTATAAATTCCCCTGACCTTGTACATATCCAATCAATGTGAAATGCATTGAGAAAGTAATTATCATAGTTTTATTTTAAAGAATGAGGCAGCCCCATGTCATGTAAGAAACTGCTACATTCACCTGAAGAATCCAGCTGTATCAGCTGAAACTGATGGGAAAAAACATTTAGTAGTTTGTGTTGATTCATCAAGCTGAGTCTTCATCTTACCTGGCCTGAAGGAAACCAGGAGTAGGAAACATAGCTGGTAAATATGTACATATGTATAGCACACACATTACAAATCTTTGTGATTTTTTGATGGGGGCAGGGAGAGAGGGGTGAGGTATTCTCTTCTTTAAACCAGCTGAAACATTCAGAAAAGAACCTTAATAATATATAGAAATCTTCTGCTAATCTTTAAGATGCCCATATCAGAGGAAGCTACGAGCTGACATAGGTTGGTGAGTGCCTGGGCTGTGATGCTACCAAGAGGAAGGGTCTCCAGAGGTGCAAGTGTAAGATTATACCAGTATTTTGGGCCAAGCTCCCATGGCGCGACTATTTCCCAACATAGTCCTGAGATCTCCCACTCACACCTATAAATATTCTGGAGGCAAACACTGTCCCATCCTTCTGGTTGGACAGCGGGCAGGACCACACAGCTCCTCAGAGGCCTTGGAGGTGAGGGATGAAACTGCAATGAACAAGTAGCCTCATCAAGGAATGAGCCAAAATTTTCATTAAGCTATGCGGAAACAAATAATAGCACTGGAAGGGAAAAAAAAAAACTTCATATTACATAGAGACTGAGATTATCTGAGAAGACGCACCCATCCAGAGTGCAGTACTAAACAAAGAGCTGAGACTCCCAGTCCTTAAAAAAATTGCTCAACATCCTCCATATAAAATGTTGCTTTACCTATCTTTACTTGCTTTAACACTAACCACCTAGGGGGTTCTGGCTGTACCATCACGCAAGGGTGACCCACTTGTACATGCATTTTTTTTCTGGAGGTGCATCTTGAATACAAAGCTATAAGAGAGCAAAGGGAGATTGAGAAGAATTCTCTCTTTTTTCCACTCTTTGCTAATACTGCATGCTTGCAGACATAGTCCCCAGGGTAGCCTGCTAGTCTTCAGGCCTGTGTGCCAGATTCAGGCACCGTAACATCTGCACCATGCTTTCTGAAGTGATGGCAGCCCTGCAATTTTAAGCTTTAGCCTAGCCCTAACAGTTTAGTTTAGGTTAATCTTTATTTTTTACTTAGATTGATGAAATGTAAACTCTTGTCCACTTTAACTGAAGAGAAAATGTCAAAGTAATGGTGTATCCCTGAAGAAAAACACCCTTCTTTATTTATGTTGAGGTCTAATTACTCAAAGACTTTTCTCAGCTGTTGTGTGCTCTACAGTGACTTTACAGCAGTTTGAAATTTTTAGTCACTTTTGAAGAAGCGAAAGGTTCTGAAGTGAAATCGGGCTGCTTCAAGTACTGATGCTGCTCAAGAGGCTGAGTCCTTTACAAAACGCAAAGTAATCAGTGAGTGCTATCAAGATAATTCTATTTCAGAGAAATGCCAATAGAAGTGTTTAAATTGGGCATGAAAGTGCCAAAACCTGCACTTATTTGAACTAGAGTTAGTCCTTACCTACAGTGGAGTAAAGTGGGTTGAACTGTGCTGATGTAACAGTCTAAAAGAAAATTGTTGTAACCCAACTTCAACCATGTTGATTTTTTTTTTCTACGTCCCCCTCCAACCCCATAAGCTCTAAAAATGTCAGACAGAAAGATGTAGAGAGCAAAGCCAGGTCTTTATCTACCAAGCAGAGTGGTCTAAGGTCTTGACTCTTGGAGGAACTCACCTGTGTTCTTCGAGAGAAGTTGTTATATCCTCATTCATGAATGCATCTGCACCCAGGCTGTGAGCTTCCTTAAACTAAGTAAATTACTCAGCCTTGACTGAATCCCAGTAGAATGATCTTAGAAATTGATATGAAATGCTTACAAGTACATCTGTCTTATGCTCTCTCTCTCTCTGATGCTCCCTAATTGGTTTGAGCATTTGGGGAAGATGATCTTAAGACATTCAGTTTAAAAGGCATATATTTGTGTGTGCCTTTAGAGACAAATCTTTCTATGTAAGGCTTAAATATGCTTATTTCAGCAATGAAGTGGATGAAAAAAAGTGCTTGCTTCATTTTGGGTGTAAATATAGTTTCTGTAAATCTGCTGCTCTTAGATAAGGTTTGACAGCTGCCAGAACTGACAGACAATGGTACTTCCACCCCGGTTTATACAAATCTATAGCAGCTTTTCAAAACAGAGGTATCTCTTCCAACTGTCATATCAAGGGAGATAAAGTTGCAGCTTGCATAATTTTTCAGCTCCTAGTTGTACTAAGTTGTGCTTTAAAATTTTGATTAAAGTTGTGCTTTAATCTGCATGTGCCTGGAGGGATTGCAATGTGAAAAAATTACTTAGAAAACAAGTGAGGTATCAATTCCTGTCCACAGGTACTTTCTCTAAAAGCCCACTGGCTTCAGGAGAGGTAATGGAATTCCAAGTTGACCTCCATTCTTCTGTTTAAAAGAGCAAGAAAAAACAACAACAAAGAAACACACACACAGACTTTTCAGGAGCTCATACGCTTCCCCAAAATCTCCTTAAGATGAGCATAGAAAATAGATATCAAGGTTAAGTATTATTCCTGATTTTGGCAAGCCACTTCTGCTCAATATTTACTTGCAAGATGGCTTTGTGTTCTTCAGTTGAGTGTCCAGAAGACAGATGGTGAAGAAGAGTAAATGTGTGTGGGAAAACTTTTACTTATTTTCTAAGGGGAGAACCCAGACCTCAAAACCAGTCAACCAAAACTACTTTAATAAGTGAGTGGATGAACCTACACAACTTAAGAGGAAATTAATGATAATCTCACAAAAACCTTAGACATATGGTCATATCAGCAGAATTAAGCAAATGACTATGACTTAAAGACAAAGATACACTTATGAGTTCTTTTAATAAAGACGATTATCTACCCTTAGTGTAAAGATAAGCTTATTTTGTACATGTTGATCCATGAACTTAGATGCTGTGTTGAGCACATGCCTAAACTAGACTAAAAGTCGGCTTCTTGGCATACTAGTTCATACTTCCTATATACATATATTTTATGTCAGTCATATATTTTATGACTGACTCATCTTTAACCGAGCAGCCCTTATCGTTCCACCAAAACATCTCTAACTTAAATCTTCTTAGACAAAGAGCAGATGTAACTTATACCCTAAATCTTGATGTAAGATTTAGCCCATGAGCCATGCCGAGATTAAAACTAAGGTTTAAGACCAAGTATCATGCTTCAATAGACTAGAAGAGCTCAGACATACTATTACATAGAATTATATGACATGACAATATTAACGAGCAGCTAATTCATTTTCTGGTTGTTCACATTACAACTACATTTGTTACTGTGTTTCCTTACTGACTCTTTTTTTTTTTCCCTCTCAAGAGGTGCATCTTGTATAACACACCAAAAAGTGTGATAACATAAATAGCTACCATTTTTTTTTACTTAGTTCTTTTAACATTTAGTAGTTTGTATTTGTTATCTAGAAATATTAGTCAAATCAATCTTTTAATCGGAGAGGAATTCAAACAGTACTCTTGCGGCACTTCGGCATTCCCACTCAATATCTGGGTGTCATTTAAATAAAGTATAAAATTGATCCAACTTTGGAAGAGAAGCCAACAGACCTTTTTCTGGTCACTCCGTTCTAAGTCAGTGCAAAGCTGCTGAGATCAGCATCCTGAGGATGTAAGCAAGGATTTGTTTTGGCAGAAGCAAGGGAGAAGGTTAAAAGATAGCAGTGGTGGCTCTGCACCATTTTTTCCTTTTATTTTGGGGGATGAGTAACATAAGTGATATGTCAGTGACAGAAAAACTGGTGGCAGAATAACTGATGCTCTTAGAGCTTGAATATCAGCTAAGAAATATACAGTCAGTGCTTGCCCTTCTTAATGAATCCTCTCAGCTAATTGTAAACTTACTTTTTTGGGTTGAACCCTGAGAAGACTGAAACATGAAGACATTTTTACTAGAGAGAAAAGGTGTTTATGTAAGGAGCATAACAGACATCTTGCCCATCCTAATGAGTTAGTTCACTGATATATAGTCAAGCTAGTTTTTACACATGCTTACAGAGAAAACCTAGAGATGAAAAATCTTCCTTTTTCTTAACAAGCAAGGTTCTCCCACTTCCCATGCCTAGTTTCCTACAAGCATGCTCCCAGCTTCTAATGACAAGAGAAGGTTTAAATGCAGTGAGTGGACAAGACAACTCCTTTATTTGTTATACTTTACTACATACACATTAGAGTGGTCCATTGAAGTCTCACTATATATTCCAGTTAGACCAGGTATATTTTGGACCTACTTTATTTCCTCTATCCTACAGTCTTCTACTAAAAGTTCTTAAGCACATAGAGGTATCATATTACCAGAGCCACAATTACAAAAGAAAAACAAACAAACAAAAAAAAACCCTCTCAAACTAAAGAAAGAGTCAGGGAAAGTCAGTCTTTGCAAAGAAAGAAGAATTAAGACAGCCAGTACCTCTATGATATAGACCATTTTCTAAGTAAGTTTATTTGAAATCCATTTGGGAACAATTTACTTATTATTCAGTGTCATTCAGCTACTCTTCTTTTAGACAGTTGCTAAGGTTTGGACTCTGATGTCATGATCAGTCATATAGGTCTTGGGTCTAACTAACCTAGCATCAGAAGTTTCTGCCATCTAATTCATATCCTACAATATTCTGAAATAGTACTTCCCTGCTGGTGGTATCTCATATTACTGCTAGAAAAATGAACCTCCTATAATGTGCACAGAAAGAAAAGCCAAAAATCACCAAATCAAGACGTCACCAATTTGATTTTTTTCTTTTTTTGCAGCATTGAGTACTTTCTTTAAAAAGTGTTTTGCCACATTCATCCGTGTTGATGTAGACATAATCTACCCAGCTTACAAAGGACAAAATTTACCTCCTTTTCCATTTTCAACATCCTTAAATTAAAAAAAAAAAAACAAACACTCCAGTGGATTTATGGTCCACTGTAACAAGACCTAGAGTTTCCAGTCATAGCATACTAAGATCAAACTGTTTATTGATAATGTTTACCAGATCATACAACAGCAGTGTTTATTGGTCAATTATTCCAATTATCCAAAAGTGGAAAATTATGTACAAGAGAGATATCTAAGAGTAACTGGTAACCATCATTAAGAACAACAACAACAAAATCTGAAATGAGCATTTTTTTTTTTCATTCTCCCCCCACTTCCTTAAATCAGTCCCTCTGATTGAACAAGGATAAACATTAATAGCTAGTTCTTGATTTCAGTTTTTTTAATTAGGCAAAATTCTTACCATTAAACCTGGATGCTAAAAGCATTCTACCAGATACACTTGAATAGGTCAGTGATGCTCAGCTAATAAGCTGCATGCTAAGCAGGGAGAGAAGAACAGGATAAAGACGGTGAAACCTGGTTGCCAGGGAGATGCCCTATCTCAAAATTGCCTGGAAAGGAACATGTCAGGGCTTGGGACCAGATGGCTAAGTGAAGGCAGTCTTCATAGCCTCAGGCTTAACCGGGGTAGGATTCATGAGCGATTTAGCAGTTGTTGCTGTACAGGTCCATAGAAAGTACAATATACCAAGTTCATACTTGTCGGTAATGCCTCGGTTTGCTCCGTTCTGATTTTCAGTAGCATTTTAGACAAATCTCTCATTTGCTGCCAGATGAAAGGCAATCATTTTGGAAGTATGTTATATTTGTCCAGCCCCAGGAAATCTACCATGAGAGATGAGGCAATCCTAGGAATACTTGCTACAGAAACCTGCTTTGATTCATCTTTCAAGCAAGGAATATCTCAGCAAGTAAACATCATCTTGCTGGAATACGGACATTCAAGGTGTTCCTCCACCTTCAGCTAAGTGCTTCATTTTCACGGTGGTGAATTACTTAGAGGAATTGATGCTGAACATGATTTCTTATAGTCGTTTTATCTAAATATTTCCAGTTCCATGCCTTTGTATTTTTCTTATATCCGCTTGTCTTTTTCCTCCTCTTCATACTGAAAACTATTTAAGATTTCAAATCCTAGGAGAATAAAACATGGACTTTATGTTGGTTAGCAATATATGTTTTGTCTAAAGAATGTTTCAAAGCTTCAGAAGGTATCTAAGTCCTTAATACAAGTTCTACAAAATGGGAGTAAATGAGCCAACATACATAGAGGAGTATGATACAAATTCATTATTGACAGAGAAGCACATATGCATACCCATATTATTGTATTTTATGAATACTTTCATAGTCTGTAGTCCCAAGCAATTTGAACTCTCTAATAAAATCAGATTTGAGAGGGAGACCAAACAGGAAGTTTATTAAAAAGAGTTTGATGGAGAAAAAAAATTTACTTGAAAATATGCATCAAGTCTAGAGTATGGCTCTTACTAAGATAGGTAAGGGTAACATCCATCAAGGTAACTGCAATATTTTTCTATGACATTTTAAACAAGATGTTTCATGCCAGAAACAAGACTCATTTGTAAAAGCCTTGATTTTTAATTTTAAAAACATTAATTCATTTAAAAAACTTACAGAAACATGATTACCAAAAGGTTAACAAAACTGGAAGAAACATTTTGTTTCAACTCAAGAAGCCTCAGAAAGAACAGGGCCACAAGGTCCACACACAGTACTTTTCAAATGAAGGCAAAGCCTGCTGCAACATCTTCATTCCTTCTATGTTGCTCATAGCGCTGGATAACATAATTCATTTTGGGATTTTAGAGAAGGGCCTCCCCTGTTCCTGTGCTGGCTCCCTTTGCTCCCTCTTGGAACCTATGCCTCATCCGGTGCCATTGCAAGTCTCTCAGCACATAAATTCAAAGGAGAATTTCTGGTTTAACCATGCACACTAAGATCTCTAGCATGGAGGGAACTTCCAGTAGGAGGAGAAATACTATTAGAGTCATTTAGATTTTGGAGATAAGAGGATCGGAGGAATACTTTTTGTTGCATTTTTTTGTTGATGCATTTTGAGAGGGGTAAGGGATGATGTCCATTTTCGCAAAGACACGTCCTACCTTTTTCCAATTCCAACATGTATTAGTCAAAAATGCTATTGCAAGCTTTTTTTTTTTTTG
>VZSV01000021.1:5608996-5625798 GCA_013398735.1 Nothocercus julius
GTGCGGAAGCAGAGGAGAAGGCTTTCTCTTACCTTTTTCTCCTCCTCTTTCTGCTGCCATCTCTGCTTCTGGCCACATCTTTGTTCATGCACAGATAACTCCGAAAGCAAGAAACATCCCACTTACTTAGCTCATCTATTTTCGCATTCAACCTTTTATGAAAAACTGCTATCCACATAGCTCAGCATCTGACAGAGCTTGCCTTTCAGATGGTGCCTCCTATTGTTTCAGATATCTTATTCTAAAAGGAGCTTAATTGCTTCTTCTATTTATTTGAACAAAAAGTAGCATCCCATCTGCATACCAGATGCAACAGGATTGAACCCAACTTTTCAACAATATTTTAAATGATCTGCTTATTTTCTAGTAGCTGACAGTCTGCAACAGCAAGCTCAATTTCTGGGAAGATAAATGAAATAACTCAATTGCACAAGCCATGCACAAAAGGAGAAAAGTGAGCTGGATCCATCCTTAAACTAAACACAAATTCAAGACCTAATTAAGTATATCAGTTTCCTGGTGTGAGCATTTCCTTGATGCTCTTAACTTGATTCTAAGCAAAACAACATTTTTAAAGAGTCATTGCAACCCTAGAGGTTTGCTTTCCCAGTAAAGACTTTCTGAATAATTATTCTTAAAGAAGTTGTCTGTCTTTTCATGCGTGGGTTGCATCATATTATAGAATGGCCAGTAAATATTGCCTTTTGGAAATAGAGATGGGTGGTGAAAAAAACCTCCAAATTCTTTCAAAAATGGATTATAAAAAGTATACCTTCAGCATATAATAAGATATTTTTATCAGGCGTACTAGAGAAATTTACCTACTTAGTAAACCTTAGTGGACAAAGTTCTTCTCTATGAAGAATTCAAACCTCATAGTTACAGCTTGGGCACAGTACATGCATTTTAGTATTCCTTGCCTGAGCTGAGTAATGTGACAGATAAGTCACTCCACAGCTAAAAAAAAGCTCTTTCCAAATAAAAATTTTAATCAAAAGTATAAGATTATGATGACATTTTCAGTTTTGATGGCATGGCATTTTCTGAGGAAAATGTCATCTTAACACATTCTGTTTGGGGTTTCACATCTCTTATAGTTCAGACTATAACATCAAAGTACTTAAGCTACTTGTAATGAAACTGAGCTTACAGTATATAGTCAGTATATTGTGCTTTTTTTTTCCTCCTGTAGAAGTGGTCACCCTGATATCTATCAATAAGGGCATTAGGAGCTGACCTATTCCTCTAAAAAATGAAGGAGAGAAAGAAGAAAAAAAAAAAAAAAGGAAAAAAAAAAAAAACACACACAGGGTCAATACTGTTTAACATTGTCATTACTAATCTTGGATGATGGAACTGAATGTACCCTCAGCAAGTTCACAGACACTGTGGAGCTGGGAGCAGTGGCTGATACACAAGAGCAGCTGCGCTGCCATTCAGAGGGACCTCAGCAGTCTGGAGAAACAGGCAGAGAAGAACCCCATGAAGTTCAGCAAAGAGAAATACAAAATCCTGCACCTGGGAGAAAATAACCCAATGTGCCAATACACACTGAGGATTTGGTGGTCCCGGTGGACAACTTGCACGCAGGCCAGCAGCGCGTCCTCATAGCAAAGGTGGCCAACAACTTGCTGGGCTGTGTGAGGCAGAGCGTTGCCAGGACAAGGGAGGTGACCCTTAACATCTGCTCAGCCCTGATGAAACATCTGGAGTGCTGGGTCTGGTGTCGGGTTCCCCAGTATGAAACATGGACTTCCTGAAGCAGATCCAGTGCAGGGCCACAAAGACGATTAAGAACTGGAGCATCTCTCATACTAGGAGAGGCTGAATCAGCTGGGACTCTTCTGCCTGGAGGTAAAAAAAAGGCTCAGTGAGGAACTTACTGATATCTATAAATACCTGATGGGAGAACGTACAGATGGCTGAGCCAAATTCTCCTCAGGACGAGAGGCCGTGGACACAAACTAGGATACAAGAAATTTCATTTAAATTTAAGGGAAAAAAATGATGATTGAACACTGGAGCAGGTTGCCCAGGAAAGCAGTGGAGTCTCAGAGATATTCGAAATGCAGCTGGACATAGTCCCAGGCAATCTGCTCTAGCTGACCCTGCTATGAGCAAAGAGTTGGATTAGATGATCTGCAGAGATCCTTGCCAACCTCAACCACTGAGATCAGTTTCCTGCCTACTTTTTTCTTGCACCTTTCCACATCTTGGGACGCTTTCCAGCTTCTGGAGAGATGCTTTCAGTAAAAGAGATCATATGCAGAGACACAAGACACTTCTGTTGTTTGATATACTAAGAACTCTCTGAATCTGGTTTCCAGGCCAGTATCATTGCAAAGTACAATATTTAAAGCTAGAAATATGGATTTACTTATTGCCACAGCACATTTCAGATTTTTTTTCTAATTTAAGTGGAACAAATTCCCTCCTTCCCCATCCTGACTGATACTAAAAGCAGATGGAAAGTAGGAAATCATACATTCAGGCTAGCCCTGACTTTGCCTCACTGAGGCCAGTCATAGTCAATTTTAGAATTGCTCTTAATGCCTTTTTCCATCATTAGGAGAATGAGCTAATCACTATTTCCGGATGCAATATTCTTTCCTCTCTTCCAACTCAAATTAAGACTTTTTTTTTTCCCCTCAAACAGTGGAAGTTCAAGCTTACTCTTTCATACTCCATCTTAAAATGTGAACATTTCCAAGTCTCAAAAGGTGCAAAGAACTTTGGAATGGAGGTGAATGGAGATCAGATCTTTCACCTGTATGCAAATTAAGTAGCAGTCTTGCAACGCAAAGCAACATCTGCTGGGTGAACTATTTTTGCAATCTAACAACACTAGATCTGTCCGTACAGACAAAGAAGCTCTCTCATCCTCATGATCAGATTGTAGGGCAGTTGGACTTGCACTAAAAAGTTGTTAATTAGATTAAACAAAGTAAGTTGAGTCAGAGTATGTGGTGCACTCATTTATCACCCACATGCACAGAAAAGGTGTTCCAAGCTGTTATAAAACACGTTGCAAAGTGATGATTAACTCTAATGTCAAAACCCTGACAGATGCTTACCAAGCACCTGATTTGAGGGCAGCAGCAATCATCTATTGGAATTTAAACTCTTTAGCCTGGATCTTAGTCAAAAGACCTCATAAAATTGCAAATATGGCATACCTCATTATTATTTCTTTTTACAAACCATAAATCCAGAGGCAGCAGTACAGGTCACTCTGCTGTTTGTTTGCAGTATTCAGCAGAATCCTGCAAGCTTCATTAAATGTTTTGAATAGTTATATTTTAATGTCTGATTGCATGTTCTGAATACCCAATGGCTGCGATGTATGTTTTAATTGTAACAATAAATTCATTAAGAACTCAATCATCAGCTATATGGGCCTTTCTTGCGCACTTAAAGAAAAAAAGTGAGGCTCCATATTTTTTTTTCCAGCAAGGTGTTAATATAGAAACTACAAAAACAGAACAAGGACAGTAACCACCTAAACTAGAAGCAATTAGTCATTAAACAAATACAGGCTCATTAAAGACACTGTGCCTCCATGTGACTTTATCACCTTGTAAATCTCATTTTGCAGTGCCAGGACAGAGGAAGCTTGGGGCTTGCTTTCGTTCAAGAGCTCAGATGCTTCCTTGTTAAGGCTCCATCAGTTTGAATACAATTATACAAGAAGAGAAACAGACCCAGCAGTACCATTAATTCTTCTCCCCCTTCTCAGTGCTTAAAAGTAATTTTCCTTTCTCTGATGCTGGCCTCGAAGATAACCCCGCCAGACCCTTTGCACAATTCCCTATGTGACACACTGAGCAAGACTGGGCACAGACTACTGAGCAGAACCGCTCTACCCCAATTTTCTCAGAAACACTCCACCAGCCACAGGATTACTGGCTCATGTACCAGTTTGCCCCCTCCATCTTTTACTTTTTACTCTTACACTTTTAGCACAGAGCTTGCTGTAGCACACATTGAGTTTTTGCTGTAACTACTTTGAATACAAGTCCCCCTGCCATTCACAGAGTTTAGGATACAATTACAGTATGGCAAGTGACAGCTAGATGTGGACTGTTGTTATTAATAAGTATTAGTAAGGTTTTCTGAAGGGCAAATGGGTAAAGAATCAGGAAGTATGGAGAATAATTCATGCAGGGCAGTATTTCTTTCACACTTTTTCAAAAAGCAAATCAGAATTATCCAGATAATCCCAAAATAAATTGGGTTTATGGAATAACAGTAAAAAGGGAACACAACTAGGATTTTTACAGTACAAAATATTACACAAAATAAGTATGTGAATTGAGAAAGACTGAAGGAAAAAGTTCACGGCTTAACCAGCAGCTCTGATTCACAGTACCATACTTGATTAACCAAAAGAATTTTCTTAAACATGTTTAGGTGCCAAAAATTAAATAACCCCTTTGTAGATTTTTTCTAAGTTTCAGGTTATGTTTTTTTTTTCTTTTTTTTTGCAGCCCAGAATAATTATATCTAGAGGAGAACTTTAAAATCCAACTGAGTAAATATATATGTGTAATGCACCATTAGAGTATACTCCATTGCATAAAAGCATAATGCAGTTTTTGAAATGGATCTGTAGAAAGGATTCATTAAGATAAAGTTCCAGCATCCCACCTGAGGCCAATAAAAATTCTGTGCAAACCTCTTCAAATTAAATTTTCTTCTTGAACATATCCTGTCTAATTATGTTTAGTATTATCCTCCTTAAGGAATTCTGATTCATCAGTGCTATTAAGGGAGGGAAAAGGAAAACCAGATGCTATGGACCGGATACCCAGCTGGTAAGAAATCAGTATAGTTTCACAGAAGCCAAAGAGCTACAGTGATTTATATCAGCTAAAGGCTTGGTATATACATAAGAACACACATGTGGACAGATTTACAGAGAATTATATAAATATCAAAAGTTACACCAGCAGAAATGCAAGTTTGGAGTTACACCACCAGAGAATTTGACCCAAAAGCTCTAATAAGCTGAAGTTTATAAAAGAGCCACAGCTGTGTTGAGATTTCTTGTCTTTCACTCTCTAGAACTGAAAATAAATGTAAGAAACAGAAGTGCTCTAATTAGACATTTGGCTTTAAAAATCCGGAAGATAGCCAGCTAACGTCTAAGCACTTTTTTGTTCTTGGAGTTGGACTAACAAAGATATCATAATTACAATCATACTACATGCAGATGAAGTGCAGAACATACAGTGGTAAATTAAGTTTAAGGATTTAATTCAGCCCCCCAATAAGCGTTTCAATTATAGCCTTTAACAAATACCCTTTTTTATTGTAAGCCATTCAGTAAGTATGAATTTAGATTGAGACTTCCAAATGCATCTAAACAAGCTGCATGCTGAACATGAAAACTCTGGGCAGGGCCCAAGCTATTCCAGAAACACATATATTATCATCACTCTACATCCCTATGGGTGTCTACAACACAGACCAGGTAGCATTTGGGATACTCCTGCTGCATGCACTTTACTCTGTCTCAGTTATCATCAGCAAATTCATTTGTCCTACAAGCTGCTGCACCCTCAGCTCTCTTCCCGCATTTTATCTGCAACACCTCTGGGCCTCATCTCTTTTTGCCACCCTGCTTACTTCAAACTCACTGAAGTCCATGCCCTCAAATACTTAGGGTGCTGAGGAAAAATGACAGCAGCAGCCATCAGCTTTAGAGGGCTTGAGGAAGATGTGCCACGTAGTTAGGCACATCCGTTTATTCTCCATCATACACAAATCTTCCCCTGGCCTGCTATCTCCGCTCAATCACCTCCTCATCATGCCACAGCTACTGTTCTTGGCTAAAAGTGAGAAAGGAAAAGACGCACACCTCTGTGCCTAAGATGTCCAGCAGAGCAGGCTCACAAATTTGCCACTGTGTAGGACCCATCCATAGGAGGCCACACCACACCATTTCTCTTTTCCCGGTTTTCTTTCCATCTTCTGAAGATTACATCCTTCCCAAGACTTTTACCTTGGGACTCCGGTCTCTATCTCCTGAAAGCTGAATTGAGCCTCTTCAGAAATTGCAGCAAAATGCCTCTTTCTACTTGGGTCTTACAGTCTGAACACTACCCTAAGAGACGGAGGGCATCTTAAAAGCAAAACCAAGTGAAGCAGTGGAGTTTCTCCAGTGGAGAGAAACAGCCTAAGGGCAAGCATGACCACCTTGCCTGAAGCTCAGAGGGAAATACCTGCATTTCAGTACCTTCAACCTGGGCTAGTGATCGATTCCTCAAAGGGATTAATCCTTGAGTGAAAGAACTAAGCCTTGGAGGAGGGATCATAATCTGCTCTGTTGAACACAAATCTTTCACAGGTAAAAGCACATACAAGCAGGGGCATTTCAGTCCCTCCATTTCAATGAACCATTTATAACCCAAATTAAACCATTTATTTCCAAGTGTACACATTTGAACTCCCTGCTGCACAGGAAACAAGTCCCCATCTTCCCTATGCCAGAGAAGTGATCTAAACTTTGATCTATCAGATAAGTAGGGACAGCAGAACATCTCCAACTCACAGTTTTAAAATTAGGCAGACACACCTTGGCATTTGACCAAGTGCTCACTCCAATGGAAGTATCCTATTTTGTGGATTCCTGCAGAGCTCAGTCCTGAGAGTATTTTTATACCTTTAAAAGCAAGCAACTTCTGCTATTATTCAGAAGATGAAATTTATGTGCCTCAGACCTTTGACAAAATCTGTGTTATTAATTTATATAACTCCTAAGTGGCTGAAAAAAGTTTTGAAGTTTCAACTTCAGACTCCTGAAGAGGTTTAGGCATTTAAGTGCTTCCTGGCTTTTGGTTGCCTCAATTATACAATGTCTTCCTATACACTGTTATTTTGTAGGTGAATCACAAACACAATGGAAATTTTAGACCATAAATTACTTCATGTTCAGCTCCAAATGTTCTTCAGGACTTTTCAAGAACTCCTGATGACTCTGAAGAGTGTTTTTAAATTGCAATATATTTACAATTATTGTTAAAATATAAGTAATTTGTAAAAGAAAGCTGCAGAGTAGAAGGCACTGGTTTCATAAGTCATTATTTTACATAGAGATAGGAAGAGGAATGATTTGGCAAGTGCATTAAAAGTTCACTGTAACTCATTTACTCAGCTCTGAAAATACTTCTGTAACTAGTACTAAAACTTTATTAGGAAATCACAGCAGATAGCCTATACCTCTTATAGAAACAATTACTGAGGGAGGATTTAGGCTCCCTCTCTAGTGAGCAAATTATTTGGTGCCACAAAATGTAGAATGTGCTACATGTTACTTCTCTACACACATTTTCAGAAAATGCACAGATGTAGTAATACTGGTATAACATCTCCAGAGACAGTTCATTAATGGCTTGTTCCACACTGTACCATCAGCTATATTGATCACCAAGAGATATTTACTGATATGAACCAAAAAAAAGAATCCAGCCATAACCAGGTCCTGCAATCATGCTACTATCAAGGAGCACATCTCTCAAAGATGGAGGTGGTAATTTTAGCAGACACCTTTAGTGAAGAGGTCTCTTAGGGTGAAAGGGAGGAAGGTAATTTTGCTATGCCTTCAATGGGAAAGAACAGCACACTTTGCAAGGTTACATGCAAGTATCCAGGACCAGAAAATTATTCCACCTCTTAATTTTTCTCCTGCGATCTTAAATGTTTTCTCACCATGCTGTCAAACTGTCTCCCAACGGACCTGGTTTCTTCTTCTACAGTCCCCAGCAGGGACTGGCTTTGAGCAATTAAAGGTTATTGGGCCAGATGGTCTTTTTCACCACCACCCCACATAGCCATAGGGCTCCTGAAACAAAATATCCATGGCAGCACCCGTGCAATTGATGCCTCACATCCCCCTAGCAGAGAAGATTTCATTTAAGATTTTTCTCCAAAACAGATTGTACAACAAATAGCTTTTAGCATATACAATTTGCAAAGTTGCCAGTTTATCATGAATAGAGCTATTTGTAGTCTAGTCATATCATAAAATCTTGTTAAAAACAACACAAAGAGGCTGCTCACTTTTCAGTTATGATGCTTTTGAATTAATTTGAATCCAGATTGCCTCATGAGTATTGTTTGTTCCAATATGAAAAAAGTTTACAGTGATAAATTGCAGCAGCATCACCTGAGAGTTGCCTGGTACAGTATGCCAGAGGAAAAGTTGAGTCAGCGTTCACATGCAGCTTATACTATAGCACACTTAGACTTTGTGGCTTGGAGGCTGGGCACCAAGTCAGTCAAATCAGAGTGTCTTATAGCACATGCAGGTATGGGGTAATGTGAGGACTTGCAGGGGTGAAACCAACCAAAGCAAGTGACAATCTAGCAATATGCCTCCTGTCTGAACTGTTCTCTATCCTCAGTGAGTATTTCCTTTTGAGTATTGAATATTGATCTACAGAGACTGACACCAGGTTGTTCTAGCCATACTTGCAGAGCCATTTAATGCATATAAATTCTTCATCTAGCTCTAAATTTACTGTTACAGCAGATGTTACAGTCAAATCTCATTAGTAAGATTTCATTAATCTACCGAATAATGACAAAGTATTTCAGCACCCTCTCAGTCATAGCCATAATTAAGACTAAGCAGGGTATTGCATGATGTACCATTCTGCACATGTACACGCCTGTGTGAATAGCAAAGGGCTGAATGCAGAGAGCGAGAGCAAGTATTTGCCATTCTCACTGAAAACATCAGGATTCAAAGAAGTCCTGACATTCTATTGGGCTTAACCATTCTACCATGCAATAGTTTAAGATTTTCTGTGATCGCTGAGAAATGGCAGTGATTCTTATTAAATCAAACATGCTGGTATTTATAGCTTTACGAAGGTATTTTAAAAATTGCCTTATGCTGAGAAATGCTGGCATGCAATGTAAGAGTCACAGGTGATCTCACACCTAAATTTTTTTCTCCCTGTTTGATGAAAGTAATGAATTTCATGAGGCACTAGGCAAAATTAATCTCTAGTGTCCTTCTATCAAATACAACTGAGTTAAACAGGGATTAATTGAAGCCTGTGTAATTATTTCTTAATTAACCCTGAAGGGTTGGGATTAACTCCGCTGTTACGCTAAAGACAAGTATGTTTTTCATGGGAACTTCCATGCCACTGGTATCACAGAGTTAACACTGACCAAAATGCCTGTACCAAAACACATCTGAGCAAGTGAAGTAAATTCTTCTTGTCCTTTCCCCTTGACCTCAGCTTTTTGCAGGATTCTGTGCGTTGCTCCTGTTTGAAGGAGAAATCAGCAGTGGACTCAGGAATTCCTTTCCTGCAGTCTCAGCCACTAACTTAAAGCCCTGAATACTCGCGCAGCAGGAAGTCAGACAGCAGGAAATAGCCCTTTGCTTCCAGCTCCAAGCATCCTTTCAGCCAATGCGCTCCTCAAGAGCTTGCTATGGGCTTTTCTTAAAGTTGTGGTGGTGCTTCACTGCCTGGCTTGGTTTCCTAGCTACCTTCTCTCTCAAATTTTTTCCAAGTATGTCTATGCTGCAGTCCAAGATTGTAAGCTGAAATGCTTGAATCAGCTAGGACAACAGTTGCAGTTTAGCTGCAGTAGCAGTGCTCAGCAGACCCTAGCCCACCAATTATACCCACCAGCAGAAGTTACTACATGCTAAAAAAAAAAAAAAAATCTAAAATGTTGTAACTCCTTCTAGGCAGCTTATCTTACATAATCCACAGACTTCAGCATACATTTTTATTGATCCTTTCCCCTCCCACACGCGCACAGACATGAGATCATTCACGCTTGCCTAGCTTGTATTCAGAGCTTCGAGAAAATAGCCTTCAACCTTACGGGCCATGCACTAGTCTGTGTTACATACAGTTACAGCCTTGAGCAGTGCCTGGCTTTCTTTTGGGCCTCTGGCCCTGGAAGGTGTTCAGCTGTCCGTCATTTGTTCTGAATGCAAAGCAGCTGTCACAGCAAAGAGTTTCAATAAAGCAGCATTATTGACCAATCCTTGGCATAACTCCTTTCACAAAAGACTGTATTTCTCATTCTTACATGCTTTGTGCAAAATATGATTACAAAAGTGGATTTCAGACAACACTTAATGAGACAGAAAAAAAGGAAGACTCAGCTGTGTTAAACAAGTATAGACCATGGTCGCTCTGCAGTTTGGTATCATGAAGCTCTGAAAATGAAGAAAAAAATCCAGCTGCCACCCCGCCCTTCTGTGGGGATCTCATCATTAACTTAAATCTTCAACACAAACAAAAAGAACAGCCTCTGGTACCTAAGTGAATCTTCCCATAGATCCAAGACTGAGATGTCAAGAAATGACCATTTTTTGTAGGAGCTTGTCCAGCCACTTGCTCTTTAACTGAACACTACTCCACTTCAAACTAGCCACACAGGCATTCGGCTTATTTGTACTAGAACACCCAATGTGACTATGAGGGTTTCTTTAGAGCAGGGCTAAAGATAGTTCTCTCCCCTGTCAAGGAGCTCCTGCCTTAAAGTTGCCTTTAAGCTATGACAATGCTCTGGAAAACTGCATTAGCTAACCCACATGAAAGCAGGGCAAGAATAATCTTGGTAAGGATTTGATTCCACAAGCCAGGGAATGGAAAGGGGAGCCAACCAGTCCTTCCAGCCTGACCTCACTCTGCTTCAACTTATGAAGCTATAGAAAAATGTAGCAAACATATTTCCATGTTTTCCCAGGAAGAAGACAAGTAGCTACAGCCTGTCCAACTCTAATTATATCTCTAAACACACAGGAGCACAGCTGAGCTCAAAGGTTTGCTATAGCATCCAATAACAGTTGGTGAAATTGCTCAGTTTAGAGCTCTCACTGACCCAGATTCGACTCCAGTTTTAGAATCTCATAACACCTACAGAAAAATAACATAACTTGACAAAATCCTTTAGTGCAACTGAATTGCTATCAACATATAAAGGATACCAAGAATACATTATCATGTTTACTCTGGGTCATGCCAGACACTTTTCAGACTCCAGTGGAAATCATTTTGCATTACAGAAAGCCACTACAGTAAAATTAAAATGCACTGCACAGTTCACCATCTTAGCAAAGATGTATGTGTACATAAAGTCTGGAAAACACGAAGGAGGCTTTCCCTCAACACTTCTAATCATCCAGAATAATTACTGATATGTGATAATTCCAAGCCAGACTGACAAGTATTTCCGAAATAACTTTACTTAGTATGAATGCACAACATTTCACAGAAAAATATAAAGTACATTTTGCCCTTGCTTGTAGGAGTAACCTATAAAACATATCACTACCAGCAGTAATATACACTTATGCTCTTATGAATTTTGTACAATCTATCCAGAAGCCAGGAGCAAAATTTTACTGACAAAACCAATAAAAACGGCACCAGAAGGAGGTGAAAATTCGTGAAGCCTGCATGGCAACACTATTGATGATAACAAAGCTGATATATTTTCTATTTTGGAATAAGCAAAGTGAAAAAGAATGAAATTGGATTTTTCCTGCCCCAGGTAAAGGGAATATATATGCACATACAAAAAACTTCCAATCCACTGGATCTGTCATTTGAAAAAGGCATAATTGCTCCTCTGAAACTACTTATAGGAAGGAGATAATTCAGCTAATTGACGGATCTAAAAATGTAAATGAAGATGGACTGTCTTGGTTCTCTTGAAATATTCTGTTAGGTTCATAACTGCACCTTTAGGTGTTTTCTTAAAAATATGATCTCACAGACACACACACAGAGAAGTGCTCGTTCTTACCCGGTGTGGAAAAAAGAGATCATGAGTTTAACACTTTTGTACACCTTTGTATCAGCCCTTCTTTGCCTTTAAAGCTTCATTCTTTTCTAAGCCCTCTGCGTCCTTGGCAGGCCTGTACCAGTGTACTCCTTCCTTTCTGCAACAGATATTAGAGAACCAGAACCACTGATAAAAAAAAAATAAAGTGAGCCAATTACAACACTATATTATTTTCTATAGTAGCATCTGCACATTTTCTTCATGAATACAGTTTCTAGGATTGTTCCACAAAAGAACTGAGGAAGAAATCAAGCTTAAGAATTAGAATCTCTTCTTGTCAACTTTCTCTACCCTTGGAGGGATGCACTGGGATTCTTTCCAGTCATGGAAGCAGAGGAAGCTTCATAGTAATTCAGGCAATTGACTTCCAAGGACCCTTCACTTGCATTAGGAAGTAAGAAAAAACAATCAGGGAAATCTAAACACTGTTTACAGTATTGTGGTAAGCAAGAAATATAGAAGAAGAAAGAGTTTAAAGCAAATATAGAAATTGTTCAGCTGGGTCAGTCTGCTGGTCTATCTAGATTGGTAACCTACCGTTCACAGGCTGTATCGTTAGAATAAACTATTGTGTCAAAGAGAAAACAAGATGCAACTTACAGAGAGAAAGGGTGTGCCACAAACAGAAAGACTAAAAACCTACTTACAGACTGGAGCTTCATGGTTTTATCAATTTAAAGGACCAATCAAGGAGAGGCATACTAAAGCGGGGCATTGTGAAAGGAAGGGAAGGGGGAAAAATATCACTAAAACACAAAAATCACACAGAGAAGTAGCCATGAAATCACTACTTTTTCTGAAGTAGTTGCCTTGGTATATTATAAAGGGCTATAAAAAACTGATGAAGTAAATTTCTCCTCTAGGCATGCATCAATTCAAAATTCGTCCTATGTCCAGTTCAAAGCAGGGAGAACTAGTTGTTTCACCTCCTCCTTAGGGCAGTATCAGGCTATAATGTTGTTATTGGCATCCTCAGGAGAAGCACAGGGAAAAGGGTGTTTGACATGATTGAGTTCATGTAAAATCTAAATCAGAGCTAGCACAACAAAGACTCTCCAGCCTGGAGCTCATATTCATTGCTAAAACAGCATATATTCAAAATGGAGTATATAACAGCTAGGCGTCAGTGTCAACCCAACCCCCAAATTCTCGTTAGGAAAAGGATTCCTCAGGAAAGAGATGCAGATTTAGAGGAGGATGATCCAAAACTGTGCTTCATATATCATCACTGTGTGCTCTGAGCTTGTATGTAGCACGGGGAGGGCTGCATAGTGCTTCTCCTCCAATAAACACCTTCCAAAAATATAAGAGAACCAGATTATTCACCCTAAATTGTTTCAAAACAACCATCAGGATTCACATGTGGAACGTATGTTCTCCATAACAAGCAGTATGTTCTCCAGTAAAAAGCAGTAACTGCCTAATTGCTGCAATGATAACTTTCAGGATGTGAACTTTCTTCTCCTGCTTGAGTCAGCCCTTTCTAAGGAGCTGTCGGCCTATTAACCATTGAAACGTTACACAGTCAGTGATAGTGCCTAGAGAACAAATCTGGACAAAAGTTTGTCATGGAGTAACGGACCATGCTGCCATGGTCATAAAAAGAAAAGGCACAAAAAAAACATACAAATATATGACCTCAGCACCAAGCCTCTTTGCTGCCTTTTACTAGTCAAGATCGGAAGGACCGCAAGAAATGCTTAGACTAAGCCATTACACTCCCCAGCACAGACATTAGGAGGAAATAATCTTATATGATAAGCCAACACATTCCCTTAACTGGAAAAACATATTTGCAATTATTTTTTTCTAAAGTGGATCTTTACTCAAACCTTTCCTTTAATTTTTAGCTACTCTGAAATGCTGCTGGCCTACAGTGTCTGTGCAATTAACAGCAGATGAATTCACCATTGTGCTGTAACATGGAAACTCAGCGAGATGCATATAACCCTAATGGGTTTCAAACAAAATTTCAGACTAGGTTGGGGAGAAAGCTAACAGCACTGAGGCAAGAAGCAAATTTAATCATGTAAGACCTATATTCATTTATTAAGCAGCTTCTCATCTGATTCCTGTGGCAAAAAAGACACAACTAACATAACTCAAAGTAAAATGTACAAATTACACAGCTCTGAAATAACAATAATAAAGCAAGAGACAAAGTGCCATGACCAGAGGCTTTGGACTACATTTTCCTTATAATTGTTACTAAGAACAACCTATTTGCAAAATGATTGCACAGCTCTCAAACCCAAAAGATTAGTAAAAAGACTGCCTATAAAAGAGCAGGATAGACTTTAAAAACCCTGCCCTCCAGCTTCAGCCAAGTTTTCTTTTAATAGGGCTTCCAGTATTTTGCACAGTCCTTGCAACAAAGCTATCCAACTTGAAGCAGATGCCCTGGAGAGGTCAAAAGAGCTCTCTTTTGCCATCACCATCCTGAAACCTTCCCACCAGCTCTGCTACCATAGGAGAAAAAAAAGAAAAAAAAAAAAAAAAAAAACACTCTGGTTGCACTACTACTAACCACAGTCTCAAAGGAAGTGGCAGCCCTATGTACATTTACAAGAACCCCTGTGCCATTGCTGTGTTCTAGGACAGGCAGAGAAATTGCTTTGGTGCCACATTCCTAGTGGACCTAGGTGTGAGAACAAGCTACTATGTCCTGGTCTAGACTTGAGATAATTCATTCAGCACAGCTGTAGGCTTTAGGAGTGCCTTCATAAATTGAAATAAAACACAAAGTAAACACACAGCTGAGTAGTAGCTCAGTAGAGACTATCATAATCACTATTTTGGAGTTAGAGACCTCAATTATTCACCCTAATGTTTCTAGATGCCTCAAATCGCTTTTGGACTTGACCAACACCACACAGGGAGACGCACATAGCATCACACCACTGAAAATATCCTTTACTGAGCATTTACACCTCCACTCTTAGTCAGTGCCACAGCCCACTACACTGCACTAGGCCAGGCAGCCTCCTTATGGTGAGGAGATGGAAAGGAAACCCGGCCACATTTCTGCCAATAAATGAATTACGGTATTTTGCCTGACTCTCGTTGGCTGCTATAAATTGGTACAAGACTTCTAACTCCAATCACATGCTGTGGAGCCATGTAAAAATCACAACAGAATTTGATCTTCAGATAAAAGTGAGCCATCCTAACTGAATCAAAAGAAATACAGCAACTAAAGAAAACAATTGTTTTGTGATAAATGTTGGCCCTTTGAACTTCTGGTTTCTATAATGGTTGGAAATTAGGGTGGGCTGTCTGGATTTGAGTTAAACGTATTAAATGGATCTGTTAAATATTTCCATTACTGCCTAAGAATATCCTTACAACTCTACAGGGTCTATTAAGTATAAGTGGAAAAGACTGGCTGTACTTGCTGCGTGCTGGTGGTAACTGTGTGGGTAACCACAAAGCGAAAGTGTGGGGACAAAAGGGGAAATCAGAACAGGACACCAGAACAAGACATTTAGGGCTACAGAGAAATATACAGAAAAGGAAAAACATGAGTACTGGAATAAGAACAGCAATAGAGGTGGAAAGCTCAGCAGAGGTAGCACTGAAAGAGGCAAGATTTCCACACGTTTCCACCACAGAAACATGCAGCAGTCCAGGTTTCTAGATGCAGGGAATGTCTGAGCCTCACCATGTTACCGGGCAGTAGTGAGAACAGCGCCTGCCTTAGGTGTGAGCAGCTGGATGACCTGCTCAGCCTGGTGGTGGAGCTGAAGGAGGAGGTAGAGAGGCTCAGGACCATCAGGGAATGTGAAAGGGAAATAGACTGGTGGAGCTGCGTTCTGCAGCCTTCCCAGGAAAGGCACCCAGAGAACCCCCCAATTCAGTCTGTAAATCCAGTGCCCTCTTGCCATAGGGTAGAGGGGGCAGAATTAACAGTATCAAGGGATGAACAACAATGGAAACAGGTCCCTACTCGAGGGGGCAGGAGAGCCCTTCCCCAGCCTGCCTCACCCCCACTGGTGGCCACGTCCAACAGGTACGAGGCCCTGGAACTTGGGGATCGGGTAGATGAGGTCATGAACCCAGGCCCATCCAGGGGGCTGTCTGCAGAGAGGCAGGCAGGTCCACGGCCCGAGGCTGCTGCCCCTAAGGAGAAAAGGAGCCCCTGGAAGAAGAAGAGGTGGGTGATTGTCATGGGTGACTCCCTGCTGCAGGGCACGGAGGCACCGATCTGTAGAGCTGACCCCTTATCCAGGGAGGTCTGCTGCTTGCCAGGGGCTCGGATAAGGGATGTCATGGAGAGGTTCCCAAGGCTTGTCTGGGAGTCTGACTATTATCCCCTGGTACTGTTTCACATAGGCACTAATGACACCATGAGGAAACTGGGCGACATGAAGCAAGATTTCAGAGCCCTAGGGATGGCCGTCAAAGGTATGGGAGCCCAGGTTGTGTTCTCCTCTGTCCTACCAGTGAGGGGAATGGATTCAAGAAGGAGAAGGCGGATATCGCAGATGAACAACTGTCTGCGCCGCTGGTCTTGGCAGCAGGGTTTTGGCTTCTATGACCATGGGACTCTCTTTGATGGCCGCCAGCTAGTGAGTAACGATGGGAACCACCTCAGCAAGAGGGGCACATGTCTCTGCCAAAAGGCCGGCCAACCTGGTGAGGAGGGCTTTAAACTAGGCAGGAAGGGGGAAGGGGAGCGTCACACAGACAGGGCAGTCAGAACCACGCAGCCAAAGTCAGATGGCATCCAGCGGGAGTATGGCAGTGGGGAAGCGAGGATAGGAGACAATTATAGAGGGTCCTCTCACCCCTCCCAGGAAATCTGCAGGCTCCATTACTTCCCTTAAATGCCTGTACACCAACGCATGGTGAAGTGAAACATGGGGAATACGCAGGACAAACTGGAGATCTGTGTGCGGTCCCAGGGCCATGATCTCATTGGAATCACAGAGACATGGTGGGATAGCTCACACGACTGGAGCGCTGTCATGGAAGGC
>VZSV01000021.1:5640289-5656988 GCA_013398735.1 Nothocercus julius
CCAGGATCCCATTGGCCTTCTTGGCCACGAGCGTACACTTACATGACAAACAATTGGTTTCCTTTCACACTGTACTTTTGTTGAGAACTAGTTAGTACTTTGCATGCTGCATTACACATCTAGCAAAGTTACATACTGAGACACTCGGCTTAGGAATTTGTGTATATAAGTGTCAAGAAATTCACTGTCCGTGTTTCCTAGGTATTTTGACCTCATTTGTACACAATGTAAACTTATTTCACTCCACAAATGTACTAAGTAGCACACAGTAAACAGTGCCTATACCAGAACACTTGCACTACATGTGACATCCAAGCAGGGAAGTTTAGACTACACAGAGCAGTTTAGCAAACGGAGAAGAAAAAGCCAAAGTTACTATCAGCTTGGAGACTGGGGGAGTCTCAGTTTCACTAGGAGAAGATAGATTTATCATTAGTTAAATATAAAGCTTTCATGGAAAAAAAAATATCAATTAACAAAGCAAGTGCTTATGTAAAGCAAAACAGAAGCAGTGCAAATTTTCCAAAGCATCCTTTTGCTCTGCTATAAATCAGACCTAACAGGGCAGTTTCTGGAGATATCTATTCCATTCCTGCCTCTACAATGTCATTGCCAGTGAGTGTGACAATAGATGTTTAAATGATACAAACACGTCTCCACTATATGATGCGTGCATTTAACAGAATTCTCTGCTGGACTGTACATAACAACACCTTGAATGTACAGAAGAAATGTTCTGAAAATCGCCATAGTGATGTCTTCTTTGCCATTGATTCTTTATGGTTCAGGCTCAGGACTACAGAGATCCTCATAAGCTCTGCTTAATCTTCACCCTACGTCCCCAAAACAAAGTAAGGGGAACTTGATACATGAACAAAGAGAGGAAGAGAGACAGATAGAGAGAGACTGATTTTTTGATGCTCTCAACTAAATAAGTTGTCTGACAGGGAACAAGAAGAAGAGGTGTAATGTGCGTATGTACTATTGTGGGAAAACCTATTTGGGTCTATTACAATAAAGAAACAGATGAAGAACAGTCCATCTGTGCATAAATATGACCCCTGTGATGCTGCCAACATCAGAGTGATCTGCCAAATGATACCATCTGCACAAATGGAAATTCTTCTGCGGGCAGATTGAGCTTGCATGCAGATTTTGTACAACTCTTAAAGGAGTACTGTATCCAGAGGGACTGTCCCCTTCAAGGATGGTGGAAACTTACTGCCTGCTAACCCTTGAACGGTTGTCTGCCCCTTTGAGGCTCTGGACTAGACAAAAGGCAGAAGAGGAAGAAGTTCTCCTGAGAGGAAGGATGTGGTCCTGTGGAACAGAGGGGAAAGGGAGTGGGGTTTTGAACTTATCTGAGGATAAACACAATTCATTCCTTCTTCCAGTCAGGTCCTTGTAGCACTTGCCTTTGGCCCTTTATGAGAGGACTCCTCCACGTCACTCTGATGAGGACCCTTGGGAGGCCCTGGTTTAGGGCTGCACCCTCTCCAAATCATGAGGGCCTTACATGAGACAGTGCTTTGGGGTCCCCGGCTTTGAGTAGAGAAGCTCAATCTGCTGAGTGCCAAACTAAGGAGAGGGAAAACAGACCTTCTAGCACAACGTGCCCACAAGCAAATGCTGACTATGGCCCCATTTCTCTGTGGCCAAGTACCAGCCTAAACAGTTGAATCTATAGGGGGTTTTGATCCCTTCTTCAAGAACTGCTATCCTAGAAGGAGGAGGACTTCTCTAGCCTGAGTTGCAAGGAGGTTGCCTAAATTCATATTCTGCGCCTCATGTTATCTGAGGGACTTTGTTCTGAATTTCAGACTAGTGCCAAGAAAACCTCAAAAAGATCATATGGAAATAGGCTGTCAGATTTTGGAAATAGGTTGGGCTGGGTGGTCTGAGAGAGCCTGTATCTGGTCTTGTGCAAATATTCACACATAGATGCAATCTTCTTTCAAAGGACGGAGTAGGAAAAGAAAGGCAGGAAGTCTTGGGAGACACTGCAGCCTAGAGAGAGACTCTTTGGGATAGGATCTGCCCAGAAATGCCATTAAGTTGAAAGTAAGTGGGTTACAAAGCAAAGAGTTAGAAGTAGTTATGGTAGTTACTTTACCTGCTGCTGAGTCCCCCTGCCAATTTCTCTGCATTTACAATCACATTTTAAAGCACTCATTTGTCCCCTGTAGAATTGTAAAAGACCAACACAAAAAAAGGAGAGTCTAAGCAATTGGCTTCATAGGGAAACAGAATTTAGCTATGGACAAAGTGCTGCCACTTCTGTCCTTTTATTCCCTTTTGTAAGGCATTTTAGGTGTTACTTCTAATAACAAGCAATAAAAATATTGGAAATAACCTATGTTTATGGTATGTCTAGAAAGATATGCAAAGCATGCACTTGCTCATGATAGACAATTAACTGCTTTTATTCAGTGGTATTTCCATAGGAAAGGCTCAGATTCTATAGCAAGAAAGATGCTATGCATATGTATTTTTCTTCACATCACCTTTCTAACATAGGGTATTATCTTCCTTTTCCTTAACCTGAGGCAAAAAACCTTATAACCCTTATTTGTAGGTCTTAAGATCAGACCTCTTATACTCTCAAGTACTGACCTATTTAAAGCCCTGTTCCATCCCCTGCTCCAGTGGTAAGTATTGCAAGCTAAATGACTAAATGAGAAGCACTGATTAACTTCAGGCATATAATCCTGGAAGAGAAACTGTAGTGCTGAGACAGACACTTAGGGATCTCCCCCAGGCATTGCAGAAGTATTGGTCCAGAGCATAACAACAGAGCAATGAGGACAGGTAGGTGCCTTAAATTCCATGCTTTGCTAAGCCCCATGTGCCCTACTCAGTGTCAATGAAAGACATCTCGCTTTCTCTGAAGGCAGAGCTCTAGCTCTTCCTTTACAAAAATGGAAAAGGGTTAGCTTACCCTCAACCCCCTTTAAAAGCATAGCTGCTACAGGACATGGCCTCACCACTTTACACAAATAGATCAGCTTCCAAAAAATGTAGAAGATCCGCGTTCACTGCATTCCTCAGCTTAAAGGGACTCATAACTACATCTTTCCCAAGAAACTGTTAAAGCTTCACGCTGCTCTGGAGAGAAGTTACTCTCCCCTTCTATAGAGAAAAAAAAAAAAGAAAGAAAAGAGAGAAAGTAAAACTTTATTTTTTTGAGGACAAGTGGATGGCAGTTGGAGAGATTAGATAGACTGTTTACTATGAAACATAGAAACAGCCTTTGGAACACGGACTGAAATTTCTACCTCCCATGCAAGTTTTTTTCTTTCTCAGGAAAAGCACGACACTATTCAAGTATGCTTAAAAAAAAAAAAAAAAAAAAAGGAAAAGAAGTTATACACTTGTGAGACGACTGAGTGATACATGCTGTCAGTGGACCAGTTTCCGAGATGATAGTGACAGCACTTCCGATAAGCCACTTTAAAACTGGGTTTTGAGGGTGCAGGGAAATATGTATAAATATAGGTATTACAGAATGCCTTCTGTTCAAAATGATTTTTCTTCTTCCAAGAAATGTTTTAAATGTTGACAACCAGGCTGTATCAGAAAACTAATCAGCACATTGACACTTCGGAGTTGAAAGAAAATGCAGACTCCCCTTAACTTGAATGGCAGTTACACAGTGACACTTGTCTTTTTATGAAAGTTACTATGGAACAGAACCAAACCTGGAACATTTGGTTTCTTTGTTTTGCCAGTTTTCCTATAAGATACTAACCAAGATAGTAGTTTTTTTGCTTACTTCTCAGTTATGTGAGGAGTTTTGTTCAGGAAAGGGATTTAAATTTGCAAGATGAAGAACATTGACTGCTATCTACATTTTTGTAGCCATGCCAAATGCCCTGGGATACACTCAAGTTTAAGTATTACTAATAGAAATGACAATATACCTTCAGGGAAGAGCCAATGTTTGTCTAAGAGAAAGAGGTTCTCTGAAAAAAAAAAAATATATATATATATATATATACATATACATATATCTTTAAGAAATATCTTAACATTTTTTCAAGATGGTTTGAACTTTTTCTCCGGCATGCTATCTAATTTTGCCAAAGCAGAATTCAGAAAATCAGGGTCAATGTGCTTTTTCTTAAGTACCTTTATTTCTCTCTGGAATTTAAGCTGAAATTGTTATACAATAACATAAAATTCTATTTCTGTAAGAACACCAGATGTATGCAAACCACTTAGCTACCACTTCAACCTTTTTTTCTTAACTGCGTAGCATATCTTATTCCATTCATCTTCACTCTGCTTTAAGTACTTATGAAAACGGAGTTCAAGATGATGTACTTGTTCTTATAAGACTGTTGTATTAGAACAAAGTGTATCAAAGGGAAAATAATCATAATGGGATTATTATCAGTGAGGGTTAATTAGGTAGCTAATTTTACAATTTCCTGCTGACAATACAGCTTTCAATACATTTCTTACGCAATACATAAAACAAACAAAAGTGAGTGGCACTGTTTGTCTTATGAAAGATGATAATTTAACTATTTTCAACTTTTTTTCCTGCTGAAAAATCTTTTCAATTAAGGTTTCCAGGTTGTTTTACCAGCAAGATCTTACATTTCTTTAAGCAGTCTGCACACTGGGGATATTCCAAGGACAACAACTGTTCTTCTCACGTCAAGTCAGTTTATAAACTGTCATATGGTCATTTATTCCATCTAGCTGAAGGTCTTTCCTGAAGGATATTTGATTAGGTCCATCTGATCAAGATGGAGATCCAGTGTTATCAGAAGGATGGTCATTTTTATTGCCAAGTTAAACGTTCAGCGGAACATATACTTAATGTAGCTCTGTTTCACACACAGATTGTAGGTAATGTTTCTTCCCTACATGATAAGGTCTAACTGCAAGTTCAACATTGCGTCAGTTTCTTTCAGTCGTATAGCATTGTCTTTTTATGCCATGCTACAAGATTAATTTTTTCAGATTCATAAATCAAAAACACAGTTCCAAACCGTTCCCACCTTACTTTAAATCATTTCAGCTAAGGACATTTAAAACAGTACAGCCTCGAAACGTTAGAAAGAACCAACTCACATCTCAAGCAATTTTTCCCTCAAACTTCCTTCTCAGCTTTGAGGGATGACATGATACATTTTTAGATGATTTTTTCTTTTTCTTTCATATAAAAACAAAAGCTTTTACTCGTATTATGAAAAGTACACAAGCCTACAAAATTTAGAAGATTAATCAACCTGCAGGAAAGAGATGGATGACCATTGATTACCATGCATGCATGACAAGATGATAGATGAGTGCTGTCAGGCCATTGATCTTTGCAAATTAGCCTGACTTTGGTCAACTCTGACTTTTCTTTGGGACTTCTGCCATTAGTATATATCCTTTAAAAAAAAAAAAACCCTTCATGGCTGGGTTCCAAGAGACAGTGCCATTGCTTTGAGCTTACTCTAACTGACACAATAGCTCAATTCCATGTTAGAAGCATACTGCCAAAAGATACAGGAGTTTGATGCATTTTTTTCCCATTCCAAAATAAAGACATAAAAGACACTTGCATTTTTCCCCATGGATCTATTTCCCTCTCTGCCCACCATAAAGATATTTTTTTTCTTTAAAAAGTTGTATGTTAATGTGTTTCAATAGCAGATTAAAAATAGGAAACTCTTCTCCAAAGATAGATGCTTATCAAAGCCTTTCTCTGGCTCTGATTCTAATCTCACACATTATTTTTAAACTTAAAAAAATTAGATCAGTTTTAAGTGATTATGTCTGATATTCATCAAGGGAAGCAAGGTTCAGAGTGGCCTACCAAAAGCAGATGTGAAATTTTTTACTGACCTTTGATGTGCTGGAGAAGTCAGAGCTGAATAACTGAATACTTCCTTTACAACATAAATAGGAAGATACTGAACAATCTTAAGTCTTCCTTCACAGGAGATAAAGGAGAGGAGGGTGTTAAGCCCTTTGAATGCTTTCCTCTTACTCCCACCTTTTCTGATACCCACTCTCCAATTATATATGTATACCAATTCTCCACTAAAGCATGGCCTTCAAGCTTGATGTGAGCTCCCTAGAAAGTCTGTTTCATAATGATATTGTTTACGCTAAAGAATTTTAACTTTGCCTGGGTGAACATTGCCTCATACCAGGTGGGGATTATAGGAACAGCTGGCTAGACGTCTAAGGGAATATATTTCTGAGCTTCACAGAAAAAAATTCAGCGTATGCACAGCCTGAGATTTTAATGCTGATGCTGAAGACAGGAGGAAAAAAAAAAAAAAAAAAAGCTCTTCAAAGCATGATTCATCCCAGCTTCCATCCCTTCCATCCCTGTCCCCAAAGGGTCTGGTAGGGTCGGCTAGGGAAAGGCAGACTCTATGCAAACCTATGATGGATCCACTTAGATGATCTCACGACACAAGGAAACATTTCTGTATAAAAAATCAGGTGTCACATTTTTGGAAGTTAGAGAAAGAATATCTTTCCAATCAATTATTATTTAGGACACCAAACTATAAGCTGACTGCTCAAGCATTCTAATGACAGCTGCACATTGTACTATATTTAATAATCCACAATGATATCTGCTCCAAAAACTACTTTTAATACACAAATGTGCTTCAGATCTCTTACTCACCAAGGTCTAATATTACCCAGGGGAAAGAAAGCAAAAGGTAATAGTGTAAGACAAGATCACCGTAGGTCAATGTAAGATTAGAGAAGCTCACCCCATTTCACCATGCTCAAGATAATATTGTGATACAGCAAACATGTCTGATACATCTCTTCAGAAGCTATGTGAAATCTTAAAATCTACACAGTGCCTAAAATGATTACAGAGTAGAGCTGGCCAAAATTGGTTTTCATAGCATGGAAAATTCAGATACTTCAATGTTTGCTTGCATCCAGAATTAAGATGAAAAATCCACACTTTCAAATGACTCAAGTAAAGGTACGGTTTCATAGAAATGTCTCAGAAATGTCAAAATTAAATCCGACATTGCCAACAGAGTCAAAATATTTTGACATCCACAAATTCTTTCCCATTTCACTTAAAAAGCATAGAAACTTTGGGAAGGGTGGGGGGGTGTTTAGCAGGTGTGCGTGCTCTGCAGGATTGCTGAAGAACGCTGAGAATTACTGTTCGTGTGTCTCATGTTCACACTCACCTCAGTGGTTGGGCTCCCATCCTGACAGCAGTTAGAATGTTGCCCTGGGTCCATGCGACTTCCAGGATGCCCCTTGAGTTCAATCAAAAGAACAAGCTTCGTGTAGCATGTTCTGCTTCTGCTAGGGAAGATTTCCATTTTATGAAATTTGTATCTGCCATAACAAAACAAAGAAATTATAAAGAGTTTTAAAAACATAAACTTAGCTTTCCCACTTTTAGTGTTGTTACTTTTAATGCTGTTTCCTACTTTTTGTTCAGTGTTAGCGTGTTTCAGTGTTGCGATAGGGCTCTGGTTTTGAGGTGATCAAGCATCTTTTGTGATATCATCATAGAATAAACTGGCCATGAGTCCAACTCTGTGATAGATATCTTGTGTTGAAACCAAAATAAAATATTCTATTTCATTTTCTGCTCCTGTGTAGTCGCTCTCACTTCAGTTTGCTACCAGCTGCTTATTTTCTCTGTCAAATTATCATTTTCTTTTAGTCTTTCCTTTAGATGTTTTACTGTTTCTAAAAGTGTTTCCGTTTGATCAGTTCACTGTCCAAGGTGATTTCTTAACAGTAATGTTAGTTCTTTCTGACTAAATTCATGAAGTTCTAGCCAAGACAAGTTAAGTGCCTGTGTTTTTGTTCTGAATCTCTTCTGATCTCTTGCTGAGAAGATGATTTAAGTTCCTCTGGTTATCTTTCATTTATAATGCATGAACATATAAGGCTGCTGTACTAATGTTTGTCTGTGATTTTCCACACTGCAGTCTCTCTGCTTTTCAAGAGAGCACTGTAGTGCTAAATAAGAGCCTCCTCTTGCTTCTCTTTTTGTTTGTTTGTTCTTTAAGCAAAGCCTGTGAATTTGTTTTCATATAGGTATCCACCATAGGGTAACTCAGGTAGGAAAGGACCTGCTAAGGTCCAACTCTCAGCCCAAAGAAAGGCTAAAGTGTGTTGCTTAGGGCTTTATCCAGTCAGACTTAAAAGCCTGCAAGGATGGCAAACAGCAGGGCCTTTGTGAGCAACCTCTGTCTCTGCTTGGCTGTCCTTATCAGGGCTGAAGGGGCATGAGGAGGCGGGGGGAAGGGGGTGATTTTCCTTCTTTCTACTCTGAACTTCTTTTGCTTCAAGTGACATATGTGAATTTTCATGTCTCATTTCCCTCCCCCCTTTTTCTAACCTTTGTGACAGGTTGGCTGTTATGATGGGGATATACGGCATGAATTTCATGCAGTACTTGTTCAGGTTATGTTGGCTTCACAAAGCTCATGTTCAAGTGTTTCCAGTTGCCACTGTAAGTGTTAAAAAGGATAGGAAAGTATAGCAGCCTATTTCAAGTGCTAGAGATGCTTTCCAGCACAGAAGGAAAGGGTAACCTCCAGAAATTTCCCCCATGGGAATTCTGAGGCCTCAGGTCCTGTACCGCTCCCAAAAGTTTTGCATTTTTTGTTATAGGATATCATTGCAATGCACATAAAATGCCAGTTTTTTAGATTGTTAATTCAACAGCCTCACCAAGATGAAAATACCACTATTTCCAAAAATCACATAAAGAATCCATTATGAACTCTAGCCATTTTTTGCCCCCAAGAAAAAAGAAAGTATATTTCTTTGTCAGTCTAGGTACCATATTAATTTTATGGTCCAGCTTTGTCGTAAGGCTACCACAACACCATAAGATACAATTTTTCCAAACTACTCTGCGTTACCTTTCATCACTGCTACTACTAACATTCAAGCCACTGTAGGAGCAACTGGTCTGCTGACTGCCATGAATCCCCCACAATCACTGAAAATGTATCCTGTTAACATTCAGAATATGAAGTTAAGCGATTCCTCTCACAACTACTTTATTTTTGCGGTGTTATATTTCTCATTTTTCTCTTCAAAGCTCACTGTAAATTCAATGCAACCTAGTGGTTTTATCATGTCCAAATACAGTACTGACACTTGTTCTAAATCTGCTTGTATGTCAGGGTGGATTATTCAGAGTAGCTCCTTGTGAGAATCTGTGATTCATGTGAAGAAAACAAACAAACAAACTATTGAAATATATCCACAATTACAAGATAAAACTTCAGTGAAGTCATAAATCTGGTTTCAAGATGAACCATACTATTATTATCCTTCTAGAGGAAAGTCCACGTACTTCTGGTAGACTCCTCTTATAAATAACTTGAAGTAATCTTTAGTTATTTTAAAAAACATTTGACAGATAAAATGAAATACAAGGTGTATCACATCTTCAGTTTGTATATACAGTTTCTTTGACCTAGCCAGAGTTTATACAACAGCTAAATTGGACAGCCATCTATTTCCATGCCCCTTTATCTTGTTTCCTAAAACATGTAAACAGTTCTTAAATTCTCTTGAATTTAAGAGAAATACACCTTCAGTACCTTGTATGCATGCCACATCCTCATATTATTTCATGCCATGGCATAAACATCCATTCTAGCCTTGGTTGTGTGCATTAGTTTTCAGTTTGAAGTTACTGGCATTACCTCAAAGGTCTATGTTGCCTTAACCCTCATATGAATCTTGTGGCCATTTAATTTGTGCCATCTGACTTTTTGAATGGAATAACTAGTATTCTCTGCATCTGTTTCCTCAACTGTATTTTTCCCCAGAGTATTATTATTAGAACTATGTAAGAAAAGAATTTTCAGAATTAATCTAAAGCTTGTGAATAGTTTTGGTTATTTCACATTCATAAATAAACTGTTTCACATGAGGAATGTTAATTTTCCTCTAATTGAGATAACAGTACCTTAGGCTTTACAAGAGATAACACTGGCAATGTTGGGTGCCAAAATACTCCTAGAAAACAATTTTACCAGATTGTCACCATGAAAGCTGTTTTTGAAGGTTTATAAAGCACTTTGACATCTGCAGATGAAAAGCTGTAGGTGAGACCAAGGAAATTCTCTGTATTTCTGGCAAGGTATCTAATTTGCTGGAGGATTTGACTTCTGCTTCCGCTGAGTTTCATCTGCAAGTGCAAGCATTTCCTTTTATTCTTCTCTGTAAATTCATAAAGATGAGAATGTCTGGGGACTGCCCTATGGTGAGACACAACGCTCATTTGCCTGAATTTTTAAAACAATATCATTCATTGCTTTGCAGCTCCGTCTCCTGTCTGGCTTGAGGAATATATCTGTAGTGCACAGGGCAAACAGAATTAGGCTATGGCTGAACAGAGGGTATATTAGCTTAAGAAATTTCTTACAGGCATATTTGTCTCACATGTTATTTTTTTCAAGGAATACAGTGATCCTTAAAATCTCATTCTGCTTGCTGCTCACAGCATTCCTTGCTTGGTTTCCATAGTTAACCCCGAAACTGAGATGTCCTGCCACTATTTTCCTTTTCTTTCTGTATGCCTCCTTCTCTGTCTCACTCTTTTAACCCATGTACTTACAACTGGAAAAAAATCCATTATTTACTGAAAAAAAAAAAAAGAGAGAGAGAGAGATTTTACTATTATTTTAAGTAGTGTTTTACATAATATTTTCCCTTTTCATCAACACCCCTCCCACACACACACACACACACACACACACACACACACACACACTAGCTAAAACAGCAGCTCTCTGAGATCCCTCCAGAGTTCCCTTACTGCACGCTTTTGTAACTTACAAGACCATGGCCCATCTTGGGAGATGTAATTTTATTAAAGAGTCTGTCAAAGAGTAGAAGTGTGAAGCACTGGAACAACTGTTCATTGGCCCTCAGCCATATCTTAGAGTATGTTAATCATCCTAGTCCTGCATAGGATCTCTGGGTACTACTGCAGTCAAAACAGTTTTGAGAGAATGAACGTGGCCGGGCTGTAGCAGTCATTTACCCTCCTGAGAATTTTACAGTATTGAAATGGTAAATTATGATAAATTATGATTCTTTTGGGCTGGCTAGTATGTTAAAAAATGGGCTTTCCACAGTGCTGGGTTCACATTGTAGTGGAGAGAGAGAGATTATTATTTTGTGATTATTATTATTATGACTGTGGTCAGAAGGACAGCTTTGATTTTTGTTGCCATGGCTAGTCATAAGCAACTTGATGGCATATTTATTACTGTTGATAGTTATTGATTTCAATAGGCCATCAGTAGGCTAAGGTGTTTCACATAAGTATGAAGTCAAGTTTGTAAAGTGAGCTGCTGCCTGAATTGTATGTTCATATGTCCCCTCCCAATCACTTCTGTGTAACGCTGAAGACAAACAGCTTCACAATTACAAGGCCAGCACACATTTAGATGCATCTCTATCCACCCAGAAGACAGAACAATCCAACGTGTGAAGGTCTAATCTGCAAGCCGCCAGTCCAGCAAAGCTAAGCACTCCCATCCCAGTGGGTGGCTCCTCTTAGCATCCTGGGGAAGCTTTGCTTTGGGGCGTCTAAACAGTACAGCTTCCTCTTGCCTTACCGGCTGAGGGCTATTAGCATAGAGTTCAGTTTCCTGTGTTTAGAAAAGCAGTAGAATGAAAGCACAGGAGGAGCACATCTGTTGCTGTTTTATAGAAGTGATTCAAACTTTTTCAAGTAGTCCATTCTTCCTGTGCCTTTTAGTGTATTTTGAAAGTGAAGTTTGCCTTTGCATGCACTGATTATGAAAAGCGAATGTTCTAACTCGCGTGTATTGGCTAAAAACAGGGTATGTCCTAACGGATGTATTCCTTGCCTCTTAAGTTAACTACAGCAAAGGAAGTTACTTTTTCACAGGTCCTTCTACTACCACAAACAAGATGTGGCCAGAAGGATGAAAATTAAAGACAGAAGACTGCAAGGCCTGAGGTCTGCAGGAATTTTCCTGAGGGTATCAGCAGACAAGATGAATTCTACAGCAATAGATTTTAGATGGACACCAAATTAGAGCTGCTCTTCACAAAGGGAAAACAAGAAACTGCAAGTGACTGTGAGTTCCAAAGCCCTGTCAATGAACATACATTTCTCTAAGATACAAGCCAAGGACCAACCTTCCGCTTGGAACACAATCTTATGCCCTAGATCAGCAGTCAGCCCAGGAGAATATTATTCACTCCGTTCCACCCCCTCCAAATGTTCTTGATAACTGACCTGGGGCAAGATGTCCCGTCTTTTCTTTTTCAATGAAAGCAGACACAGGAGGCTCCCATATGGTGAAGACACTCATAAATTCAGACACCTCTTGGTCCAGAGAATTAAATATGAATTTCCTTCCTGTGTGTGAACCCTGGAAAAAAAATAACAATACCAGCAAAAACAAAACAGATTGCAGCACTTTTAATCGTGTTTTGGTTCGTGATCGCCAGGCAAAACAGAGCTCTTCATGTGCATGATTAATGCAATAGTTCACCTACTGATTTATAGCTGGGGCACAGCAAATAAAGAGGAGGCTTTGTTTGTTGGTAAATAGACATGCATCTGGCTTACCCACAAACAACATGCCCTGGTTTACAGGAGGCAGCTCGATACAGACCCTACTCTGACCTGGTCTTTCATAATATTTATGTGTGTGTGGTAGGCCCTTATGAACCTCTGTTACAGTTAATTGGAGGCACTTAGGTCTTCTACCGGCCTCTCACTATGATAAATATTTAATCACAGAGAGAAGTGTGCCTTTGCAAGGGGAGATATCAGTCACTGACTCTTGAAAACAGCACAAAGGGCACTGTTACCTAGAAGTGTTGCACTCTACAGTCCAGAAGTCAAGAAGGTCTGTCTAATTATTTCTGCAGTGAAAAAACAGCCTCACTCTGTGACTTTGACATTTATCCTCTCTTCACCATACAAAAATAAACGTAACATAAAGCTATAGCCCTTTCCTGCTTATCTCTAGATTTTTGTAGCAGATGCAAGGTGTTTGACTAAGTAGCCAGCAACATTTAATTTGATTTATAAGATCAGGCATCCACTTTACATTCAGCATGAAACAGTAATGGTACAAATCCTGGGACCACCCCCAAAAAAATCCCACATGAGGCCATGCTTATACTGCCATCTAAAGTTGCTAATAACAGGACAGAGCTTTCAACAAGTATGAGAACATGTAAGAAATAATTCAAAATAAGGTTTGACTGACTCAAACGGGCAATGAAGAACTGGTGTCCAAAAATGCCTGCTTTTATGTATCTGGCATCTTTGCAGTAATACTTTGAAATTTTATCAGCAGCTTATTTTCTGCCTAAGAGGGATAAATAAATGTAAATTAGCATAGAGAGAAAAAAAATGATGACTTGAGCAGACATAAGAAAACAAAACTCAGAACAAATGTACATTGAGAAACAAATCAATAAAGAATCAGGACAAGAAAAGGGTAGCAAAATGTGAATATTTTGGAGGTTAGTGGGCCATAGTTTACTCATTCTGCTTTGAATCTGTTCTGCTAGAAATCTGCTTTGCTATAGTATTTTGTACTCTTTAATGATTGGCAGACAAATTTTGTATATAACGTAAAAAAATAATTAAAAATAATTGTGGTTGCATCTTGGCCCTTTCTCTTTTTGTAACTAGAACATATACGCAGAACACAAAGTTAAGTAAGACAACAAGACCATTTAATTTCTGCCTCTTTTGATACTGAATTATTTTGTGATTCATTCTGCTAGAAACTACCTTAAAATGTATTTCTCTAATTTTTCAGATTGTGGCTTCCATTAGGGAAGATGACATAAGTTTTTCTTAATTATACAGGAATAAATCAAAAGTAATAATGCAGCAATCTGTGGAATTAGTCTGGATATACAACAGCTTAATTGGAAACAGAATTTGAATCACTAATTTAATTTTTTTAACTGCTTTGTATGCGTGCAAGTGTTGCAGAGAATAAATTTTATATGTAGAATATTTTATGAGTACAAACTCACTTATAACTTGTTTTTCTTTTCTTGACTGTCATCTCTATACATTGTAATATAGATTATTTAGGTAAGACAATTTCTGGGGAAGTTGCATAAGGAATATAGGAATTTTAGGATGATATTACAACAAGTGATGTGAATGCTTTTGATCTACCTGAGGGCATCTTTTTTTTTAATTACAGTTCATGAAATACACATGGATTCTAAAACGAAGACTGAAGAGTAAGACAGCAAATAAGAACAGAGAACTCTAAAAACCTTGAAGATGTCAAAATGTCAGTGTAGCTCTTTGCTTTACTATAATGGTGCTCCTAGAAAATGCACAGGAGTTGAAATACAGGTAAATCTACTCACACAAGTCCTTCTTGAAGTAGTAAAACTGCCAATGCTACAACACACCCTTTTTTTTTTCTTCAGTTTAAATCTATGCTTTGCAGGAGATTTTTAATGAAAGTGTAGTCAATAAAAGCATCTCTGTATAGGGGAAAATGATGAAGCCTGGATAGGCCACACACATACAATTTGCATTTCTAGATAGTGGTAAGATACAGTTTGTGGTCTTCAAGAAATTTTGCTTGATTTTTTTATATGCTTAAAGCATTGGACAGAATAGATTTGGTAGATTTTGATCAAAGACATCTCCCAGAGAGTCCATACAGGAGCCTGGACATGTATATTACTTCGACATTTCAGGTTTGCCGCTTCCACTCCCAACTAGCAAAATGTATTCCATCCCACAGATGCAGATCAACAGCTGGGTGGCCAGCTTCCTTCCTTAGTTCAAAGACAGAATTTCAATTCTGTTCTTAGCAATTGTCAGTCAGGAAATGAAAAACTGGGAATAAAACTCTGTCTTAAGTTTTTTTTTTCAAAATAGTGTTTTTTTTTCCCCAGGGAAGACAAAGGATTTCCAGATCACTTTAAATGGACTAAATCTTTTACTCATATGAAGGTACTTTCATCTCTTACCTCTTGTCCAAAAAGTTTTCATCATCATTATTTTTATATAGGTTCTCCAGCTGCCAATACTAAGTTTGGAGAAGGGAGATTCCCACAGAATGTCAATGACAGTGTTTATGATTATTATAGTCTTCTGTAACTGCTGGCACCTTCGCATAATATTTTATTCTCATAACAAATATATATAGGTAGAAAAAATATGATACGTTTTTCAAGTGATTTCAGGCCCCTAGAACAAAAATTTGCTACTCCACACTCAAAGAATTTCTGCTTACAGTATGCTAAGACAAGCCCCATAAACCTACATCCTAGGTTTGATATCTCATTGGAGTGGGTGATAAGTGAATCCTGAGATTCTTCAAGGCTAAATTTGTTGACTCAGACAGGTGAGAATATGGGACATATTCTTGACCCATGAGCTCAGAAACCTCCAGAAATAAATTCTGTTACAACCAAATCACTGCTTCTCTCACAAAAGACTCTGAAGGCATGACAAAATGATTGCCCCTAAGAGCCTTTCTTTTACTTTCAGCTTACATCCTTATTTAGTGCTAGATATGGAAGTGTGAAGGGTGGGTAAGTAAGCAAAAAATCCGGTGGGATCCTGTGGGAACTAGAATTTTTTTTTGTCTTCAAGTATTTCCTTGGAGAGCTACTGCCTGGGAAGAGATTTTAGACCATTTCCACACCCATTAATTTGGGTCAAAGCTAACGATTAGAAATCTTCTCAAGAGCAGGTCCCCAAACTGGGTTATCAAGACTGAAAATTGGAATGAAGGTATAAAGTAGTAAGCACAAAGCACACCAAGCTCAGACTCTTTTACTGGCTGCGTAAGCTGCAGGGTAGTAAGGCTCGCTTGAATTTTTTTCTCTGCACCACAACTCTGAATGTGAACACCAAGGCACCTCACAGACCCCTTCCAGCTTGCATAGCTAGCAGAAAGTGTACTTGTTACACAAGACGACTGGATCATCTATGCACAGCAATAGAGTAGCTACCTGTAGTCTAATATTTCAACCTGGTATGCATAGAATGAACAAGACACAGCCCCAGTTTATGTCTCACGTATATATGACCAACGCAAATGTTATGAGCAGTTCCTATAAGTCCTTACACACAGACACCAAACTATGACCAGCGCTGACCACAGAACAACCTTCTTAGCAGGACTGACCAAGGCATCTCATGCTAATGCTACCGCAGTAGGATCATTCACCCACTGTCCTAGCAAAAAAAAAAAGAGAAAAAAAAAGGCAAATAATTCTTAGATCACTCTCTGAATGCTCTGAATGTTGGCTGGAGACATTAGTCACGTATATCACCAAAACCCTCACACAGGCTACTTCCTAGAAGTTTCAAGCTTACACGCTTAGCCACAGCATTCAGCAGTTCTTATTTAGGTCAATCCCAGAAGCTTACTTGAAACAATGCTGAGTCTGAAAATTCGCAAGGATCTATCACATCAACAATATAAATCACATAAAAAGTGAGATTACAAAATAATTCTGTAATTGAAACAGTCAAAAAGTAGTTAAAAGAGAAAATTAATTCCTTTTTTTATATATGACAGCATAATAGCAATGGACCAACAGTTTTATCTTGAAGTATTCTCCCAGCTCAGAAGAAGAAAGCAAATCATTGTGAACATGTGAACATTTTAATATTAATGGAACGACTCAGCAGCACTCTAAAAGAAAATATTTTGTCTCACAAATGCTATGTGCACTT